>VXBO01004449.1:0-21810 GCA_013400135.1 Rhinoptilus africanus | reverse complement strand
CCCATCGTGGGATTTTCCCCAGGGATGTGGCCCCAGTCCCTCACTCCCCGTCTGCTGCAGGGAAGGGGCTGGGGCAAAACCCGCTTGGGTTTCCTATCTCCTGCTTTGCACCCCTATTTTGGGGCTGCCTGGGGACCCCCACCGCAGAGCTGCTTGGCCCAGCCTGTCTTGGGGACAGTGGATGGACATGGCCACAAAGCAAGGAGGGGTGACTACACTGGGAGCAGGGAAGGTGGTGCTGTGCCTCAGTTTCCCCAGTTGGAGGAGGTGCTGTGGGGTTCAGGAGCAGTCATAACCCCCAGCTGAGGCAGCTGGGCCATGCAGCCCTGAGGGAGGGCACAAACACACACCACAGTGGTTTCCCCTCCCAAAAACCCTTCGAGTGGAGAAGTCAGTTCAGCAGGCAGTGTCCCCTGTCCCCTAGCAGCCCGGCGGGGACGTGGCCAGCACTGGCTCTACCACCTCGCACTGGCCAAAGCCCAGGGGACGAGAAGATGGAGACGGTGGGGCTGGGCCAGGACTCAGCACAAGCATCTGCGGGGAGGATGGATGGAGTCACTGCAGGGAGGGGAAGCCCAGCAGCCCCCAAAACCAGGGGCAGGAGCTCCAGGGGATGCAGTTTCAGGGTGTTTGGGGAGAAGGGCAGGGAGGGGGCTCAGGCTGTGCTGCAGTGGGGGTCCCGGCTGGTCACCAGCAGTAAATGGGTGAAGCATTTCCAGGTGGCTTTTAAACACATGTAGCTCTTTTCACCACCCTCCATCCTCCAAATTCCCCGGAAAGGGGTGAATCCTGCAGGTGCTGGGTCACTATGAGGTGGCCCCAAGAGCCAGGGGACACGGAGGGAGGGGAGGTGCAGGCTGGCACACTGCACTGTTTCCTAGAAGGAGCAGAAAAAGTCCCAAACCACCAAAAAAATGACCCCTGCTCCATCGCAATTTGAAAAGGGCATTGAAACCACAGCAGGGGCCTGTGCAGACCTGGTACCGGTGGCCGTGTCCCAGCAGCCTCTTGGGTTTGCAGGGGATGTTGTTCCGCAGGAGCAAAAAGTGAGCCCAAGGCCCCTTTCTTTAGGCCACTGCTGGCAAAGGGTGCGCCCCCTCCTCTGGTGCTTTCCCAGGAGGGCTGCCAGGTCCTGCCTGTGCTCCTGGCATGGGGCCAGGGAGCTGCTGGCTGCCGGCCTGGCAACACCGTTCAAGGGAGAGAGGAGCGCATGCCATGCTGGTGACTGTCCTCTTGTCCCAGGAACAGCTGCCACCTCCTTCAGGGAGCCCCAGAGCCCAAAACCAACACCCTGTGCCTGGGAGGAGGCGGGTGGTGGGTCAGGGGGCTGCCAGAGCCCCCTGGGGATTCTCCCCCTGGGAGAGAATCTGGCCCCGAAGGCATCAGCTCTCCCGGAAAAAAAAAAAGCAAAGCACATTTCAGAATGCTTGGAAAGCTGCTGGCTGCCTGCTCAGGGACAAGGGACAGAGAAGCAGGTGGCCACAGGGATGACAAGGTCTGGGGGGGGGGCTGAATGCAATGGCAGAGCTGTGTGGGGACACGTCCTGTGCCACCCCATGCCCATTTCCCCAACCCCAAAGGTGCAAGGGGATAAGCCGGGGACGAGGCAGCAGCTCCTGGGAGTGGGAAATGCAGCCTGTAGCCCCTCCAGAGAGGGTCCATGTCATGTCTCTGCAGCACTGGTGCAGCCATGGGACACTGCCTGGAGCAGCGGGGAACAGCATCTCCATGAGCTGCCCTGGCTGGAGCATCACTGCAACACCCAGCGACTCTCTGAGCAGGATCTGCTGCTTGGGGAGGCAGTAGCAGTCAGGGACATCCCCATTCTCATCCAGCAGGGACATGGGTCCCACACAGACCCCAGGGACATGACTCGGCTGAAGCCATGTGGCTGAAGATGCTGTACAAGACCCCAGATCCTGCTCCCTGGACTGGTTTCTGTGGGCCAGTGCAAGCACTGCCCCTCATCCCCAGCTTCAGAAACCAGCTTCAGCAAACCCTAATGAGAACTGAGATCCTGAATCTCCTGAGCAACTCGTCATTTGGGGGCTAGAGGAGCCCAGGAGGGCGAGGACATAGGGCGAGTGATTGTTTCCTTGGGAGCAGCAGGCAACACCACGATGAGCCAGAGAAAATAAATATTTCCCTTTGAACATACGGCCACGACAGAGCGTCCTGCCACCTGCAAGCTCCTGCCCGCTCCAGCTCCAGGGCAGATACAATCTGTGGTGTTTGGGAGGGGGTCAGCTCCGCAGAGGGGAGGCTGCCTGAGCCCCAGGCACAGTACCTGCTTGAATACGGATCTGCAAATCTGTTCTCCTTTGGGTTCTTAGAAAAGCTTTCATGACACCTCAGTCCGCGGACCCCACCAGCACCCAGGGAGATGAGCAGTAAAATTACAGACAGGTCCTGGTCTCAGCTAAACCCACTCATCCAAGCTGGGCTCAGCCCTGGGTGTTCACTTGCAGACTTTGTCTCACTTGCAACGAGATGGCTGTGGCTCACGGGGTGGTAAAACAGCAGGCCCCTGCACGGGGAGATGAAAGTTGGGTGCTGCCCGGGTGGCAGAGGTGAAAAGATGGAGGCAGAAGCGGGGAAAGGCTGAGCGCCAGCTGTGGTGGCTTTGCAAACCTGTCTGGACAACATCCTGCGCTGCCACGTGCTGGGGAGGACCTCGGCGGCTGCTTCTCCCCTAAAGGTGCTTTTCTTCCTCCTCCTCCCCTGGCTGAGCCGGTCTCATGTGGAAGCAGACAGATCTTTCCCCATACTAAAGGAAGAGAGGGCAGAGGGAGGCAGCCTCATGAGTGACAGCCGATGGACATGGCGCTGACGGCACCCGAGGTCGGTGTGAAAGGGAAAGCAGATGAAAAGCAACAGGAGGTGACCCGGCCCAGCTCAGCACCTGCTCCAGCCCCACCATAACCCAGCACTGGGGTCCCTGCAGGTCTGTGCCCTTCCCTGCTTGGGCACAGGGGCTGGGGGGGATTTCTGCACCCTCTCCCAGGCAGTGGTGCGTCTCCGCTCTATGGGGGGCTCTGGCCGTGGCAGTGTGGGGCCATACTGCACCCTCTAGTGGCACCCAGCCAGGGGGAGACACTGTTCCAGCTGAGCTGCACCCACAAAAATCCATGAGAGGGGCTGGAGGTGGTCTGGGAGGGCCCAGCACCTCTACCATGCACCGGAAGCAAGCAAGCCCTGGTGCAGGCAGGGCAGGGACAGGAGGTGTGGCTGTGCAGCCCCTTCCTGCCCAACTAGTCAGGAAAAGAACCTGGGGACCCTGAATGCAGATCTTTGGCCAGTCTAGTCCGTCACCTCTACAGCTATCTATGCCCATGGCTCCTTTCCATGGCAGCCAAGAGCCCATCAGCAAGCTGGCAAAAGCTTGAATTCGCCTCCCCTGCCTGCATCCACCCAAGTTTGAGAGCTGGGAGAATCAGTTCCTGGGTGCAGGGACAAGTCAGGACAACCCCATCCCACTGGTCGAGCTCTGGCGCCTGCCTGTTCTGCCCCAGAGCCCTGCAAACAAGCACGGGGCTCAGAGCAGCCCAGCCCTGGCACCTGGAGAGCAGGAGGAATCAAAGTGTACAACAGCAGAGCCAGGAGCACACACCCAAGAGTTTTTAGCAACCATAGGAAACAGCTCTTCATCACACTTCCCGGGGAGTCTAAACACATCGTATTGGTTTTTCTGATAGAACTCATCTGTTGAACGCATAATCATGAGACATTTAGCAACCGGAGTGTGCTATGTAAATACAACATAATTTATTGGTTCTGTTTCAGAGAACGATAGTGGTATTTGTACGAGTGTCCTACCAATAGTACAAGAAACGAGAGTCACGTATGTACAGAGATTCCAGGACACAGAAGAACTTTGTAAGGAAGAAGTGGTTAGTGGTACAGTTTTGTCACTGTTCATATAAACCTTTTCTTTTACTGTAAACCCTGCTCACCCACTCCCCCCATATCCTAGGTAGACCTCATCTACCTACCTTGGGGGCACTGCAAAGCTCTCATCATGCAGGGGAGTTGCTTGTGCAAGTGGCAGGCAAGACCAGTGGTCTCTGGCTGCATACCAGAGACTTTGGTTACAAGATGCAAGCAGCTGAGCAGGGCCATGCTGCTCAGGAAGAGGGAGAAGGCTCTGTACCCTCATGGGAAGCAGAAAGTGGTCCACACGCAGCCAGTAAGAGAGGCTGGAGGACAAGCAGCCCAGTTCCTTCTCGGTAGGGTCAGCGTACCACAAGGAGACGGGGAAGTGCAGGTGGTTGAGAAGACTTCCCCATGCCTCTTCCAGCGCCTTCCCTCTGCTCATCCCCACGAGGAGGGATTCCAAGAGGAATATCAGGAAGAATTTTTTTACTGTGAGAGTGACAGAGCACTGGAACAGGCTGCCCAGAGAGGTTGTGGAGTCTCCTTCACTGGAGACACTCAAAACCCGCCTGGAGGCGTTCCTGGGTGATGTGCTCTAGGTGACCCTGCTCTGGCAGGGGGGTTGGACTAGATGATCTTTCGAGGTCCCTTCCAACCCTATGATTCTATGAGGCACAGCTTGGCCTAACGCTGCCCCTGGGGACATTGCACCCAGAGCCATGGCTGGGCTATGGCCAGGGAGAAGCTCAGCTCAGAGCTGCTGTAAGAGGCAAGAGCAGATTCACAACAGCAGCACAGGCTCCATCAGCAGAGCAGCCCTGGTCTGGCCATCAAAGAACCTGAAGTTCAACTTCTTTCAAAGGGAAAGCAAGAAGGGCCAAGCCTTGGGGACAGATGCCAAGCAGAGGGTGAGCATAAAACCAGCTCTGTCCAAAAACTGGACTCACAGCCAGTGGATGAGGTGCTAGAACCAAACAGCACCCCAGGGGATCTGTGTACACCAGCATTTCATCCCCAATCCCCACATAACCTCCTTTCATGGGTGGGGAATGGGCATCCAGAGGGAAGTACCGCTTCCACGGCAGCACCAGCTACATGATGCAGCTCTGTCTGAAGCATCTGGCTAAGCTTGCTTGGTGCTGCTGCAGTGAGTGGACAGGGAACTGACAATATAGGGTGTCTCTTCCCTCCTCAACGAGCAAACACTTCCACCAAGTGGTCCAAAATACTTTTTTTATAGAAATTACTATAAAAAACTAGTTTATCTAGAGCATCTTTAAAAAAATATTCCTGCAATATCACAGTTTTACACTGAAACTCATTAAAAATATATAGACTTCTTTAACCAAACGTCTCTGTTCTCCCCTTGAATCACGTCTCCAATGGAGGAGTCCTTGGAAGAGACACTAAGGTGGGAGCAGGAAGGTCTGATCTCAGTGGCACATCCGAGAGGTCATTTCCTTCTGTCAAAGGGATAGACAAGACAAGGGACCATGAATGAAGATCCAGATTGCCAGGAGAGAGTGTGGTTGAGAAAACCTCCCCTTTGTTTAGTTGTAAATGCCCTTCTCAGGCATCTGGTGACACTCTTACTAAGACCTCCAGTTTGTACAGGTCTGTGTTCCTGCCACCACTCTCATTCCCAGGCACTGCAGGACACCCTTCCACTGCCCAACGGCTCTGCAGGTCTGCTCTGCTGCTACAGCTTTATAAACAGCAACACCACCGCCCAGGTCTAAACAGGTCACATTCTCCAGCCTCCTTGTGAAGGCCATGATGTTGTTCTTGCTTTTCAGCATGGGAAGTAAGCACAGGGAGGGGGTTTTAGCCACCCACGAGAAGGACATGGACCTGTTGGAGTGGGGTCAGAAGAGGCCACGGAGATGCTGGGGGGGCTGGAGCCCCTCTGCTGTGAGGACAGGCTGAGAGAGCTGAGGGGGGTCAGCCTGGAGAAGGGAGGCCTTAGAGACCCTACCAGCCCCTAAAGGGGCTCCAGGAAAGCTGAGGAGGGACTCTGGATCAGGGAGGGGAGCCACGGGACGAGGAAGAATGGTTTTAAGTTGAAAGAGGGGAGATTTAGGTTAGATATCAGGAAGACATTGTTCGCTGTGAGGGTGGTGAGCCCCTGGCCCAAGTTGCCCAGAGAAGCTGTGGTTGCCCCATCCCTGGAGGGATTCAAGGCCAAGTTGGATGGGGCTTGGAGCAGCCTGGGCTGGTGGGAGGTGTCCCTGCCCAGGGCAGGGGGTGGCACTGGATGATCTTTAAGGTCCCTTCCAACCCAAATCAGTCTCTGATTCCATGATTCTATGATCCACATCCTGGACTGGTAACAGGGCTGAGCTCATGCAGTGAACACAAACAAGGCAAGCCAGACACTAGAAATGCAAGGAGGTTGCTAGATATCAAGTCAACTTCCCCCAGCCAATGCCCAAACGACCCTGCTCAGCTGCATCTGCACGTCCTGACTGTCACTGTAAAACTGCAAGGCCAATTGATGTCTTGAATTTGGGCAACCAGTTTTGAGAAGGTACCAGAGACCTCTGTGACTCCTCCACTCCCAGCCCACCCCTTCTGTGCTAGCTGCAGAATCCGACAGACCAATGTCTACCCTGAGCCCACCCAGACACTCACCAGTGGTTCCAGCTCCTTGGTGTCTATGAGATTGAATTCTTTCACAAAGTAGTAGAAGTGCTTGTAGCAGGTGTTCACATGGGCTTCCGACCCCATCTGGGTGATCCTGTCAAAATGGTGGATGTAGACATGGACAAAGACCCGGAAGAGCCTGGAGAGAATCTTCTTCACCACTGGGAGGAAGTTCCTGGGGAAGGGAGTACCTGGGAGGGAAGACACAACCAGCAGAAGCTTTCAGCAAAGTTAAAACTGGTTCCTTGGGGCTAAAATAAATTGATAAAAGAGATAGATTGAGACAAAAGGGAAAAAGGATTCCGTCCCAGGTAATTTCCAGTTCCCCTCTCCTTATTCCTTTCCATTTTGGATCAGATTTTTCAAAGTTGAGATTTCTTCAGTGACAGAGTGCTGCATGCCATCGCTGGCTGCTAGCAACTGAAAGCAAGAGACCAGCCTCGGAGATTTCTAGGAGTTGTTTCAGTCTGATGGAGTTTTCTTCTACTCCTATTTGGCACATCTACACAAACTGTGCAAAATACTAGATACGACCAAGCAACTTCCCAAAAGAAAGTCAGTGCTGTGAACCCTCCACAGTGACCTCTTATTTTGGTATCTCTTCAGCCCTTTGGTTAAAAACTAAGGTCCTCTTAAAGGCCTCAGTTCTCTGGGATTTGTTTAGACAGGGCCCTGCAGCAGAGCGGTCCAGCTAAGCAGTCATCTCAGTAGAATACTACAGTTTAAAGTTCACACAGGTCATTTTTGGAGGAATGAGGATTAGTTAAACCCTTTCAGTGCTCTGGAAGAACTGCAGCACTTCAGTCGGCGTTAAGGGCAAGGAATCTGGTAAAAGCTGAGCTGAAAACAACAATTAAAAAAACAAACCAAAACACCATCACAACCCTCCTGCTGTCGCAAACTTGTTTTGCCTCCCCGAACAGAACAAACACCCTGCTCGTAGTCCCCAGATAGTCTTGCAGAAGAGTCTGAACTAAAGGCAAGGCTGCAGGCGTTCGGGTGACAGGAGGAATGAGTGGGGAGGATTTCAGTGTTCCAGCTGAAGAACGGGCTGTTTATGGCCCTGCTCCCCCCTCCGCCTGCTCACACTGGGTTTAAGCAGCATTTTGGCACTGGTGGAGGGGCCTTGTGATTGCTCGTGTGGCAGACATGTCCCAAACAGAGGCCGAGTGCATCCCATCAGAGTTCCAAAGGGATGAACAGCAGGGCAGGAAGGAAGGAGCTCTGCTGCATCTTGCCTTTTGCATCCCAGAAGATGGGAGCTCTGAATGGGATCAATCACATTTACCTAATGCTTTGGATACTGAATTCTCACATCTTATTCAGCACAAACCAAACAAAAACCCCAACAATCCTTGTCCCAAAGCCAGTACACAAGCTGCGTTTGGATATGCAGATTTAGGTGTCTGAGGCCAAATTCTCATCATCATCACCCTGACAATAGATAAAATACCGCTCCTCCGTCCGTGCATGTCAGCATCCCACCCAGCTGCAACAAACAGTGAGTGCATGCCAGGAAGCACTGAGCTAGAAAGGGCAAGAGTCAGCTAACGCCAGCCTGTAACAACAAAGAGGCTAATTATGGAAACATGGCCACCATCACCAGGCCGATGTAGAGCACGCACGTTGAATCCAAGCTAGCAATCAGCTGTAAAAGAGCTGTCCGTCAGGAGACCACATCCAGCATGAACTACTCAAGAGTCATGTCAGAGACTGACTTTTCTAAGAGCAGCCTCTTAGTTTTCACTGCCTGGGCTCAGCTTGACTTTCCTTGAGGTATCCATGACTCCAAACAGAATCTGTCACAGCTCTGGGTATTTTAGTACTCCAGAAGAGCTCTGAAGTTTCTCAGGTGTTCAGAAGAGCTTTATTACACTGCCAGCACAAAAGCAAACAGCTCTGCTACAAGGGTGACCCATGCTACAGCATCTCCTAGAACAGAAACAGGACCTGAGGACTCAAAGGAGAAGGCTCTGAACCAGTCTCCCTCCCTCTAGCCACAACTGGAACTGAACTCACCAACATTAGTGGGAAAGATGTCCTCGTTGTTGATCTGTACCTCAATCCAGTCCATCAGGAGGTTCATGTACTGGGGAGCAGACAGGGCTGTAGGTTTCCGGTACTTGTGCTCATCCTGCCATCGGTACTCATACTTGGGTCCCCCTGACATGACGGGGCAGGACTGCTCTGTGCAATAGTCACTGATGGTGCCATAGATCAGGTTGATACGGTTGAAGAAGTCCACCACGTGCACAGCCACCCAATCGTTCTGCTCCTCTCCCGGTGGCAGCTGGACGGCTACTTTCAAGTCCAGGCCAGCATTGAGCGAGGCTTGAGCCTTCTTGTGCAGCTCAAACCGCTGAGTCCCCGGTTCAAACTTGCGCTTGGGCCGGAAGGTTTTGTCTTTATTGAACACTTGCTTTAAAGCATGGGACATTTTTCTCCTCCTCTTCTGTCTTTTCCAGGTCTGTAGTGATGACAGCCGGAGACACGGTGCTGCTAGGCCACTTCCTGGGGCAGGGCTGGGGCAACTCTGATCTTCACAGAAACCCCTCTTTGCTCATCTGGTCCTGATCTGCAATGCAGCACAGAAGGGCAACGATTAGAAGCAGCTCTCTTAACAGGAAACCTTGTTTAAATCCCATAGGAAGAGATCTGGGATACCATCTGGGCCCTCTCCCCAGATCTGAGAAGGGGCGGAAGCCAACGCCAGCTTTCCTTCCTCCCCCTTCTCTTGCAGCCCAGCTCTCAGTAAAGCGGTGGCTCCGCTGAATGAAGACTCACTCCTGCAAGGTCTCTCTTGCTTAATGTGGGGATGAGGAAACCAGACCCACAGGGAAGGGGCAAAACGAGACATCAAGATGTAGTCCCCCTGTGTCCCCCAGCACAGCCTCAGCAGGAGACCACCACTCTGAGAGCACCAAACCTCATGGAAACAAGCAGAAACTCCACCACCTATTCCCTTCCAATTACCCTTTAAGAAGGGTACCCAAATCGGGTTTTACTTGAATCAGTTTTTTCACCTACACTTCCTCTCCCCTCTTTGGAAACAAACCTACCGAAAAGGAAAGTGTATGACAACCTAAAATAAAGTTCATATCCGCTGCCAGCCGTACTCCAACAAAACAACCGTTTGAGCAGGAGCTGCGTGCACTGCCATAGTGCTAAACACAGGACGTGAAAGGGTGGAGGGGAACAAGAAGTCATCGTTGCAGCTCAGGCACCCGGAAAGAGTATATCCTGAAGTAACACCAGCTCTAAGAGCAGCCACAGCCTCTTCTGCAGCTGCAGACAGACCATAAACATATTTTTCATTTCAGTTTAGCTCACTTCAAGTTGAAGGCTGGTTGAAAGCTGGAAGCACGGGGAAAGCTCACCTGCCTCTTCCAGTCTGGGGGAAAGAATTAGCTCCAAGAGGGTGAGACACAAGTTAAGATCTGAAAGGATGCTGATGAGAAACACAGCTCTGTTTATCTGTAGCTAATTATACCTCCTTTGTTCCCACATCCATCTCCTCATATAATTTGTGTCAAGCTGCTCTTTGATGGAAGCTCAAGGCAGAAAGCTATGTGCACCAAAAATATTATTTTATATGTGCCAGACAGAGAAATAAATAATGTAACAGAAATTAACTAAAGTTGATGCCTTACCCAATCTGGCAAATAAGAATTTCCGTAATTCTATGAGAAAGCAAGCAAATAAATCCCTTTCACCAAGTAGAAATCTACTTAGATTTATACAAAGCCACAGAATTATTCAAATAGGCAAATAGTATCCTCAAACATTGGCAAGAAAATCCCAAATTCAAGGTCAAGACTACCTTTGCTGCAATTCAGCCCATCTCTAACAGATGCTGCATGTGCTAATCAGTATTTCTTCTCTGGAGAAAGATTAAAAAGATATAAACCAAGGCCTCTTGTTTTCTTATTTAATTGCATCATGGAAAAAACGCCAAACCGCTTCAGTTCGTCCCACTAAAAATAGACTCAACAACTCCTATCACTGCTTTTCCTGCGGGAAGGGGTTCAGTAGTCTCTTCTGTGCAGGAGCACAGAGATCCAACCTCCTGTTGCAACAGGGGCCATGACACATGTTGGGAGAAACAGAAAAAGCATTTTCATGTTGTTCATCAAGATTCACCCTGGGCTGCAAGGCGAGTTCACTGCACGCATTCTTTCACTGCACTCATAGCTGCTGCGACCTTGTAAGCTACCGTGTGAGAGTCAAAAGAAGAAAGATAACTACCAGAGAACGTGTCCTTACAAGGTGTCTCATCACACCACAGACATGGTTAGAGGAAGTAGCGAACGGCACAGAGGGACATGTGAGCACAGAGGCAGAGGCTCTGGTTACCGAGAGCTGTGTCACAGCTTCACCACATCCTGCAGCAGAACGCTGAGGCGACCCAGGGCACGGAAGCACCGGGGGACTGCGCCCATCCCGCCACGGTGCCACCTCCGCAGCGATGGCAGGACTGGCCTTCGAGTAGCCAACAATGTGGAGAGCAGGTGCTGAGCAGGAAATCAATCCCAGAGAAGTACTTGCACGCAATGATTTCCTTATGCTGGAGGAAGAAACGTCCTTTAAAACAAACAAGCCATAAAGACGCCTGAGCATCGCCCTCCAAACAGCTCCCCGGGGGACTGGCAGCATCCTCGGCATGGTACAACTCTGTTCCTAATTATTTTCTGTAGGATCTGACTGACTGCTGTGACCACACTTGCATCCATGCCGGTCCAAGGCTGCAGCCCAGCACCGTCCCTTCCGCTGCAGAAGGACGTGTTTCTTGAGCAGGGGTCAGGCTGCAGCCCCAGGGCCCGGGACTGAGAAGAGGACAGGATGAAACAGCATGGAAAAACTGCAGGGAAAATACCCCAAACATCCCCTGGGGTTGGCCACGCACATCAAGAAGCAAACACCGACCATTTTCCAGAAGAAACTGCCACTTGGGCAGGGTGAAGAGGCTTTTAATATAGCTTATTTGGTACCAAGGCAGGGCCTGTGTTACAAACAAACTTCCTCTTCCTAAGGAGACATCATTCATGAGAACTGGGGAGCTCAACACAGCAGCAACTGACTCTTAGACGATTCAGCATCTGTCTGAAGGCATTAGCAAAACGAGTAGCTAAGATGTCAAGCAAATGCAGCCTATTTAATTATGGTCTTTGACTCCAACTGAGCTAAAAGAAATATTTAGCTCTAGGAAAAAAAAAAAAGGGAGAGACCAAAAGCATCCCTGACATTGCTTGAAGATGATATCACATGTATGACACTTACTTCCACAGGCAGGAGTCACAGACATGAGAGGAGCGGCTCGGAGCTGTACCGGTTAAGGAGGCAACCTGCCTGCCCACCAAGGGTGTAAAGGCCCGGCCCTCCCTTCCCAAAAGCTCACTTTCTCCCCTTACTCACTGCTTTCACATCTCTAGTCCTAATGCCGATTTCTGACAATGGCAATCCAGGATAAGGCTTTGTCCTTTCTCTTCTCTCACTGGGAATGGCAGATCACGCAGTGCTGCCTTACTTTAAACCTGGGTTCTGGGCAGAGGAAACCCAGGCGGTTGCTTCCCCAGCTCGTGGTTACTTTTACATGTAGCTCAGAGAAGGCACGAAAAAAGCAAAGACTGTCACCTCTTCTGTAACTCCTGGAAAATGCAGCTGTCCAGAGGCCTTCCATCTGCCAGCAGCATCCTGGCCAGGTCCTGACCACCCCGCAGAGGCAGAACAGCCAAAACCCTCCTGCAGGAGTCCCATGACTACTCCATCAGCGCCCGCCCCGAGCAACACCCAGCTCTCCTCTGCACTGACACCCAGCAGGGCTTTAACAGCAGCCAGCAAATAAATGAAAAGAAAAAAGCAAGGCAGCATGTCAGCAAGCTCCTACCTGCGCTTCTAGCCTCGGCAGATTGCTCAGCGATTGCTCAGCTCATTTTTGCAACTTCTACAAAGCTCTTGTAGGCACAGAGGCGAACAGCTTCCTTTTTCAAAAAAAGGGGAAAAAAAAAAAGTCCCGTTTCATGCGCAGCTGCAATCTGAGGGCTCCTGCAGGCTGGGGAGGGGTCAGAGATGTGGCCGCTTCCCTCCCAGTGACCCCAGCGCTAGGGCGGCTCACATCCTGCTGCCTTGCCGCTAAGAAAGCCCTTGAGCAAACCCCAGCGAGCAACGCATTTCTCAAAATAACTGATTTCTCTCATTTCCTTTTAGGGAAGCCACGCTGCTGTCCTGCAAGAGGATACCAATATGGTTACTGCTGCTCAGCATTCACACCAAGCCCAGCCGAAAGCTCTGTTTGCGGCAGCTTATAATTGCAGCCCTTCGGTGACAAGCCTGTGCCGGTCACCTCATCCCCATGGCTCCCCAGAAGGGAGAGGGGAGCAACAAGCCCCAACCTTCCCCCCATGGCATTTTCAGTGTCCTTACTCACCGCTAATGCTGTCACTCAGGCCAGAGTTTCCAATACAGGACACAAACCCACCCATCCCAGTTTGATAAAGCAGCCACAATATATCAGATACATCAAGCACTTCAAGTGAAAAATGAATTTACAGAGCACACCTGAGAAGCAAAGCGGCTTCAAAATAGATAATTTCAACAAAAAAGTAAAGACGGATGCACACATGCATTTTTTCTATGACTCCCCCCTCCTCCTTTCATAAATACCTTCCCACAGCCATTCTGCACTAGCTCAGATTCTCGGTACAAGATGATGCTGGTTTTCTATGATCAAAGGAGATATTTTAATACGGAGAGCAAGGATCAGACCAATTATGACAAGCAGGGCTGGACTGGCACTGATGACAGACAATTTCTGTGCCTCTGGAGCCGGTCTGGCAACCAACAAGACAGCTCACCTTCCTGGGACAAGGTTTTCAGCCGCTCTTTTCAATCGTTTTATGATATGAGAAATGAAGGTCCGTCCCTGAGCTTACCTGCACCAGGGCAGGGTCTGGTGAGGAGTGTGTGGGGCAGAGGAGGAGGAGGGCCAAGCATGGCTGCAGCAGTCTCGCCTAGCCATTCATAATCCTGGCGAGACAGCACTTCCACGTCAGCCGGCTTCCCGTCTGGCACCCAGTCCGCCCTCCCAGTCCCGGGAGCTGCCAAGGCTTTCCCAAAAGCTAATCATTCTCCACTACAAACTCCATCATGGTGTTTTGGCCTTTCCTCCTGCAAGACCACTCCACATTGCTGCACAAGGAGAGCCGAGCAGCCGCCTGGCATCACCCTTGGCATTTCCTTTTCTTCTTCTCACTCCTGGCAGCAGAAGTTGCTCTGAAGCTGAAGGAGAGGGAGCAGAGAGAGGATCTGGCCTAGCTGCACCTAGAGCCCCAGGCCAGGCGAGACATGAGCAGTGAGTTGGTTCTGCTGCTCTGCAGGACAATATCCACATTTTTCTTTGGAAAACTGCTTTAGTAGCAGCTTTCACAACAAACTTAACAGAGCCATTCAGAAATGCAACATTTCAAATGTTGAATTCCCAACATTTAGGCAAACAAAGAGCCCTTTATATTTCATGTCAAAGTCAGTTTTAAGAAAGTCCTGCTGGTCACCAGTCACCCCCCACACCCTGCGACTTAATTCTGCTGCACAACTGGGAAATTCCCAAGTAAGAAATGATACCCACACGGCATCTCCCTGGCACTTCCCAGGAAGAGGCTTGCTGAGGAGCAGGGCAGTTTTTACATGCCTCAAAGCCATGCAAACGCACAGCCGATCTTCATCGCCATATACATAAGAAAAGGGATCAGCACAGTAAAAGTTCCAAAAGTAGTTATACTGGGCTTTAATTGGTATCTTCTTTTTCCCCTGAAAGGCTGTGCATTCAGACCAATTTTAAAGTCAAATTAGTTTATATAATAAACAGAAAAGGCCTGTTAAATTAAGCTGTAGCTGGGTTAGAAGACCCAGCTGGGGCAAGCACAGCAGCTCTGGCAGAGCCCATCTGGCCTGCTGCAGCCAGGTGGGGATGCCGAAAAGTCCGCGTCACCCAGCAGTGAGAGACATTTGTCAACCCTCACGAGCAGGATGGAGGAGCAGGCAGTATCCAAACCACACAGCAATGACAGCAGGGAGGTTATAGGTTTCTTCCCCAAGTGGACATTGAGGGGAGGCAGGTACGGGAGTGAGCACTGACAGGGCTAGATAATCCTTTCTGGTAGGGGAAAGGGAAGGCTGAGTTGCCTTCAAATTCACATGCAAAAAATCTGAATTTCCATTGGGAGTTGTCCCCCTCTGGGCCTTCCAGGCATCCTCCCCTCAGCCACAGAGGGTGGAAAAGCCACACAAGAAAGTAACTTTTGTAAAATGTCCCCCCTCCTACTTTCCCTTCCCGAAAGAGGGAACGCCAGGCAGCAGATGCTGCAATTTTAAAGCCTTCATTTGAAAGCCTAGAAACCATTGTAGTGTAGCAGCAACAGCTCTCACAGCCCTGAGCATTACTGATTTAGGGACAATTTTCTTGCCTCTTATGTGACATCTGCATCTATTGTAATGTCAGAGCCACAGCGATTTTGGAAGGTTTCCCCAGATCACGCTCATACATCCACGGTGTATGTGGAGGCAGAGATAATCTGCTGCAGGCTTCACAAATACTGCATTATGCTGACAAACTGAGTCATGACTCCAGGAGACAGGTTAACTGCACAAATATTTCTAGGATAAACCACAGGCAGTGGGCGGCTGACGGCATGCGAAGAACAGGTCTCTCATTTCAAGGTCTCAGGGGCTGTATTTTGCAGGCCGCTCCTTCGGGAAGACCTTTTGCTGTCCTCCAGCCTGGCTTTGTCCCCACTGGAGGACTCATAAGGGGCACTGCAATATTTATCATGTCCGAGCTGTGAACTACATGCCTCTTCCTGCTTTTGCAGGCTCCACATTATTGTCCTCGCTGGGCAGGGATATTTTTGAACCAACAGCAGTTTCATGTACTTGAACTTTGGGATCTGCCCCCACCCAAGTGAAAGGGAACGCTGTTTTGGAGCACAAGTTTTGCCTTGGGCTGATAAAGCGACCACAGCAAGAGGCATGATTTTAACAGTGTGGCTATGGGTTTGAGATCTCAGGAGATCCCAGGGCTACGAGCTCCTTCACCCAGGGACCAAGCTGGAGCAGGAGCTGGCCACACAACCAACCTTTCCCACAGCAGGGCTATCTCATCGACAAATACCTCTTATCCTGACATTAATATTTCTGTTTTTGGAAGAAAAGCAGTACTGTTTCTCACCGAAAGCAGATGTCCACGAGGCTTGGTCTTCCCCTCCATGAGGGGATGTGTCAGTAACCCAACACGTTAGCATGTCTCCAGGCAAGGAATAAGCCCACTGATGTGGAGCTAGAGATCACCTCAAGACTAACCACATCATAAGATGCAGTGAGGGGAAAAAGGAAAAAAAAGGCCCAGACAGCAGGCCCAAGAAAAGCCTGCAGTCAAGGGGAAGAAAAAAATTACAGTGGCTTTCAATATCGGCACGGGCCTGACTCGGCTCCTGCTTCAAACTGAAGTAGGTTTTACAGAATTATAGAATCACCTGGGTTGGAAGGGACCTTTCAGATCATCAAGTCCCACCATCAATCTAACTCCAACAAAAACATCACCAAACCATATCTCTAAGCACTATGTCTACCCGTCTTTTAAATCCCTCCAGGGATGGCGACTCCACCACTGCCCTGGGCAGCCTGTCCCAGTGCTCGATAACCCTTTCAGTGTAAAAATTTTCCCTAATATCCAATCTAAACCTCCCCTGGCACATCTTGAGGCCGTCCTATTGCCTGTTCCTTGGGAGAAGAGACCAACCCCCCCTGGCTCCCCCCTCCTTTCAGGGAGCTGCAGAGAGCGAGAAGGTCTCCCCTCAGCCCCCTTTTCTCCAGGCTGAACCCCCCCAGCTCCCTCAGCCGCTCCTCACAGGACTCCTGCTCCAGAGCCCTCACCAGCTCCGTTGCCCTTCTCTGGACACACTCCAGCACCTCAATGTCTTTTTTTGTGGTGAGGGGCCCAAAACTGGACACAGTACTCCAGCTTATTTTCTGTTCCATGGGCTCCCTGGGAGCACACAGCCACAGCTGTGAGTCACCCAAACATGGCCTGTGCCCGGGAGACACAGCACTGTGGCCCCTGAGCAGGCGAGGGCCAGCACCAAGCACAGCCGTGGCAGGATGCTTCCACCGCGACCCATCCCTGACCTGTCAGCATCACCACCTTTGCCTCTTCTCAAAACGTCTCAACAGCAAAGCCAAGGACCCAGGGACTTCATCCAGACTTTTCTGGAAGAGGCCAAAGCCACCACAGTGCAATGGATTTTTTTGCACTGACTTGCACACTCGCAAAAGTGGTTTTTTTTCTGGCCTTTTTCTGTTCCTCCCTTCTGCTCCCCAGCTGCTTCATGTACTTGGAGCAACAACTGGCCCATCCCATCAGAAGCAGAACAGCACTTTTAGCACAACAGCAGCTCCAGAGGGAAGTGAGCAGCAGACCAAAGCAGGAGTCAAAGATAACTCTGCCTCCCAGGGGCATCTGGAAAAAGGAGGACCACGATGCAGCCTAAGGTGCACTCTTTACTGAAAGCATTAGCTGGATATTACGTATTTCTAAAGATAAGCTCCTAAATCTCCAGCAAAGCTGGTTATGGATCCACTTACAGCAGCATTTAAGGCTCATGTATCACAAAATACTTTTCTGCCTTATAAATTAAAACTCAGAAGTTGAAGGCAATTCTTTTCCCAGATCTGACTGCTGCACACAGGCCTGGTTAGGTTTTGCAATCTCTCTTCTCTGACCCCACACACTTTCACTGCTGATAAAGAAAACAATTTCCTTTGTGTACTGTGGCCATAGAGATCCCTCGCCCATTTACAAAGAGGCACGAGTCACAAAACACGGCACACGCCAGTACAGTCCAACCTTCACAAACGGGACTAAATCCCACCGTTTCAGGTCGGGTGGTATTTCACATCCCAGCAATGAAAGAGCCAAATGTGGGCAAGGAAACACTTGACCAACAGCTCCCGCGCTAGAGGACAGCTGAAGTCTCGCAGGAGGACTTCGCTCAAGACACCAAGTATGCTTCAGCCTCCCTAAGCTTCAGCCAAGTGGACAGCAGAGCCCGTTTCCATTTCTGACAATGGCACTGTTTACTGTGCAGCCCCAAGTAATGTGACCAAAAAAACATCCCAGATCCTGAAAGGTGAGCCAGATAGAGGGAATCAGCTCCCTGCTCAGCACCTGGACCCAGCTCCTCAGCGTAAACCAAGAGCACCAGTTTTTGCTACCACACCACCAAGCTGGCATGAACCGGCATTCCTCTACTCCCTTTCTGGGGATTTTAAAACGTTACAAACTCGCCCTCCAGCCCAAGTTAACTTCACAAGTATGTGACTAAGACAGAAAGTGAACCTAATATATGGAATACACAGTCCAAGAAACGACAATAGATAAACACAGAGCTGGATGTGAGCCTAAAGCTTGGAAAGGAAGCAGAGTGGAAGGACGAAGCCCTGGGGACTCTGATAAACAGGTGAATGGGGAAATTTCACTTCTGAAATTTGGCTGGGGCAAAAGATCCCCTCGTGCCTTGCAACTTGACAGATTTCCAGACCGGAAAGGGGTTTTAAACAAAGAAGGGATAGAAATTGAGAAAGCGTGGCCACTCTTCAGCTGCAAGCACTAGGAGAAGGGGATCTTGCTTTTCACTAGCACCAGAGTCCCTGACAGAGATGATTTTTCCCAACATCTGTGCTGCATGCCAGGCAACTTCAAATCCCTCTTTCCTCTCTCCCTGGAGGATTTCCTGCCCTTTCCTTTTTGTCTGTCCTCCTCACACACAGGAAGGCTTTTATTTGAAGGAATTGAGATTATTGTACTGCAGATGACAGTGGAGGTAACTCCTGTGAGATCAGCATTCCTGTGCTCACAGGAACAGACAGAAGCAGAGCAAGAGTTTGCTTTCAACCATCACAAGTTCTCCCTCATGACAGCTGAGTTGCAGGTCACCACCACCAGGAAAAAAAAAAATTCCCTCTTTTCCCCAACCACTTAAAGAGATTGAGGAGTTTGAATTTCGGGGCTGTGCCTTTACCTACAATAGAGACATTTATTAGCACAGCCTGGTGGGTGAAGTGGAAGAGGCGGAATAAAACACAAGAGTTACCCAAGGCTGTAACTTCACGGTTACACCGTCAAACTCCTTGCTCTCCACGCTGGGGTTTTTTCCATCGTTCTAAGATTTCTGATTTCCCAGCAGAGACTGCAGCAGTCGAACCCCTTCCGAGCGGGATGCAGCCACGGGCCAGGTCTGCCCCGCTTCGGACAGTCGCTGCCGCCCACCCCGTGGAGACGTTTCTGCTCAAGGACGAGCCACCACAGGCAGGACCCGGCTCTGCTCCTCCCCGGGACGGGACGGGGGCTCCGGGACCACCCTCCAGCCAGAGAAATGGACTCCAGCCCACCGAGCGCAATGCCAGGAGAAACTCGCTCGCAGCTGCCTTCCTCCCAAGGGAAAAATAGAAATAATTAACACCGCCCCCCCCAAAAACTCAAAAGAGGGGATTTAGAAGTATCGGTTCAACAGGTTGCCGGCTCGGGTCGGGCCGCCCCGGCGTGACTCCACGCCCCGAAGAGGCCCCAGCCCTGAGCACCGACACCGGGGGGCTGGCAGGGACGTCGGGTGACCCCCGGGCCCCTCCCGGCGCTCAGCTCCCGAGAGGCCCCGACCAGCCCCGCTTCCACAGGGCCCTGCGACCCCCCAGGCCACCTCCAGACCCCACTGCGATCCCCCCAGAAATCCCAGCAACCCTCCGAGGCACCCTTGGGACACCCCGGCCCCGTTCTCGCCCTCAGGGCTCTCCCGCTCCCCCGCACCTGGCTGGTGGCAGCTCTGCCGTGGCGGCGCGGAAGCGCCTAACCCTCGTGGAGCCTCAGCACTCCAACCGCCGCAGAACTCGCCCCCCTTCCGCACACCCCTTCTCCGCAGGCCACCACAGACAGCCGGCACTACTTCCTCTTAAAGGGGCCGCCCGCCCGCGCCTCGCCGGCAGCCGCTCCTCTCGCGGGCGGGAGCGGGACGGGGGCGGGACGGGCCGCGGAGAGGGGGCCCAGGCTGTGGTTTATGGTCTGTTCCATTTAATTTTACTTTATTTCATTTTATTCTCTTTTATTCTTCTTATATTCTTCTCTTTTATTCTTCTTATATTCTTCTCTTTTATTCTAATTTTGTTTGTCCTACTTTATTCTATTGTATTATTTTCTTTTACCCTTTAATTTTCTTTTATGCTATTTATTTTATTCTACTTTTTTTTACACTTTTATTCTATTTATTTTATTTTACTATATTCAATTTTTTCTTTCCTCCCCCTCCCTCTCGCCCTCACCCTTGCCCTTCTTTTCTTCCATTCTACTTTACTTATTTTATTTATTGTTTTTATTGTCCTGGAGCTGGGGAGAAGGGGCAGCCTGTGGCCGTGTCCCAGCCCAGGGATGCCCAGGGGCCGGGGACACCCCCTGCTCAGCACCTCCCTGAATTATATGATCTCTTAGAAGTGGAGGAGCCCAGGGTGCAGGGGGCCTGCGTTGCCCTTCTCTGCCCTGATGTGGCCAGCAGGATCGGGGCAGTGACCATCTGTGCTTGGCACTGGTGAGGCCCCACCTCGAGGACTGTGTCCAGTTTTGGCCCCTCACGACAGGAGGGACATTGAGGGGCTGGAGTGTGTCCAGAGAAGGGCAACGGAGCTGGTGAGGGCTCTGGAGCAGGAGTCCTGTGAGGAGCGGCTGAGGGAGCTGGGGGGGTTCAGCCTGGAGAAAAGGGGGCTGAGGGGAGACCTTCTCGCTCTCTGCAGCTCCCTGAAAGGAGGGGGGAGCCAGGGGGGGTCGGGCTCTTCTCCCAAGGAACAGGTTATGGGACAAGAGGAAACAGCCTCAAGCTATGCC
Organism: Rhinoptilus africanus; assembly: GCA_013400135.1. Lineage (NCBI taxonomy): Eukaryota > Metazoa > Chordata > Aves > Charadriiformes > Glareolidae > Rhinoptilus > Rhinoptilus africanus. The sequence continues at coordinate 1,379 of VXBO01004449.1, read as the reverse complement.
AGGGGAGGTTTAGATTGGATAGTAGGGAAAAATTTCTCCCCCAAAGGGTTGTCAAGCACTGGCCAGGCTGCCCAGGGCAGTGGTGGAGTTGCCATCCCTGGAGGGATTTAAAAGGCCGGCAGATGTCGTACTGAGGGACATGGGGTAGTGGTGGGTTTGGCACTATTGTGTTGGCAGTTGGACTGGATGATCTGAAAAGTCCCTTTCAAAGTAGAAAATTCCATGACTCTGCTCTGCTCCGGACTTGGAATCTAAGACCTGCAACTGCAAACCTTGGGGTGGCACTCTGCTTTCCCTGTGAAGATGGGCTACTTTCATGTACTTGTCCATAACAGACTGATAACTAATATTCTCCGTCCAGTTACTCAATAATTTTTAAATTACGTCAATGCACAGAGCGGGATGAGAGCCTGACTCACTGTTTGAAGCCAGAAGAGTGCAATTTTTGCCCCTGGCGCTGCAGCCAGTGACAGAGGCGAGTTAGAGGCTGAGGTCTGTAGGAAAGCCCAGTGCCCCAAAGCTCATGGGGTGATGGAAGCAGTTCACAGAGAGCATGAGAATGAGCCACAGTTTTCCTTCCTGATGCCTTTACCATGGCAGCCATCCCTGCGTGTTCAGGATATTTGGTGCTGTCCTGGTTCCGGTGGGGATAGGGCTAATTCTCCCCAGGCTCAGGCAGGGACACAGGTATTCCATCCCATGGGAGCCATGCCCCCCCTGAGCTGCCGGGGGAGGGGGCAGGAAGTCACTGCTTGGAGCGGGCTGGGGGTCCCGGGTCAGGTCCGGGAGCGGCAGCTCCGTGATCGCGTTTGTATATCCCTGTATTCCTGTTGTTGTTTTCTTGTTCCCTTTGCTGTTCTGTTAAATTGCCTTTGTCTCAGACCACGGGTTTTGAGTTTTTTTCCTATTCTTCCCTGTTGGGAAGCTTGGGTGAGCGACAGGTGGTTCTTTGGTGCCATCTGAGGCCAAACCACGACAGTCCTTTTTGGTGCCCAATGTGGGGCTCAAAGGTTTGAGATAATGACAAAAACCCAACTAGAGCTTGTAAAAATGAATTTGCTGTCTGTATTTACTGTATTAGGTAAATAGTCGCGGGTCATCATGTTGCTTGGTTTGTTCTCCTGGCTGTGTTATGCAAACTCCTATATGGCTTATGTACTCCCTGTGATAATGTTTGTTACCTCTGGGAGGGGGATCAGGATTATCATTTTGCTGTTCTGTGTGATCTCGGCTTATGATATCACTTGTTAGACAGTTACTGTGGTGCATTTATGTGGTATTGCTGTCCTGTCCGTACATTGGGCACCGTCTCTCAGAATTCATTTATAATTACACTCAATCCATGGGCAAAACGGAGGGGAACACTTTCCCCAGCTCTT
>VXBO01004448.1:347946-408165 GCA_013400135.1 Rhinoptilus africanus | reverse complement strand
AAAAGACACCTCCCAAATATATGCTCTGTATGAGAAAGAGGAACGACAAGAGTCTGAACTGTTTCCAAATTGTAAAATTGAGGACTTGAAGTCAAGGGTCTTCTTGCTTCCTACGTACTTGTTTGTGAGTGGCAATATAATGGCTTTGCAGCATATTCTTCCTCTCCCCAGCTGTTAGCAGCAATAGGGGTAAGTGTAAAGGCTCACCCCTTATGAACTATCATTTGTGTCTTTCAAACAAGGTCCTATTGTGGCTGTAACTTTTGCGAATGGTGTGCGAAGCCTTGATGCAAAGGAAATCAGTAGAAAGTTTGCCATTGACTACAAGAGTCTTTGGATCAGGCCCTGAGCTTTTAAGTCTGTAACTGTCATGGAAAATAAATACTGCACTTTAAGGAGCAAGCTCCAGGGTCTCCTAAAAGTAGCTTAAATAGCTCAGAGAGGAACAGTATAATAACTCCAACTTTCATATAGTAGGTTCTCACTAGTTTTACATCCCAGGGATACTGCTGGGACTCCCAAATCACTGGTCAACAGTGTAATGATACATGGCAAATTACCTAGGTAATGGCAGTTGGATAAATCCCCTCCAGCCAATGTTGGTTAGCCAAGGGAGGGGTGTGCTATGTATTAACTGGAACCAATTCCCCAAAGGCAAAATCAAAGGAAAAATGGACTTGAGAAATTTTTTTTAACCCAATATGATGATTAGTGGTCATTAGTGAAGATGATTTATTTTTCCTCATGGAAAGACTAGCGAGTGACTTTAGAAAAGCAAATATGAATGTTTAACTTTTAACAGAAATTGCTGGAAGGGATCAGAAATTTCACAGCAGAGACAGAGATTTCACTTTGAAGACAAAATTTCTGTTTGTATTCTTCATGCAAGGCAAAACAACATGATGGAAAAACTTCAGGAAGTGCTTGATAACATCCAGGGCTGCAAACCAGACACGGTGACTTGCCATTATCATTTTCGTGAGGAAGAAAGGAAATAAACAGCTACTACTCACAAACCTTCTAAATGTTTTGCGGGAGGTGACATGAAGTTGAAGGTCGAAGTGCTGTCAACTTGGTAGGGATTGAAGGTGCTGAATATGTCACAGGAAAGTGCTGTGACTCGTTTTAGCCAGAGCACAAACTTTTTTCAGAACCAAACCAGAAAGCCAGTTAAAGTTACCAAAAAGTGTTTAGTTTTTCATACCTCTGTCCAGAAATGTAGGGCTCCTAAATTACATCTGATGCTCACAGTTAGCTGTGGGAAAAGTGAATGTAGTTTAGCCTGATGCCAATTATAGTAACAATTTGAATCATCTTAGAGCATTTCAAGACATTTTTCTGACGCTAATGAATCATGTGCTAGCAAATTGAGTGGTTGAAGGAAGGTGTTAATGGAAGGTAGGTACGTTGACGAGCATTAAGCACATCCTGTGTTGGGCAGTGATGTACGGGGCCATGGTGGTATTTTTGGAACTTCCTTTGCGAAGCATTGTTGAGTGCTGGAATTACCACCTCTTTATGAAGGTACAGGCAGGGGAGAATGACTTACCCATCTCTGTTGGCAGAGTTCAAATTGTAACTGCTCTATTTTCAATCTGGGCATGTGGAGAAAATCCTACAGGCTACTGTCTTGTTTTATTATCATATTGCTTGTTTCATGCTGTTGTGATTTACTGCATGTAAGTGTATCTATGCAAGGTTTTCAAATATTTCAAACTGAATAATTAAGGTGATGACTCACAGAATTGCTTGCGTGTAGGGTGCTATCTGAGGTGTCCAGTGATTTTTATACAACATACAAAGCTCTCTGACTTAGAAGCGGTATTTGTATTTTCTCAAATGAGCTTGTTTTCCTAATGTGACCTTCCCAGCTCTGGCTTTCCTGTAATGTTTCTGACAAAAAAATCCAAGACACTTATTCTTTAATGCTGTGGTCTGCACTCCTGACTAATCTTCTTTCCTGGTAACCTGGATACAGTGTGTTAAGAGAGAAGCAGATATTATTCATCATCTACTGTAAAGTGCAGCCAAATGATACATGAATTCTAAACACGAGCAGAGGTTGAATAATGGAAGGTGAGACTGAAGCAGTCATGGAGGATTTGTGCTAGGAGCAGAATACAAAGAACCTAACCTGTTCTTTGATCAAAAGAGCCTTTACCCTTTCAGTAGCTTTATACAGAAAAGTAGTCCCATTAATTAATATTTATCTTCACATATTTTTCAATATTTAGAATTATAGACAGACTAATGTATCTGGAAATTCTGTTGAACTCTTCCTGTTGTGGCAGTGAATCCCATAGGCCAGTTATATTAATGACGTAAGATGAAGGCAGTATCAATGTTCATAGTAATGAATTTGTACTTGTTTGCTAATGCTGCTTGTCAAAATGCTGCAGAGGGCTAGTCAGATTTTTTTTTTAAGCATATAGCTAGAATACAAAGAGTGATAGTAGCAATTGAATCTTGTTTCCATCTTAAATGACATTTTCAGAGTGCCTCAGGGTATATTTTTCCTGGGATTTCATCTTGTTCCTGACAGTCAGAGCTGGGTTGAAAATCTGTTCATTAAGCATCTGTAGTTTCTTTCTGTACTGAAAAATAGATTAGGTGGAGGAGCTGGGTTTTTCTCTTCTGAAGAAGAATTCTTTGTGTCTGAGTAAGACTCAAAGACTTCTGTATTTTGCAGACTTTTTGTAGCTGAATTAATTTTCATACAAAGGGGGTACATCTCTCTCCCAAGGAATACATAGGAATGCCTTTTTTTCCCCTAGGAGTTTGTTCTCTCATGTCCCTATTTCTAGTTCCAGCCAGCTCTCATTCATCTGAGAATGACTTCTGTATCTTCCTGACTGACTCTTCTCCCCCCTCCCACTTTGAAGATGCTGTCTTTGCAAAGAGCACCAGAAAGCTCTTGACTTTCTGGGTTGTGCATCTGACCTTGCTTTTAGTCACTGGTGGGATCAAAGGCCCTCTCAACATCATCATTCTTTCTTTTTTTTTTTTAGATGATTTTCTTGCTAGTGTCTGAGCAAAAGAACCACCCAAATACTTGTATTAAAAAAAAAAAAGGCAATTATTTCCAATGGAAACTGGAGATCGGAGGTCTGTTTCTTCATTTGGCCTTACTGTAGGTTATGCCAGAAAAAAGGTAGTGACTCTCTAAAGCCAAGACTTCAGTCAAACGTTTCAATTTGCGAAAAATATATTTAGGTTTTTTATTTGGAGTTTTGCACCATTCTTAAATGCATAGTGACTGAGTCAATCACAAAAATAAAGGTCATATTTTCACTATGCTAAAATTATATTATGTTTAATATGGCTGGTCAAAAAGGTTGAAGCTACACTCCCAACAAGAAGTGGATCAACTACCAGTTGTAGTACTAGGCTGTGTCTGCCAAAGTTTGCAACAGGAAAGAAACGTCAGTTGTTTGATAATGTTAACTTTTCCAAGATGCCTCATCAATCCCAATTTAAGTCTTTCCTTGTGTGTAACTGAAAACAAGGATGTTCTTCCAGCGCATCTCATAGTTTATTTTACTGGTTCCATTTTTCTTTAGTTAATGAGAATGTACTTTCTACTGTTGCAAAGATTTTTCATGTAAACAAAGAAAGCAAATGGAGCTTTCATGCAGTCTGGATTATCTAATCAGAAGCGTGCTTAAAATAAATTCAGGAGGGATTAGGATTCCTGATATAACTTCCTTCCAAAGGCTCAAAGAAATGATACCTTCAGTACTTTTGGGGGGAGGTGGGATGGGTGGGAGTAGAGAGCTCTTGATGAAAATATGTAGTATGTGTTATGCTGCACTTTGGGTTCTTAACAAACTGAAAGTTCTCACTTAAATAGGACATTTACTGCAATTCTATTTATCTGCTTTGTTCGCATGATGCCAATACCATAGTCTTGCTGAAAAAGCAGCCAAGTAAATTTGCAAGTCCTTCAAACTGAAAGGAAATCAGGCTCTAAATATTAAACGTTTTGGACAAAATCTCTGATAAAATAGATGTACAACTTGTTGTAATGCAACCTGCATATCAGCCCAGACAGTTGTCTAAGTATTAGAGGTATATGTCCTAAATCTGCTGAACCTGGTTATGCTGCTGCTAGCATGGCAGACTCAGTAACCAAAATGAGCTGGGAAGAAACTATGAACTACGTGTACTTAATTGCTATGGCAATGGTCATATTTTAAATATGGCATGGTACACTATTGTTAAGCTAATTCAACCTAAACTATAAAAATGAAAAACAGTGAAGGAAATTGAAGAAATACTCTAATGAAATTAATTATCCAAATGAGGTGTCACATTTGGGAATATAGATTATGATGTATAGTCCACTAGCAAGATAAATTCCTTAAAGAAGCTTTGGATTCCATGTCTTAAATCTCCTTCATACTGTTTGCAATTTGGGAGTTATGAAGAATAAAATAAAAGCTTTGACATGAGAACATAGCTCTGCACTCAACAACTCAAAAGGAAGGGATATCCAAGTTGGGGCCTCATGGTCTGGAGAAGGGAACAAATAGATAAGCAAATAACTGCTTAGATGATTGGGCTCAGAGGGTAGTAGTGGGTCATGCTTTACCTGGAGGTCAGTCACAAATGAGGTCTGTCTATTACTATTGAATATTCTGTATCATCCATCAGGAGGAGGTGATGGAGTGCACCACATGAAATTGGGGTGACCAACTGATGTCCTCAAGGTCAGGGCTGCCATTCAGCTTGGCCCAGGCAGGCTGGAGGAAAGGACCAATAGGAACTTTATTAAATTCAACAAGGACAAGTGCAAAGTGCTACAGCTGGGAAGGATTAACCCTTTACAGTGATACTGGGGACGGAGTGGCTGGGGAGCAGCTCTGTGAAAATGGCCTGCAGAGGTTGGGCAGGTTCCTGAGCATGAGCCCCCAGCATGCCCTGGCGGTGATGGAGACCAGGATCCGGCCCCTATGGGCTGGAGCGCAGCCCATAGATTGAGGGAACAGATTTTCCCTCTCGACTTGGCACCTTTTAGACCATATGTAGGTACTGCGTACAGTCTGGGGCCTCCAATATGTGAAGGAATCAATGAACTGGACCAGATTCAGGTGGTCAGGGCTGCAGCTCCTGCCCCATGAGCAGAAGCTGAGGGACAGGATTGGTTCACCCATGTGAAATTAAGGTATGCCTGCTTAATTAGATGCCTTCAGTAGACTTTTAGATGATTTTAGTTTCAAAGTAATTTTAATAATAAAAATAAATTTAGATTGTGCCTGTGGGTTTGTTTTAATAAGTGATATTTATTCACTGATCTAAGCAGAGGCATGATCATGGCTCTCTTAAGACACAGATGAATGTGTATATACCAGCAGGTATACTGATAACTTTGGAATGATTGTTTTTCAGTCTCTCCTGTTGGAATTGTTTCTCTTTAAAGAAATTAAGTGTTAAAAAGAGGGAAAGAACACAGTAAAAGCTTGTGCCATTGAGTTCGCTTAGGAAGCAGAGATTTCTTACTTCATATACTTGCTGCAGGGAATTTTAGTTATTGAAAATGAAATGGTTGCAGAGAGTGAGTGTACCACCTCAGAGGAGCCAATAGACTGATAGGTAGGGAATTGCCTGGGGATATGGGGAAATAGTGGAATCCAGCACTTGAACTGAAGACTCTCTATTTACAAGTGAGTATCCTACCTGGAGGCATTTTTGTCATCCTCTGTTCCCTTTTTTGAATCTGGCAAATTTGCATTTTCCAGTTTAAAAAGACTATTAAAAACTTCTTGATGAGTTCTAATCCTAATTTGATCTGTAACATAAGATCTGAGATTTTTTTAATGTTACTTTTCTCCATGTCGTGTCTTTTATCTGCTTCTGTGCTGATTTCAATTTTCAAGCAACTTCACAAAAAGATCTCTAAAATCTTCTGAATTGAGTTTTATTTACTTAAGAAGTGAAACTTCATTCTGCGAGGCTGGTAGCTAGTGTAAGGTGGAGCCGTGTCCTTGCCAACTACATAACACTTGTTAACAATGTTTATTATCATAATGCTGAAAGTATGTTATTACAAACTTTGTATGAATAATACTTTTGTGCAAGTTACAGCACACAACAAGGTGTGCATTATAAAACAGCATGTCTTTGGCTGAATGACCTAAGTGATTTGAAAAGTGGGATTTTTGTATTCATCCACACAAATGTATTCATGCCGTTAAAATTTTCCAAAACTACTTTCTTTTGAATGGCGAGAGAGATTAAATAGGGAAAAGTGATTCTGTGTGATCTCACTGTGGTGGAAAGAACTTCAAGCTAATGATCGGACTGTAATTTATAATCTGTTCCCATTTTATTTTTTCAAGGCAGCTATATGTTTTGAGTATATTGTAGCTTAAGATGGAAACAGTACAGCTTTGTCATCTTAAAGGGACTTATCTTCAGTGATGTGTTGAAAAACGTTAGTGCTACACATCCTATCTATTTTCAACTCGTACAGTTCCACAGTTAAAAAAAAAGAAAAAAAGTAGACTATTGATCAAGGTTAGTTTGTTCATAATATAGCAAAGAATCAGCTACTGTGTACATTCTGCATTGTGATTAATTCTTTTCTGCAGAAAAAGAAATCTGAAATAGCTAAATCAATGACTTTTCACAATTACAGTTTCAAAGTTGGATGATCAGTACTAGCTACTTAGGCTTTACGTTATGCAGAAAAGTAGGATAGGATGAAACATCATCCCCCTCCAAAGTGGATGTCTTACATAAGGCAATGGATTACTCTTTGGTTGTGAATTCCTTTGCACATTATCTGTCAAAGGAGTCTTTTTTATTATATCAAAATGGATGCCTGATTTTTGTACAATTACCATTAGGTGAACTGGATCCTACTCCCCACCCCAACTCGCCCCTCCGCCCCAATGAAATCAAATGCTAGATAAAACTGAAGCTGGTAACAAATGAAACATTGACGTTATTAGTGTGTTGTGTATTACAGTGGTATGACGCTCTGAAAGAAGTAGCGCCTTTACTATAAAGCCAGAAACTCATTGCATGTTAAATCAATGCCATTCTGCTGAAGTCAATGGGCTTGGACTGATTGTACGTGAGCTGAAGTTCTCTAGCCTGTGTTCTGGAGCTAGTGTGGAGGAGCTTTTGTGTTTACCTTTTACTTTATTAGTGTCTCAAAAACACACTGCACTGACATATATTTGTCAGTCACTTTTTAGAATTGGCTTTTATTAGTTGCTCATGAAGCACGCAAAAGGTTTGATAATTGATTGTATGACCCAGAAGTAACTAAATGAAAATACAAAGCAGTTTTTGCCATTTGAGTGCTGGCAGAAAACCAAAACGTTAAGTTCTAATATATGCCTCAAATAAAACTTGACATGTAACTATGAAACGTATGGAGAGGTACATTTCACTAATACCATATTGGCATAACAGAGGGCAAAGTTCTGCTCTCCATTAAATGGAATTAAATTTCCTGCTGTCATTAATGGGAGAGGAGAATTTGGCCTCCATCTTTTTAAGCCACCCTGTCTTTATTGTTGATAGCTACTGGTTGTAGCTTGTCCACTGTAAGATTCTCTGTACTGGTCTAGACTTTAGGCTTGCCACTGAAATAGGGAAGCTTTCCTGAGCATCAAGCAGTGTAGTACATCAGTGCTGTTTAGTCAATTCACATTTACTAGCCTCAGCAAATATGATGGCTTGCACTGAAATGAAACCATCAGGTTCTTAAACAGAATGGTTCCTTTCTCGAGTTCAAGAAAAAGTTTAAACCACTGGATAAAATTATGTGCCAATTATGTATAAACTTCTTTACCACTAGAATAAAGGAAGCCATAATTCTGTAGACTTACATTTTATTGGGTTCATCTGTTTTCGTTTATAAATAGAATATAACAAAAAGAAATCTGTTCTGGTGGACAGTGAAATAATGCAGCTTTTCTACACTTGCAGTGAAATGAACCAGAACCCATGGTTTCTTTCTTCGACAGGTTAAAAGAAGACTCAGAAAAGGCAAATCTAATTTATGAATGTCAGTCTTGAATAATTTAGTTGTTAATGTCAATCTTGAATATTATAGTTAATAATCAGCCTGCTGGTTTTTAACAGCATATTCAAGTTTCCCCTAGAAAGAGGAAATTTGGAAGGAAGACAATTATTTTAACAGTTCTTCAGAGAAGTATTTAGAACAGCCCTATAAAACTCCATATTTGGGGCGTAGTTTTTTTAATTGCCTCAAAGGTTCCTAAGGAGATCTAATTTCATTATTTAGAATGTTTAAACTTGTCCTTTTTTGTGGAGTCTTTTAAATTAAATACAACTTAAATCTGAAAAATGGGGGGACATGGGATATTTAGTACATCAAAGAATACTTAAGCATATAAACAATAAACCAAGAGATCCCAAATGTACCATGGCTGAAATTCTGCTGTTGTATCATCTAACTTGGACATTGTTGGCTGGAAAAGGGGAATATTTTTTTATTTAAGATAGGCTTGTTGATATTAACTTCTTGAGGATGATAAATATATATGCTGTTAAATCTCAATTCTATTTGCTACTCAACAGTAATCTTGCATTACATCAAGGTCTTAAAATTAATCACTGGAATAAATCATAATTAGGGTAGCGGCTGGTATAAACAGGAATGAAGTATTTAGTACACCTGTCACTAATGAAGAATTAATTTCTCTGAAGTATATTAATCTAGGTATGAACATATATCTTGCTAATTGAATTTATGGTTTACAGAGTACAGGATGAATATATTCTAAAGTATCCCCTTAGATCCCTTTAGCAGTAATTAGGACCGTAAGGACAGCCTTGTGGTATTTTCATTACATCATTAAAATGCAATGATTAGTTAAGTAGCCTTGTACCAGAGCCACACCAAAGGGGTAGTGTTAGCTTAAAAAAGGGGGTTTTTTCTACTTCAAAGAATTAGTGAATCCATGACCAAAATGTTGGGTTTATGCATGTGTGTAGATACATTAATTACATAGAATCTGGAAAAATATACTACTGATACTAAACATCAAAAGTAAATAGTACTCATTATAAAATAACATGTATGTAGTCTGTAACTTCCCTGTAAAGTCCCAAAACATCATCTTCATAGGTCCAGATTTCAGTAAATTTCGGTGAAATCGTAGTATTTGGCTAGTAGCTAAAACCTGCTGCAATATTTTCAGTTTTTTATTGTGAGAGCGCCTTGTCTTCAGTGGACATCTCTGAAGACAGAGAGTATCTTAGAGTTGGGCCATTAACTTCTCTCTGGTAATTTCAGTCTGAGATATGGTCGTCATCTTGTTGACAGCAAGTGCTGCGTTTTGTAGCTACATGGTATAAAGTGAATGGTAAGTGTCCAATTTTGTTTTTGTGACTTTATGACAGTTGTAATTCTCTTTATTGTGCCCAAAACCTGTTACCTTAGAATGTGTAGGTTCCTCAACAATGTTTTCTCTGAATCTGATCAAAAATGTAAATCCTAAAACCATCACTTTGCTGTGTGTTTTTTATGACGCCACTATTACATTGCAATTTCAGACTTAGCATAAGAAGCAATAAAATTTCTGTGGAGTCAGCTGGAGCTGGGGGGAAGCTGTTAGCAGCCAAAATACAGACATATTTTGCCACTTAATGTTAACTCGACCAAGGGATTTTCTTGAACATTGTTTCCATGTATGTCCAAGCAAATAAAGGAATGTGATTTCAGCATAGGAAGCTTTACTCCAGTGTTGATGGCACCAGCAGTGGCAATAAGGTGGCTTAAGCCTGGGGTCCCAAAGAGCACTGAGAAGCCTTGGCAGGCTTGTAGGTCGTCCTTGGTGCCTCATCTTCACAGGGATGCCCATCAAAACTCCTGGTAAGCCCTCACTCACACAAAATTGTGAAAACACAGCCTCACAGAAGAAAGCCAAGAGTGGGCTAAGATCAGGCCCAATCTCAAGGGAAAGGCAAATAAACTTGTTACTGAAAAGTTTCTTCAAAGAAACATGCTGCTTTCTCATCGTTTTCTCTTTGTAGTAGAAATACCGTAAAGACTAAATTCTGGCTTCCTGCTTAGGCCAAAAAGAAGCAATGCTACTTATGCAAAACTCTCAAAAGATATGCCCAATAAAGATGTGTAACTTTCTTGGATTGCGTTTTACTGAGTTAACAGAGATTTGGATGACCTGACATACATGAACAGTATAGGTCTGTTTGCTTCTCTGTAGTGTTCAAAATAATTCTCCTGATTGCTGTCATAAATTACATGTACCTGTTCTGTGCCCAAAAGACTGTCTAATACCAAGTCTAGTCAGAGTTAGGGACACTTTGGGTATTTCTTGTTTTTCCTTACCTCGTGACCAGCAGGTGGGGCATAAGGAAATATAGGAGTCGTTATCCATGCCCTTGGCACACCTGAGAGCTCCTCTGCAAAGGTGGACCATCTGTTTACTGCACAAAATAGTTTTTAATGATTGTTTTTCAGCACTAGAGTACCAATGAGCAACTTTTTAAAAGTTGTGATGACTGCCTGTATTTCACTGCCATGGGAAATCTGTCAGGCAATAATTTAACCTGTATGCCCTAACCTATATGCCCCTATGTACAAGTATGCAAGTTCCATATTGTATTACAAATCTGTCATCTACTTTGTATTTCCCCATAGAGTCTTTTTGACTCATAAACTGTTTTCTTTAAAACTGTGGCCTGTGTAATTCTCTGTGTAGACAGAGAGAAGGAAAAGGATTGCAGTGAATTGTTTCCAGAGTGCTTGTGTATATAGGGATGCTTAAGAAAGTGAGCGTGAATTTATTTAAGATTGCAAAATAAAGCACATAAGCCAAAATTGTATGGATGTCCTTGTGGAGGAACTCCTTCTGGAATTAAGATGATGGTAGAGTGTGCCACCAAGGTGCTAAAAATTTTCACCTCACAAGGTATAGGGGAGTGTTATTTGATGCGTTTGTCTTGGACCATTTTTGCTTCACCACTTAAACTTTCCTGAATGAACCCAGATGCATGTGGCTAATCCAGTCAGTGGGTAACTGCTCCTCTTCCGTGGCAGTAACGTGAGATTTATTTGAGGCTTAGTTTCACCATGTGGACAGAATAGGAAGATTCTTTTTTCTCTTATTTTAATGGAAAAAAAAATAATAAATCCACCAAACACTTTTACTCCAAAAGTGAAAGTGGCATGTGAAGACAGTTACGCACCTCCCATAGCCACTGTGTTAAATATACCACTCTGTTAAACATATGTGGTACTTCATAGCACTGTGTAGATGTACTAGCTTAGGCGTCTGCAATCTCAGCATCATTCTCATTGTGCATTGTGAAACTACTGTGAGAAAGTTTGGACTCTGACTAAATGAAGTGTCTTTCATGAGAAGCTATCCTAGCAGACTTTCCAGGAAACATAAAACAGAAAATGGCATGATTTTTTTCAAATACCACTGAATCAATAACCAGTGCCATAAGAAAATGTGACTACTCTAATGTGAGTGCCCACCTTTAAAGGATACGTTCTTGATTTTTTTTTAATGTTTTACCATGCTGTCTCATTTTTAGTTAGTGAAAAAATAGTTCTCCAGAAATATGTATGATTTCCTGCTTTATGATCTGAAGCAGAATTAGTAAGGTTGGAGAGAAAACATAAAAACGGTAGTTGCTGTTTTTTAAAATTTGGCGTACCAGGCCAAATATATAATAACAATTTGTTTTAATAATTTTATCTCGATGCAGGTGTTTCTTCACCCATGTTAACGTTTATTCCTAATTTAGGTTAGCCAAAATTCTATGAAAGCACAAACTCCTTAATAAAGTTTTGGGGAAATAGGAAAATTGGAATATAGGAAAACTGTAAATAAACCATAGATATATTGAAAGACTGAATATTTGGTGGTGTTTTTTCTCTTAATTTCATACTTATTCTGATGGTTTTTAAACACCAGATCTAAAGTCTTATCATAAAGTTCATATACAAGTCTATTTATTAAACTCTGGGTTTTAGCTACGAGTTTGATTTGGGTAGTCCTGAGAAAATGTGGCATCTGAGAGAGTGGACTACATTGCTTCAGAATTTGCAGCTTACTCTGTCTTTGTGCATGTAATAAGAAGCGTGTAGCAGACTACAGACCTATGTAATTTTGCAGTGCCCAGACAACATGATCTTATCAGAATGTGATTATCCATACTGTCAAGATTGTAGATATCAACAGTAGCTGTATTTTTCTATGAAAGACACTATGAAGGGCACTGTATTCACAAAAGCATCTTTGGTATTTTCAAGATGGCTGGAGTTAATTTCAAATAAACCATTTAAGTTCATATTTTATTTAATAATATTGATGTTTTTTGTTGTTGACATTCTTGGACGATATTAATTTTTAAGAAAACAATTTACATGTCCTCTACAGGCATCAGGAAAAGATGTTTCTGGTGTCTTTTTCACCAGAGGCTGGATAAAGGTGGGTACATTTAGTCACTTTCAATTTTTTCTCCCATTATTTTTGAAGTGAGGAGATATTGTAAATTTAATTTAGGATACATAATTTGCTCATTCTTGAAGAACTTGTAGTCCTTTCGAGGTTTAATTAAAACTGATCTGAACCTGCAGAATTATTTTCCTGTTATGCTCATATAGTTATCAAAGGTGAATCCTTTTGAAAAGAATCCTTTCCTAGTTCTGCAGCAGCCTTTGCTCTACAAGAGGAAAACTTCAGTACCCTTCCCTGTAAGCTGCAATAGCTCAAGTTATTAGTATTCACTACATGCATTATGTTTCCATTGAATATTTCTCCCCTGTCCTTTACATTTGGTTTTAGTGTCCCTCTCCATTTTCTGTGTATAATGTTCATTCTTGTCTAAGTACAGGAAGAACCAATTATTGTTATAGTATTTCAGTTAGGTGACATTGTATATCGAGGTATATTAGGCATTTAGGAAATACCACAGATAGATGGTTGATGGCTTGCCAGCTCTGGCATTTCATTCTTCCAGGTTATAGACAGCCTGGCCACCTTACGTCTGTGATCTTTGGGAAGCTTGTATCTTTAGTCCAGGTATGACTAATGATCTTCATAGGTATTTCAGACAGATCTGTTTAATACAAACTTTTGAGATAGCTGTGTCTTTGTGTTCTCTGTTCAAATAATAAAGTATAATTAAACTTATATAAGGACTTAGCCACAGAGATATTTATGGATTGATTTGGACTAGTGCTTTTTCAGACTGTTTTGATTTGTAAACTACTGCAGTGAATCTGTAATGAAAAACTGTTTTTTCAAGGCCTTTAGAAAAAGACCATTGATTACAAATTTAAGACACTTGTTTTTCAAGTGTTATTAACTGTCCTTCCTCAAATGATAATTATTAGAATTATCATAACAATCTTCATACGTAAACCTCACACTTTTAATATATTTTTCCCTTCCTGTCCTTTCTGACATTACCTTGACTGTTACGGTCTTTTCTTCATCATGGCTTCCTCTCCATCATCTCTCCTGGTCAAAATTATACAAATATCTTTTTCTAAGGTAATTTTTCCTCCTGTCTCTGACCATCTCTATTCTTCTGTCTCTTCCTACATCACATACAGTCTCTTGGTGCTGAGCTGTCAAGAATCCCATTGCTTTGCTTCTTTCTTTCAGGCTGCTGTAATTTTCTGGTGTACATTGTTCTGGTGTGTGCGGACCTTCACAAGTCTCGTTTTCTTTCTGTGTGTTTAATTCTCCAGGCCAAAAACAATCTTTCAAGAATCCTTTTTTCCAAATTCCTTCCAAAGCTTCTCTTCAGGAACAGGAGCACATCTTTATATTGACTACTCACTCCTCTGTACATTTTCTCATGTCTCATAGGTGGTACGCTTTTTGGCAAAGGTATTTCAGTTAATGGTGCCTAAATTAATGATGGTGTTTTTAGCGCTCAGTTGTATGTCTTGCAAAATCTGATGCCTCAGTGAGACCTTCAACTCTTGAACACAACAGATTTGAAAAGTATGTCAACTTCCATATTAAACTTTTTTTTTTGGCTAGAAATTATGGTTGTGAAAAGATTTGCATTAAAAGCTCAGGAATGAGAAAGCAAAAGTAAAACACCCCAATGCTATTTTTTAATGTTTTTATTTTTAAATTTAATGTCATGAATTTTGGAGCCTAATCCATTGTTTTGAATTTTGAGGATTTGAAAAATTTTGGCTCTAGGCTTTAACTGGGTTGTCTCATTTGTGGGGTAAAGGAGGGATGGCTCTGATTATGAAATCAGAGAAGACACTTTCCAACCACACACTGGCTAAGGATATTGTAATTCTTTGAAAAATCTCAGGGGAAAAAGAGCATCCAATTGTGTGTGCCAGATACAGTGTTATCTTGGAAAACGTGTGACCGGCCATATTTAAGCAGTACGCAGGCTCTAGTAAATTAGCATCTCTGGATGTTGTAGCGAAAGAGTTCTGAAACTCTTGAAATTTTCCTCTTTTATCAGCCAAGATTTCTGGCCTGAAGGATTAGCTAGACTTGTTCCTCTCAGTAATCATGTCACCTTTTAACATGCAAAACCAACTATCTTTATTCAAAGATTTATCACATAAAATGCTTTTGCTGTATTAAAAACTTCATGTGAGTGACTATTTAGCTCATGATATCAAGGACTGTAATTCACAATCTAATTTAGAAAATGAGAAATTATGCTGCAATAAAGTGTGCTTTATTCACAAGATGTTTTAAGCTTATTATATTTTTCTGAATATATGTTCTCTGGAGTCTATACAGATAGCCCTTTTTTAACCTCTAAATATAGTACAACGGTAACACAGAGCATTTCATCCAGGGTACAAGTAATCTAGCAACAAAAATGCCTGTGTTACAAGGTTTGAGTTCAAATGTTCAAGGGTAGAATTGGCTGTAATGGTATATCTGTGAAAAAAATAAGCCTGTGGTGAAGTTGGAACCCCAGTGCCAAAGCACAACATATAATTGGGCCTAATTTTTTCCATATGTATCAACAAAAACAGTCTTTGCTTCCATGAGAGATGAAAGCTTCCCTTTCTGTCATATTTTTATTTTGTATATAATTCCTAACTCTTTATAATTTCATAGGCTTTTTAAAAAAACATGCCTAGATTTAGGGAGAGATGAGCTGTCACCCTGGATTTGCGTTTGTATTTCTAATAGAAAAGCCTTTTTTGGTGGGGAAGGGAAAACACGACTATTTCCCCTCCCCTGCCAAAAGGGCTACTATGTTAAAATCCTTGTACAGGGCCTGTGAACTATCCAAGTTGGCGTGGAACAATCCATTTGTGAATTGATTTAAATACCTCGTTTAAAATAAATAATCTAGTGGAATTAGTGTAATAAATCTTCATAGAATAAGCTTACTATTTATGTAAGATCGAAGAAGTGTTAAATACATTTCTGTTCTGTTGACAATGTGTGGTGGTGTTTTTCCCTCCTTTCAGTTTTATGCCAAGTCCTAAATAAAAGATGGATATTTCTTATGCATTTATTCTGTTGTTTAATGTGGTATCTTTCCAAATAATGTCCCTTCCTCCTGTCTATAAGTTCAACTAACATGTATCTGAATTCTGTAGAAGACTGATAGTATAAATTATATTTCATCAGTATTACATTATGTTATTTTACATTCTGTAAATTTGTTGTTATCGGGATGGCTGAGAAATTCTCTGCATTGTATTGTAGCTCCTGTGGAAAGTTAAAAGGTTTCTGTATTTAGCAAAGGATTAAGACAAGCTTTGCTCTCTGTCCCTGACACTTGTGCACGCTCATAAATACATGCAGGCACATAGACATTTGTGTGCCTTCTGATACCACATTGAGCCAGCCAAACTGCCAAGCAGAGTATCCCAAGCCTCTTGCAGGTGACATTGATGCAATGGCTGCTGGATCCAAGTGCTTTGCCACACGCACAGGTAATCTCTTGCCATACCAGCCTGCTCTCCCTGTTTGGGTGGTGGCAGCCACTGAGGCTCCAAGTGTTTGAAGGTGTTCAGAAGGCAGATAGTTAGGGCTCTGCATGCTGTTAAACAGCCTTTTTGTGTGTCTTCTAAGAAAAGAAAAAAAAAAAAAAGTAGACTTTATGGAAATGTGGCGCAGGATGGCGGTGGTACCTTGCCTGGTTTACTAGTTCACCTCACTTCAACTCCAGTTACATCTAGAATTTGTTTTGTAATTTATCCCTTCCCTAACTGATTCTCTTGAAGTGAAGGGATTCTTTTTTCCTGGCCTTACATCTATACAGAGTTTAAAACATTTTGCTCTAGATGTCATTATTTTGCTAGGGGCAGAGTTGAGAGTTGGACTGGCAGTGGAAGGCAGATGTCATTGGAGTGACTTTTGAGTTCCCCGTATTACCGGCTGTGCAGAACTTATTTGGATGTGGTTGTGAGCTAAAGTCATCTTGGAAGTTACTCCTCATGGTCTGTTATGTGTCCTATAAAGGTAACGTACATAGTGCAGTGCACCTTTCCCAAATTACTTTATATCTTAGTTTTCTGTTTGTTGGGCGGGGGGAAGCAGGCAGTCAAGGAAGAGGAAGAAGCATTCTTCCTTCTCCAATGCAGATAAAAAATATCTAGCTAAAATCAAGGAAGGCATCAGGGTCACGATAACCTGTTTCCATGGATGCCCACTGATGTATTCTTGTAGAAGCAGTCTTTTACACATCTATGCTCCTTGTTAAGAGTCGCCAGGAAAAGCAGCCAGCTCAGAAGAATGAAGCAAAGAAAGCTTTTCTTCCTTGTTCTTGTTTCAGGTCAGCTAGAGAAACATTCTCTTGGATAGTATGTGACCTAAATCCCAGGACCATCCTGTAGCAGCATAAATCCCTTTGGATTTCTTCCAAAGGATTTCTTGGAATCTTAATGTAGGTCAGCCACCTTAGAAACAGGAGCTGCTACTTATGGTGTTGACAGCCTCCAGGTACAAGCCTTTCTTCTTCAATAGTCTGCTCCTGTCACTTGATTATTTTTTTTTCCAGCCTTGAGCTGGTTCTGCTTACCTTTACTCTATCAGTTTCCCCAGATGTACCATGCAGACCTCTAAAATCCCCACACTACTACCCCCAGCTCCAAGTGCTGGGATGTCAGAAGCAGAAGTCTGGCCTGTATGCCTGCTTCAGGCTCAGATCAAACATGCAACTGACCTGCTTATAGCACCTCTCCTGAAAACCCCCTGCTAGTCCAAGACAAATAATATTCTGACAAATAATAACCATATTCCTCCCACTCAGTCGTGTCTAATGAAATGTATTGCAAACTAATCTCTCTATCCCTTCCTTTATTGACACCCACTGGTTTTATTTGCCTCCATTAACTACCGTCTCCTGCCTGAATCACCTACGTTCGTTCATCCTCTCACTTTATTGCTTTCACACTGTCCTTCCAGATTTTCAGCTCTACTCATGCGTTTCCTGCAGCAGTTCCTCTCTAGCTGTCTCTCGCTCGTCTTCCTATTTTGGCAGTATGCTTTTTTGTTCCAGCCTCTGAGCCTCCTCTTTATAAACTCCATCAGTTTGGACTCCTTTTACCTTTTCAAACAGGATGTCTTAAGCCAAGATTTTAGGAATGTAATTCTGGCCCTACTCAAGTCAAGTCATCTATCTCTTTGTGTATTTTTTCCCATGTGTTTGGGCACTATTTGCATATATAATTGTTACATATGGATCTGTCTCATAAAAGAAAAATAAGCTGAATTTACTCCAGTCTCTGTATAGTCAGATGATTGATATATGACCAGTATAGACTTAACAAAAAGAACATTCTCCAATGCGCATATTGCTTTGATTACTGAGGTTTTTAGAATGTCCAAACGCTGTGCAAAATGAATAACAAACATCAGATGTTTGAAAAGTTAGCTAAATAGAAGTCAAGGAAATAATGTTTAGTAGCAACTTGTTACAAAGAGTTAATATTTTTCTATTAATGGAAAATGACACAAAGATGCCCTTAGGCCAGCTCAATATTTGTATTAGTAAGTGACCAAAACTGTGTGTCAGGGCACTCACACACATACTAATCACTTGCATTTGTAACTGCTTCCTCCATCTTCCTGGCAAAATATCAGCATTAGGAAATTGTGACTAATGGTAAGAAGAAAGAACATTGAAACACTTATCTTAATAGGCACTATATCAGTACAATCTTTATAGGTGCCAAAGAAAAAGTAAAATACAGTTTGATTAACCTAAATAAGACAGAGTGTCAATGAAGCAGGCAGTTCCTTTGAAATGTAAGTGAAAGTGACCAAAAAAGCTCCCACAGAGTTTGCTTTTATTACTTATTATTTTTTATTGCATTTGTTAGGAACACGAACAGTGTATGTACTCATTCCTTCAACACAGAATCAGTTTTGTGCACGTACAGGCATGAAAGAAAGGCAAGCCTACAGTGTTCATCTGTTTTGATTTTTGGATATTTTTACTCCTTTTAAAATCTAATATTTCTGGATAAAATTTACATCCTTTGTTCCCTTGTTTAAAAATAAGGAGGGGGGGGGAGTGTTTTTGTTTTGAATAATTAGTTATGGCGTCTGATTGTATAAGAATTGCTCTATTGTTTGGACAGTATGACAGTCTCTTGTGTTTTAAGGATTTTTTTTCAGGCAAATGGCTTTTGAGAATGGCAGCATTTCAAGATTATGAAACTGCCGCTGATGGTAATGGTTCTGTGATAATTAAACTGTCCACAGTCTCTCTTTTTTTTTTTGTGAAACTGAGACAAGGGTAGTTGTGATTTCATCAAAGGCTTTGTTTGAGCTCTGGCAGCTGGCAAGGCAGAGCCCTCAGCAGACTGAGTACCATCCTGAAGAGTTTTCACTATACATTTCCTTCATCAGCTGCATATTCATCACATTTCATCTTAGCCCATCTTGTAAGAAGGCCAGTCGACTTCTTGGTGTTCTTTGTTGACAGAATAGCCAATTTGTCCTCTTAGTAGTTATGTATTAAAATGGGTTTTGGAGGTTTCTTAAGCCGAAGGTAGGGACCATGTTCTCCTTAGGAGTTTCGTTCTTTGCATGACCATTTATGTAAGAAAGCAGAGTAAACTAAATGTGCCCTGATATTGAAAATAAGTCCTAAAATGATTAAATATATTGTGACCCTGCGTTAAAAATAAAAAAGTTTATGTTCCTTCTCTTATTTTATAGAAATGTACGTCTCATTCTCTGAAGAGGCCTGCAAAAGCCTATGTGTCTATCTTTATGCAATTCTGTAATTCTCTTTAGTGCTTTAGGACTGGTCAAGAGTTTAAGGGCAATCACAGGTTCTCATAGCTGGAGGAGCACCGAGGGGTTTTCGCAGCTGCTTTTGTGTGTGTGATTGTGCCATGTAGGCAAGATATTACCTACTGTTTTCTGGAGAAGTGTTCCTATAAATTGAGTCTCTAGAGATTCATGGGGCAGACCTAAAGCCTGGCATGTAAACTTTGTTCAGATCAGTGGTGACATACTGTTGTTGAGACAGTACATTTATTTACTGCTTAGCAGGTACCCTCGCTCACGTTAACAGCGTTTGACTGTTGGGCACTCAGAACCTCACGGGATCAGGTCCCTCAGCTCTTGTTCTGTCCCTTTTTATATGGTTTTTCATTCAACACTATCTATTAACACAGTCTAATGAGACCTTAATATAAGATGGAGACCCAATAGACAGAAGGTGAAATCCAATTTAAAACTTATGTATGTTATGATGCTTATAACACACTTGATAATGGAGGTAATTGGACAGCTCTCTGTTACACCAAATGTACGATGTGGTAGCTGTGTGGTCTCTGTTGACTACTATGTGTTATGCTTGGGGTGGGATTCTGTTGTGGTGGGTACCATACAACTACTGACCATTCTTGGGTTTGGAAAGAGCTGGCCCTTCCTACCTAGCAGAGGAAACGAAGTGAGCCTTCTGAGAGCGAGCTCAAAGGGGAAGACTGGCCATTCAAAGATATGCTAAGGAAAGACATGATCCTAAGTAGAAAGTAAATCTGGGTAAATTCCACTTCTAGTGAAGAAAAAATTAAAAGGAGGAAAGCGTTTGTACTATGAGAAATGTTTTGAAGAATTTGGGTGAAAGGTGAAACAGTTACGGAAGATGAAGGAGATTAATATACAGAGAACAGTGTGATTCAGAGTTTAGGTAACTAGGGCATGTGGGAGTCAGTAAACACTCCATAGAGCTTAATAGGTGAATTGTAAGATATTAAAACCTAAGAGATTGAGAAAGAAAGTAGGAAGTCAACAAATACTGGCAAACAATGAGCAAGGCAAAAGGTCTTTAAGGCTGTTTGAGATAAAAGTCTAAAGTGTTAGTGAATACAGCACTAGATGGGTAGTATGTTTCTCTGGGTTAATTATCACAACTCACTAGCTGTGGCCCTTTACAGAGGTCCTTTAGTGTGGAGTTACATGAGATGACTGAACTCGTCTGGGATCACTCCTTCTTGGAAAGAGGAGATGGTTCTCCTTTCTTCCTCTTGCTCCTGTTCCCCAGCTCTGGAGCTAGCCCCACACACGCACACCTGCCTTGCCCATGTACTAGCACTTTGTTCACTAAGCCACCAGAAAACTAAATGTTTGTACAGTTTTTGCCATTTTAGCTTTGTGGGGGATTATGTATTAATTCTGTCATTAAGTCTGGTGGGCCTCAGCACCAGCACAAGGAAGGAATGGGAACATGGAATAAGAGGCAGGGGATAAGATAGAGGTTAGGATGGGAGTAAAGCTTGACATCATTGTGTATTAGGGGCTCCTTAGAGCAGCTGTCTTACCTGTCTCTACGCTGTGGCTGCAGTTTTACAATTATCCAAATCATTCTTAAGTTCAAGCTCCTGCTGAAAGGAGTGGGAGCTGTGCTTGTCTCTCAGCCATGTGTTTTCCCTGCCTTGTGGTGACACCACTAGTGCCTGCATGGTGGGATGGTCAGCTGAGCTAAGAGACACTTAGCAATCCAACAAAAGAAGAGGTCTGTTTTCATCTGGATTCGTTCCCTGATTTGGCTGTGTGAGCCCTGTTCTCAGGGACCCAAGAGGAGGGAGGAGGAGGAAGGGTGGGCCTTCATTCTGGGCTGCAGCCCATACTTAGATGAGCTTCAGCCAAGGGTGAAGCCATGCCCATAGGCTTTTCTGGTCCCTGCTGCGTTAAGATTCTGGTTCTGTAACATGGATATAGTCTTACTTGCCCAGAGGGAAGAGAGTTGTAAATAGGCAGTTCACAGAGCTATGGTAAAACTTAATGTAAAGTGTTAAGTTCTTCAAGCTTTTTGGATGGAAGGCGTTTTATAAATACTGTTTGTATTAAACTGCAAAAAACTGTTTAAGATTTCAGGAATAGCTGTGGGAAATGATTTTAGGTCTGTGTAAGAAATGCATGTTATTTTAAAAGAGGGAAAAATAAAGAAAGGAAAGTTACAGCAGATGAAAGGACAGCTAGAATAATGCAGTTATACAGGGGGTTTAGAGACACAAAATAACTAGGTCTCTGTTCTTTAGGAAAGAAGAGTATCCTACTGAAGTAAGAGGGACTCCACTTAAAATGTATGTAATTTTTAAGGGAATTGAAAGAGTGAGTTTCTAAAGGGTTTTTTTTGAACTAGAGTCTGGGGCAGAAAACAAGGAGCTATGGACAAAATTTGAGAAATGCTATGTATGCAAGGAAGGGAGGAGGAATTGCTGTTTTATAAAGATGGTTATTAATACTGTACAGCTTCCAGAAAGAAGACAACAGCGAAGCAGCTAATACAGTTTTGAGAAAAAAGAGATGGATAGGCATTGGAGAGAAAATATGTAGTGAATGTGTGCGGACTTCAGTGAGGAGAATGCCCTAAGTGAGTTTTTGGCTTCTCTGACTGAATGGAAATCCCTCTGTAGGTGGTTCCTGGTCCATGGTGGTAGGCAACACAGGAAATTGTGCCAGACTGTGGTAGGCAGTTTACCTGGAAACTTGCAGCATGTAGTTTTTTTGGTGTATCTGGATTTTCGGTTACTGGATTTTACTTTTATGGTTCCATGGAAGTAGAACTCACTGTATTTTGATCAGTCTTTCAATTGGTGGTGTTTGTTTGCTCGCCGAATTGCACTTTTGTATTTGGGCAACGTTCAGTGTGTTATGCTCTCCTTGCCTCATGCAAGGTATTGTTTTGGTTGATGTTACTGTGCTCTCTCAAAAGAACGTATACAAATCCTATGTGTTTTTAGTTAAACCAAGCATACATTTTTATACGCAGATGGCAATTATAGTGAATATATATAGGGCAAAGATTGGGACTTCCTTCCTTTTGACCACAGCCTTTTCTGTTCCTGTATAGTTACCTCATAACATTAAAGTAGTCATAAGCACTCATGCATACTCAAGGTTAAAAATGGTCTCTCACAGTAGTGTTATACAACCTGTAACTAGATGCCAAACCCCCAAAGTGCACTGAATCAATAAAAATTCCTCTCAGTCTGCGTTGAATAAAGTGATACTGAAGTGGAGTAGCCATACCATTTTATGTACCCGCATCCCTCGGTGCTCTCTCGCAGGTGACAAAATTGCAGAATTCCTCCCCTCAGATCCAGAGTGTAAAGGAAATAAATGGTGAGGGGCAAATCTCGAAAGACTTGAAAGCTCCATTCCTGCAGGTTTTCTGTGTAGGATATTTATTCATATTGTTTTGATTTGGAAACTTAAGCCAGGAATTTCATGAGAACAAGCATTTTCATTAGTTTTATGGGATTTAATTACCTTCTGTTTGATACAAGTTTTGCATGTTGTGACATGATTTTAATAATACTCTGTGTTTACTCTCTTTAGAAATGCATTTCTTATGTACTTTTCAGCTACATGTCATGTAAAAGGGCTGCCCTCTGTTTGCATGGTAACAGAGTACTTTACTTACACTCTTTTGAATTTTTATTTATTTATTTTTTTTTTTTAAGAAAGATCTCTGAGTGTCCTAGTTTGGTCATACAAACAATTCTATGATTCCAAAGGCAGTCACGGAGACAGAGGAGAAAATCCCATCTGTCCAAGCTATTGTTTCTTTTCTGAAAGCTATTGTTTCTCCTTGCGTAGAATCAGGATGATGGTACTTACAGCTTGCATTTTCTTTTCAGCTTGTTCTTCTTGTTGTTGTTGCTCAATACAGTTAGAGACCGGAGCTGACTCTCCAATAACAGTTGATGACTAATTCTGTAACTGTAGATTCACTGAAGATCCAGTGCCTGGTTATTTTTAATCTAATAAAGTTGCCTGTGTAATGGATCATGGATAAAACGATGGCTATGATCTTCAAGAGCAGTGCGGTTTGAAATATTGAGAGTGCCATTTTAAGCAGAGGTAAATTTAGTGTGGCATTAGTGTGCTTTGTCTTGTGTAGTTGTAAGATGGTTATTCCAACTAAAGGTGAAGTCAGGTATTGTAAAGGTCTTAAAAATCAAAACAAAAATAGAAAATTGGGTAACTGAAACTGCAGAAAACTTTTGCTTTGAGGGAAAATTTATGTGGGTTTTTAGTTTATCCAAATTGCTTCACCCATCCTTAGAAACACTAATAGTACTTTGGATTTCTATAGCAGCTTTCATCTGAGAACCTCAAAGCACTTTACAGGCATTAATTTAATTAAGTTTCACAGCACTCCTGTGAGCTAAGTAATGTTTAAATAAGGATCACTTCACCCAGCACTGAAATGGAGCCACCCCTGGGGTGGAATGCGGTAAGTATTTAATAGTACATAGCAACACTACACAACAGTTCAGGAGAGAGCGTGAAGAAAATACTGTATCCCACTGAGACAGCAGGGTGAATCGTGTTGGGCAGCGTATCTGTTTGTTTGTTACTTTTCCTTCTTAGTTGTAAGTTAAATTCCACCATCTTTTTGATGACTATGAGGGCCTAGGAACTCGCTTTTAGGTCCTCCCAGACAATCTTTGCTTAACCATGACTTAGCTGAAAGTTCTGTCATGCTGTGTTCAATGAATTTTCCTCTCTAATTAACACAATGCTTGTAACTTTCATGCTTTGATAGTTTGATTTAAAGAGTGGAGCATGTCATCTCTCTGTCATCAGTTGTGGACTGGCAGCTTTTTTTTTTTTTTTGGAAGTTTATCATGCAAGTACCACACTGGTCTATCCCAGCTGTGTTTGTAAGATCTGATGGCATCATAGCACAAAGTACAGTTTTCTTCTCAAATTATGTTATGGTGTGAGAAACAGAGATGGACTGCTACTTCTGGGACCTGAATTAGCTTTTTCCTTCAGAACTGAGATAATGCATTGAATCAACTTTTATCAAAGTCTAACACACAACAAAATATTTTTCTGTTGTCACTTTTTGAGTGCTGTAGAATACAAACACACCTGTTTGTGGCTATTCTGCTTTGGACAGTAGCAGTTTATGGAATTTTAACTGCATGCCTTTTGCCCAAGTTAGAAAACATAACTGTAAGGTGGAAAGTGGGGAAGGGACTCATGCCAGTGGTGCTCAGTACTTGCTTTGGGAACCAGGGTTGGGACTTTCATGGGTCAGTAACACATCGGTTATTGCAAGCAGAAGGAATTTCTTTCCCACTATCTGCAATGATGACATTATCTTGAGATAATTGCTGTAATAACTGTTACTTTCTACTTTTTCAGTCATATTTTGCATCTCATATATGTTTTCTTTTACTAACCCAACAAGGTGCTGAGTGTACCAATTAAAAGAAAGTAGTCATTTGGATTTTTTTTTTTTACCTTCTTCATATACATTTACCCTTCTAAATTGCCTTTTTTTTAACATGACACTGGAAATCTCCTGTCTTGTAAGTAAGTGGTATAGAAGGAACATAATAAGAAATTCTCTTCTGTCATAACCAAGGGGCAGGTGGTTTCCATTATAAGCTCAGCTGGAGCTTCCTTACATGCCAGCAGCTTCCCACAACTGAACCACTCTCCTCTTCTCTGCCCTTTTTGGTGGGGAGTGTGCAGAGGAAGTGGAACACAGCCCTGACAGATAAGGGATTACTCAAATGGCTTCTGTCACAGTTTGGGGATTAGGTTCAGTTATGAATCCCATTTATTTTGTGAGTCGTGTTTGTACTTGTGACAGTCGTGAATGAGGACATTCTGGTGGCAGGGATTTGGCACTTGAGGGGTGGTAGTGGAGGCACAATGTCTGGAAGGGTGCAAGAAAGCGATCTAGCCATTTTGGTATCGGATGTCTCTTACCTGCTTGAACAATGGGACCTTTCGCAAACAGAAGTGTTGTCTGTACCTGTGCTATCTCCTCCCAGGCCTTCTGCTGGAGGGAAGAGTATGTGATTAGAAGTCTTTTTGGAACAGAGTCTGACTGGAAAATGTCCCAGTTTTATTCAGCTGTTACCACTTAACCAAAGAGGGACAAACTCCTACTTGAGTTAGGAGATTGATGTGCAGAGGCTTATCATGAGATTTAAAGGATCAATTAGAAAATGGAGAGGTGAGATACTGCTCATAGTCCATGTGGGTAACAAAGGCAAAGAGGAGACGACAGATCCAAAGGGCAAAATTTAAGCTAGAGAGAATACAGGAGAGGTAAATAAGGCATGAGATTATATGATAGAGACATAGATAAACTTCAGTGGTGCGGACATCAGGAGGGATTGTTCAATGATTCTCAAAATACTAAAATTAGGGCCACTGAGTGAAATACCAGGCAGCAGGTTTCAAAAAAACCAAAGGGGATACCCTTCTGTGTGGCATATAAATTGTAGAACACCTTCCCACAGGACATTGTGAAAACCCAAATTACAAATGAGTTCAATGATTAGACGAATTTATGAAAGAAAAGTCAGTTGTGAACTACTAACCTTTTATTTCTTAAAGGTATAAAACTGATCTCTCGGTTAGGGAACCTTCCAGCTGCAGAGAACTAGAAGGTGGATGTTACTTTGTATTTGCCCTCTGCTTTATGTACACCACCGAAGTATCTACTTCAGGTTACTATCAAAAGGTGGCTATTGGGCTAAGTAGGATTTTGTATGTCGTTCCTTTGCTTTTTCCTAAATACTTTTTGAAATGTTTTTTTCTTAAAGGTAAAGAAAGGTTTGTCTTTAGGCAGAAACACAAGGCACAGAAGGAAATGAAAAGCAGGAGTTCCTCAGTTTATCATAAAATATTGGATCGTGCTTAACTTTAAATCTGTCACAGAAGTAAATGAAAATATAAGTATGCTAAAACATATACGTAGATTTAAGTTCTCCCCTGGTTTAGTGCCGTGATACTGGCAACATATGAACATGTACAATTGCAACTCAACAGATAGTTGGGGTTTTTTTTATTACTATTTTTTATTTTTCTGCTATTCAACGTGAGAAGAAGTGTACTTACTCATTGTCAGAAAATATTTTTCTGTGGGCATTGGCTAATTGGGAATTGGAATCAGTAGATGGGAAGCCAGATGTGCAGCTGGCTTTGGGGCATCAGAAAATAAGGAGGTGGTCAACAGAAGCATTTCTTCCTCTTGCGCCCTGCCCTGCTGCCAGCACCGACTGTTAACTGCACAGCCTGCAAGGGGAATGAAATGTGCTTGCTATATACTTTCTGGAGATAGATGGTAAGTGCCTATTTGATTCTCTTCCTGTTCACATCACCATGCTAAAAGAGTGTTAAGGAACATAATGATAATCAAATTTCAGTGAGATTTGGGTAGCCCTGCATTCATTTGAGAATTTAAATTCTACACAGAGTTTTGAAATGCTGTTGTTCAGTTTTGCTTGATGGACAGGTTATATTTTTAGACAAACATGCCATGTGAGCAACTTCAGGGAGGCATTTGGCATATAGATTCTACTTAAAGCCTGAAGCTTAATTGCGTAGGAACAACTAATCCCAAAGTTAATTAAAAGTGGATAAAATAAAATAAGATACGGGACATCCATAAAATGTTACAATGGATTGATTTACTTATAAAATATTTACAATATTACAGTATTGTATATTTTACTGCATCTAATTATACATATTATTTACTAGACAAAAAAATAGGAATCCCAGCTTTTTAATTCAGCAGGTGCCTTTTAAAGTTACCAGTAAAATAAAAAATGAACTCCGTGCACAGAGAAACATCTGAAAAAAGGTTGAGTTCTTTAACTTTTATATTTCAGAGCCATTTTTATTCCTATGTATGCATTCATATTGAAGGAAATCAGTAGAATTATAACTTCAAACTTTAAGACCTCTTCCCGGGTTAATTTTCTTTATATTACAGAAATAGCTGGCCTCTGGGTCATTGGTTTTGAATGAACTTCCACTTTATTTACACAGCCGTTCTTAAATTTAGTTTTCTATTTCAGTGATGGAACAAATCTTTCTTATTGTTTGAGAGAGTTCAGCAGATGCTTCTAACCAGAAATATTGGCTTAGCTGGCAACCAGTCTGACCTGTGGCTTAGGTGCCAGGGAATGTATTGCCTCAGCTCGTAGCCTCTTTGGTCACAGACTGCATACAGTGCAATATTCTTGTTGTTCCTTGGGGGAGATTGTTTATTTTTATTTTTGCAAATCAAATACAAACCAGGTGGTGAAAGACTAAATAGCTGAACTGTAGTCAGGAAGTGGTTAGAAACAAAGCAACAGTAAGTAGCCTGTTGATTCTCAGAGATGACACGATCAGGAGACCTGGTCCCAGTGTCTCTAAGTCTAAATCATGAAGCTGCTGTCTTTAGTCTAGAAATACTACCTTCTGTGGAGCTGCTGCCAGGAGTGGCTTTAGGGCTTGAGGCTTTACTAAATGATGACGTAGATGGGGGTGTAATTGTGTTCCTGGTATTGTTCTTGGTTTGTTGATGAACATGATAGAATGATATTTTTCTGAAATTTTGTGTTTACACTGTGAATTCTCTTACCTCAGCTCAGACAATGTCCCACAGAGAGCTCTGTTTTGGTTTGTGTTGCTCTCTTTCTGTGTGCCATTTAAACTTGTAAACCTGGCTAAAGATTTCACCACCAGCCACAGTCTTTGGTCAGTGTCCATCCTCCATCAGAGGTGATGGAGAACCACTCCTAGTTCAGAAACAGGATAAAACTGCAATCTTCCCTTTCCCTCTTAACACTACTAATGCAACTTGGTACAACTATATTCCCATACTACTTGTTTTCCTACCTCATGTGCTCAAATGGCATTTTTAGGACACTGAACAAACATCCACTTTGTTTTCATCTCTCTACGCACTGGTCCTCTGAGCTTCACCATTTCTTCTTTATTGATAAAGTATAAATCTTTCTTAAGAAGCAGCTTATTCCACCATTGTTACTGTGTTACAACACTAAAGTTGAAGGCTTCTGGGGAAATATGTCTGCCAGTGCCTTCTGCTGAAGAAAACATCAGTGTCCTAATCAGAGGGACTTTCTGGCACAAAGTTTCGATGTGCAAAGTACAAGTTGTTAGTTCATAAAACACAGATTCAGTTTGCCAAGACCCTCAGCATCTCCACTCCACTCTTCCAATGACTAACACGTAGCACAGGACTGAGCTCCTATTCCATAGTTATGACCAGAGAACCAAATTGGTTTTTAAAAAAATGTATTGTTATTTTATAAGGAAAATTATGTTAAAGCAAAGCTTTTTTTTGCATAAACAAGTCACCTGGCTTTCAAACATCCTTTGAAAAAGAGAGAGAAAAGTCCACCGGACCATTACTGTGGAGAAAAATCTGCTGAAACTGCAAAAGTGCAGAGCGTAGAGAGTGTCATTTCTGCCTCCTTCATTCCATAATCGCTCCCTGACAAATGGGGAAGCTATCCGTGTTGGGCATAGTTTGCTCGGATATGTGCTTTACCTAGACTTAATCCTTCTTAGTACTGTCAAATTGAACTTGCTATCCAAGCAATGACAATTCTAGTAGACAATGTGTTATATTCGAGATGGTTATCTTGTACTTTGTATGACACTAGACATGAGATTAAGTGCTCTGTAATGTGCATATTACAGCAATTTTTTTACTTCCTCTTGTGTTTTGTTTGATGTAAAGTAGACATGAACAAAACCAGATAATGATTTTAGAGCCAATGTATTGCACATGTACGTGGCTGGAAGCAGAAAGCAAGAAAAATTTGGACCTAGAAATAAAGGACAAATTTTGGGCAGAGAGGAATAACTTCCTTACAGATGTGATTCATTCTTCAGTTGAAGTTTTTACATCAAAAAGCTCAGCTTGGAGTTAAGGGCTTGTTGAGTAAATTATTGGGTGAAATTCTATATTCTGTATTATTCCAGGCATCCAACTAGATGCTTGTATTGAGATCATCATAGTCGAAGCCTGTCTGTTCTTTAAAGTCTGTGAACAGTGAAGATTGCTGGCATATGTTTTCATGTTACCGTGCTGTGTTTTCTTAAGTGGTGTCCCCCAGTGAGGAGCAGCATTCTAAAGGTTGCGTAATAATACCCAGTATTCCTTTAAAATAGTCAAGTTCTGCTCACTTTAGCTCCTGCAGGTTTTTTCTAGGTTCCCAATGGAGAGTTCCCCCAGCACAGAGGTACTCTGTGTTTGGTGTGCATGTGCCAGATGCATAACCACATCTTCCTTTCCCCACTGATCCATTAAAGATGTGGTGGCACACTTTAGGGTCGTGTGGTATCAGCTGAAAGAATCCCCCATCGTTCTTATGTTTGTGAGGGTGAGGCCTTTCATTCAGTGCTTCACCCAAAACTATATTTAAAAAAAAAACAAGGTGTGATTATTTCTTTTTGAAAATGAGCACCTGGTTTTGCAAACCCTTACTGAGAACTGATCGCTCCATGTGCTCCTGTTCTCTCCTTTATTCTGTGGGCAGCAGCCCACCAAAATTGGTTTCCACCAGTTTCATAGAAATCTTCTCTATGCCTTGAGAGAGGCCCAGGGCCAGAAAGGTGAGAACCAGGTTTACAGTTCTCCTAGTCACCTCTCAGGCAGGTCAGCAGAGCTGTGCTCAGGGCATGTAGTGGAGGCTCCATGTGCGTGGAGGTATCTGCTGGGGTCCCGCCAGCATGTTGATCACACCTACACAGGACAGAGCTTGCATTAATGAGCCCCGTGCTCTGTTCCACAGAAATCCCAGGGGTAAAATCAGGCATCTCAACTGAAACGGCATTTTCTTTGTTTCATCAAATGATGCAATTTTCAGTACCATCTTTCTACAGAACGTTTACAACCAGGAAGGCATTTTTAGAGTTATTGAATTCACCCTGCTTTTTAAATTGTTTCCTTTTTAACATGTGGCATTTTATAACGCTAACTGACAGGGGTATTTTTTAAATTTAATACAAGCCTCTAACATAGAAGTGCTTCCTTATAGACTGTTTTCCTAGTAGAGTATATAATTAAATGTCAAGGTGTGGGATTTTGATTTTGAGTGTTTTTTGATTCTCCAGAATTTCTCATGTAAAGCTACTCTTATCCATGGAAAATTGACAATACCATTCCCCCCCCCAGCCCTGTGGTGAATTAGTTTATGTAAAGGTTTTCGTGCAACTTCAGTGAATATCTCTGAGATACATATGGGTTGCCAGAAACCAAGCTGAAAAGGCATCAATATTTGTTTGACATGAAGCAAGTGGACATACTGAAATGGGACATGTAGATTTGCTGAACTGGAATCTCTCAAAGTTATAATTCCAAAAAGATCTGGTTACTTTGTATCTAACAAAAAAGCCTTTTTTTTAACCTGCTTTGAAACCTTATGTAATCATAATGGTTCTATCCCCACCCTTGTTGAACCCCCACGCCAGTTTCTTATGCATTTTAAACAGAGATAAACATCTCAAAAAATATATAATTTCATACAAGTTTCATAGAAATTGCCAAATGGCTGTAAAAGAAAGGTTCATATTACTAGGGGGAAGGCTCAAACAGGAATTTAAGAGTTACCCGGTGCATTTGATGTGATCTTGAATAAGTACACCCTTACCTCAAAACCAGTCTAATTTGTGGCTCTTGCTCGTAAATTAGTAGGTGTGAGGGGTAGCTGAGGGTACTGTGTGGTAAGATGAGAGGGGGCATAGGTGGGTTTGTCTGGGCAAATTGTGGGAGAAGGGAGCATGTAAATCTGATAGAAAACAGGAATAGGAATCAGGATAGGAAATGAGACTTTGTCTTTTCTGTTCTTCTTCATAAACCCAACTTGTTTTATGGTGATATCACCAATCTGAAACTTAGTGAAAAGTTTAATTCTTTATTATATTTCCATGTTTTGATACAGCTGAGAATGGCAAATGCCAATATTTTCCATAAAGCAAGCATTCCACTTCCAGAACTGAGTTACAGTCACAGACTTTGCACAGTTCAAAGTGTATATATTTGTCCAGTACAAGTACTGACAATCAGACTTTAAAAATTCTGATTTCATTATTCTAACTTCTTGGCACTTCACAGTTCTGTGCAGTTCTCGGAAGGACTACCTTTGCAAATTTGGGTGACAGTTCCACTCCTTGCCAAGTCAGATTTCAAAGAAAAAAGCTGTTCTTACTGTCACTCCTCATGTTAGTATTTGATAACCAGCCAGGAGCCAAATTTAAGACATTATTATGAAAATAGGCAATGTGAGGTGGGAAGAATAAAAGACACCAGAAAGTTACGCGATCTTTTTAATGCTTCCAAGGATTTCAAGTTGATTTATAACCTTTTAGTTTATCTCAATAAGTTCAGCTATCAGCAGGTTTACCATGTAAACCCCTGCTTTATCTTCTTTGGTTTTCTTTCTCACTGTTACAATTCAACATAATCAGATGCAAGTTAACCTTTTATCTTCTTCTTACTTTTAATTTAGCAAAAAATGACTGTGGTAAAAGTTTTGTTAGCAACTTGTTAATCTTTAATGAGTGTAAAGGATGATGCTATCTACTGTTTACAGTTTTAAAGGAAATAGTCTGAGGAGTGTCCTCCAGCTATCAGATCAAATATAAATAGTAGCTACGATGCAGAATTTGGTGGAGTGAATATGCGTATGTACACAATTACCTAATTGTATATGATCATGTGGGTGTATTTACATCATGGTAATAATATTCTTTTTAAGTTTTAATCTCAACTATATTATCCTTTAAGATTTCACCAGTAATATAAGAAATTGGAAACAGTGCTGACTTCAGAAAGTTTTAATTTCTTTTTTCTTATAGATAGTCTGTTTGTAATGTAGAAATCATAGAAGTATAGGACAGTTCACTAGGAAAATGAGCTTAGTGTTCTCAGTTTAGTCCAAGTTGGACAACACATTACTTGGCTCAATTGAGTGGCCTAGCTTTAACAGAAGTACAAGACTGAATAAGCATAGAGGTTTTATTATTTGAGTGAGCCGAACTGTGTGCTTAGAACGAAGAGAAACCCTTGTACTGCGTCCCACCTGCTTTCAATTGCACCGCTTTTATAAGCGTTGGATCTACAGTAAAAAAAGTCTCCTAGACAAATGCTGTTCTTTCATGTTGTGTACAGATGAAAGGCTGCAGACTTCTGCCTTTTACATACTGCATTTGTGCAGACCAAAAAATTTGCGTGAGTTTTATAGAAACATTGATAAAAATATTAGTGTGTACATTAAACAGTCAGATAACATTTTTCAGAAAATAAATGTGAGCTATCTTATGAGCTATTGGAAAATCATTTTGTTATGTTGTGTATTGCTCTTGTGCCTTGCCTGTTGAACAAAACCTACTTCTAAGGGGAAGTGCCATTTTCTTTGTATAATCTTAATGATTCCTTGGTAAAATGTTGACTTCTCTTGGAGTCTAAGTCTTAAATTACGCATTCAGTTCCTGTGAATTCTAATATTAAGGAGGATGAAATTCATATATTAGGAAAGAAGTCATTCCAGTCCATGGAAGGTGTTACTGGTGTTGAAAGAATAGGGTAGAATAGAGAGCCAGTGATGAGCTTCCCATTCTGAGGGTCTTCAGAAAGAGGCTCAGTTACCAGTTGGAAAGTACTAGCTCAAATATAGGATTCAGTGAAAGCATGCCAGAAATGCTCAGTCTGATATGTCTGATGCTCTGCTCAGAGATGCTGAGTATGGGGACCTGAGTTTTCAGACTATAATGGCAAGAAAAGGATGAGATTATTAAATGATGGCCTTGCAGTTGACTCCTGAGTTGAAGAGGAGCTATTGAGTTTCATTTCAAGAGAAATGAAAGACACTGTGTTCTGTATGCAGTTCTGTCTTAGACCTAAAGTTACAATGCACGGGGCATTTTTAGATGGCTTTAGCCTGAGCTGAGGTTAAATAAATAAACTGTAAATTTAAGTGCAGTTATCAAATACTCAGTCAAACAAAAAATAAGGCTGCCTTTTTCATATAGTCTTGGCCTTCTCAGAGGTGCCGGAGGAGGAACTTCAGTATTAAGGGTGTTGAAAATAGCTAGTAAAGCAGAAGCCAATGCTAATAAACAGTTTTGGAAGTACTGTGAGTGGTTTAAGCATAGTCTGGATTATTGTTATTACTGTGTTAAATCACAGCAATCAAATAGCCAAGCATTGCTTTGAATGATTAAGTGGAATGGCCGTCAATGAAAAACCTTCAGGCTGTATTGCAGACACATAGGGATGGGTGTGGTCGTGGTCAGCTCTCCCAAAAATTACTTTGGATGCCATTGCAGATACAGAGCAGGGTGTTACATGATATTTTCAGAACCTGGCAGATTGTAGTTTGGTTTGGATATTTTTTATGTACCTTGGCAGGCATGCATATCCCTGCAGCCATACGGCAATCTGCATTAATGGCTGAAGTAACACCTACTGGTGAGGCAGAGTCAATCAGCAACAGGCTGCTGTTGACTCATGACTTCAGTTGACTCATAATCCCAGTGAGCTTTATGGGTCACTCTTTGTTCCCACCCTGAAGCCCAGTGCCAGTTCCTGTCATGATTTGAATACCCATCAATTAAGAAAGTAGATGATGGGCTTTTTGGACAAATGAGCACATGCCTTTAGGGAGATATAGAAGAACCTTGTATTATTTCCATCAGCCAATTAAGTTATTTAAAACTATTTATTCACGTTTACAGAAGTTTCCACTCAAAGTTTTAGATAGATTGCACTAATAGAATCATAGAACCATAGAATCATTTAGGTTGGAAAAGACCTTGAAGATCATCAAGTCCAACTCTAGAGCTCAGTGTGTCAAAAGATTTCAGTGTGTCATCAAGTCCAATCCACAGCTCAGCGTGTCAAAATGACACAGAAACATCTCACAAAGATAAATGATTTATTTCAAACTGTGTTCAGACTTTGTCTTCCTTATCTATTTCTGTCTCTCCTGGAAGAGCCTGAAAAAAACAAATGAGGCTTGAAATGTGCCAGATCTGGGTATTGTCATGTGAAAGTGGCATCATATGCCACATAAAGGGGTTTCTAGATCAGATTTGAGAGAAAGAATAAAGAAACAGAACATTTTGATCCTGGAATTTGGAAGGTAAAGAAGTATTAGAAGCATTTCTAGGAAGTCATTCAAAACAGTCTTGGCTTGAATGGGAAGTGGTGTTGCAGCATCTCTGAAGATAGGTATCTCAGTATGATCCAGTTCAGTTTTACAAACATGAGGTCATTTAACTTGTCATCCCATGCATGACGTGTCATAGATATGAGAATAGCTCATACTTTGTAAATCTGTAACTTGTTAAAATTACTAGCCATCCTTTTCCAAGCTACTGCACAGTGACCCAGTCTAGTAACGCGTGTGGAATCCTTCAGGCAAATACTATTTCTGACAGTACAAATTGAATTGTCCTGTGTGGGTGGAGAAGATCTGGCCATGTTAAGTGTGAGCGAGCAGACTATTCCGCCATGCTTAAAGGAACTGTCTGTCCTGAGCTACTTGATTAGTCCTTACTGCAACCCATTAAATGAGATGCTAATACCTGTACCTATTTCAAAAGTGCTTCTGTTTTACTGCTTTCATAAAGGCATGAGAGAAGGATAAGGGCTACTTTAAATAGTGTATTTGGAACTTTGTTACGCATTGTTGTTGTTCATGTGTTTTACTGTTTTCTTGTTCATCTTTTGTAGTTTAAATATACACTGGTAAAATTGCAATTTGATCCTCTACTTTTCATCTTCACGCACCATTGAATGAGTGGTTTTCACACTTTCCCAATCATGTATTTCTGCTGGCCCATTTCCGGCACATGATCATATCTTTGCACCTTTAGCTGAAAATACTGTAAGGATGATGTTTATTTTCTTGTTAATGTGATTTCACGGGCTGCAGACCATGACTTCATGGATGACAGATTGGAAAACACTCTTTCCATTCCAAGTAAAGGTTAAAAGCAAAAATGATCTATACCTTAACTCACATCTCCTTTCAAAACATCTTACATGTGATGCATATTGCCTTTCTTCCAGCAAAATCCTGATTACAGTAACAAGACCTCCAAACTGCAAATGCACTGGGAGAGAAGCAATAGCGTCCAGCTTGTTGCAAGATCCTAGCAGAAGCAGAAAATGGGCAGGCACAGTGGGACTATGTCTACATTTTGATAAATCTCCATCTACTCTATTAGATTTCACTTCTGCTGCAACAGAATCTCTCTCAGTAACATATCTCTCTTTACATTTTTGCCCAAACTATCACCTTGAGATGTCCCAGTGAAGCTTTTGGAGCTCTATGTGAACTTTGATGTAAAGCTTTCCTTCAGTGAGAGATCAGAAATGCCGTGTGTTAAAGCCAGAGACTCCTTTGAGAACACTTTGGAGACAGAAAAGTATCTGTTTCCTAAGAAAGTTTTAAGCAAAATTGTATTGAGTTAAATGCAATGTATGATCTAGGTATTTCCTTCGGTGATGTCACCAGATTCTTTTTAGATCGAAAACCTCCCTCAGAAAACGCATGCCAACATTACTTGCAAGTCATGCACACAGTAAAATGCAAAAGATTTTTTTAAAAAATAACTAACATATTTTGGTTTTGTTACTAAATGAGCATTGTTCATTAGCATTTTGTATTTCATTCAGAATATGGATGTAGATTTTTAATTTTATTTTCTGTTTCACCATAGTTCTTTTATGCTAGAATTTCAGAGATCGCTAGCAAAATCAAGGAGGGAGAGAGGAAGAGAAAAGGGAAAAAATTATACACAAACCACTTCCATGTTTCAAAGATTTTTCTGCAGTCAATATTCTAAGAAGTTTAAATATGAAATAATATTGAAATACATACATGAATGCATTGATCTCGCCACTTTTGGAGTATAGGTTGAAATGTGTCATAGCATCAGAGAATTGTGGGGCGTTATTTAGGAAAGCATTTAAGGCTATACTTAGATTCTTTTCTAAGAGCACTTGTGCATGCACCCAACTTGAACACATACATCATGCGTTCAGTTCCACAGATCTCAGTTGATCATATGCTTAAGTGATTGGAGACAGTTTTCTGAACTGGTTAAGTATCATACCTGAGTACTAGTAAACCTGAGTCTTACCGTGCTGTACTATGAGGTAAGTAGGAGCAGATTCATGTTGTTGAGGAGAACTTTCACTGCCTTTAAGGTGGCTTGTGAAAACCTGGATGTCCACCTTCTTCGTAACACAGATGCTCTCTTCAAGCACAGGTTTGTGGACCTTGCATGCATCAAGTAGGGAAAAACAGCATTAAGTTGGATCAAAGTATAAAGCAGCCTATGAGGTTCCTCTGTTGAGTAGGTTGCCTTCAAGCGTGACTAAGCTGTCTTTAGGCTGTCCAGATATTTCAGGTAAAACAGCTCCAAAGGCAGCTCTGGTGCTGCTATATAGATACAACTGCTGAATTTGGGACTTTCCTACTTCGAGAGACATCATTTGTTTGTGTTAATAATATTTAATTGATAATATTACTCTATCAGAACAAAAAGACAAGATCCGTTAGCAGCTTAAAAAACCATATCATATGAAAAGTAGCTCTATTTCTGGAACCATTTTCATGTTTGAGAATTCCTGTAGGACTCCTTAAGTTCAGTGGAATTACTTATGCATAGACCATGGTGTTTACAGTACCTGATCTTAAATCAAGGATCTTTTTTTTAACTTTTTGTAGCATATCCTTCAACTATGTGGGGATTTGGAATTTGTTTCTAAATGTTCCAAGCTACTGATGTTGTTTAAACTTCTTCCAGAATTGAAAAGAACTGCAAAATGATTGATAAATTGAAACATTGCACAACAAAAGATCTCTTTCTCACTGTATTTCAGTGTATTTTCTGGAAATTGTTTACCATGTTGGATCTATAGGTTGTGGGGTTTTTTTCTGATTTAGCATGTTTGTCTTTGGATTCTAAGCTTTGTTCAGATACTTAACTTATTAGTCAATAAGGAAATAATCTTAACATTACATAACCACCAGAATTAAATTGTTTGCTCTTCCTAGCATCCAGTTCAATGAGATGCCTGTAATTTAGGACAATTAGTTGTGTTGCGCTGTAATTAAATGAATTCATTTATGACGTGAATTTATTTTGAGCAACTTCCTTGCAGAAAACAAGAAACTTCCTTGCAATTTCAACATAAGCTGCATTTATTGTGGGAATCCCATAGCAGTGATGTTTCCTGAAAATTTTGTAATTTTATTGGTTGTCTATAAAAGTTGAGCATGTTTTCCCTAAAGTCACAGAAAATTATGAAAGCTGTATTGCTCTCTTGCAGTCTGACTATACTTAGTTTTTATTGCTTCCTGAGCCCATAAGAAAATCCATAATACTTCTAAAACTGTTACTTTCATAACTTCAAGCCTTAGATGCGCATGTGTTGTCTTCTACTGCTCTTTCTGGAGGTGCTAAAAGGCTCAGTCCTGCAAAGTGCTGCCTTCCTCCTGGTCTGCTGCTTTTGGTGTGAGATTGGAGGGCCCAGAAATTTCTAGTCGTCGTTCAAGAATGCACCGATGTGGGCCTTAAGGAATCCTCAATTGGATCATCAGATCTGAGTAGCTTTACAATTTTTGTTGTGAGTACTGAAATTACCATTATAGCTACTATGGCCAAGATATGCCTGGAAGTATCCAGGGGTGTAGCAGGGGGTGACTCTATTTTCGCCTGTATGAGACAAGACTGATACCAGTGGAAAAGTAGTGAAAATAATGAGAATTACATTACAAGTCTTTGGTATAGTGAGATATTATGACAGTCGAGATTACATATCAGATAAAATATATGATCTGCTACTACCTTGCCCCTCTACCCCCCAAAAAATAATCCTTTGCATTTACAAAGATAAGATTTTAGTGGAGTGAAGAAAACCCCACAAAACAACAAAAAAGCAGATACAGATTTTTGATGAGCAATAGAAAGGAGTTAAGTGTCCATTTAGAAGAAATTTCATCTGTTACTTTAATACAGGCTCTTTTTATTTTTTTCTTTTGCTTTTAAGCCAACACTGAGACTTATCAAAAGATTGTACTTGGGAAAAAACTCTTAAAGCATTTTTCTCATATACTGTAGCTTAAAAGGAATGTGTGAAATTCAAGATTGGAAAGTATTACACAGAGCTATTCTTTTTCCTTTGTTTTTTTTAAACACATTTTTCCTCAAACCTGCCTATCTACCAGTGTCTTTTTTCCCACAAGACTCCAAAGGAAAAATGACATCAAATGGTAAAATCTTGTTATATGTTATTTCCAGAAGAATACATGGAAATACTGAATATGATTTTATCATTTGCACTGTAATGTTCCATTGTTAAAATGAGCAACATACTGAAGAGTATTCAGTTGCTGAATACTTGATGGTAAGCAAAAACTGATGTTTCTGTGACTATTACAAAACACTCAGGAATTTGTAGCACCTCGGATCTCTTGTGTGATAACAGGAGTTAGAAATGGAAAACTCTTGTTATATCAGCTTGACCATCTCCCTGACACCACCAGATTGTTTCCTTAATTGTGGCACTAATTTGCAAATGTCATAAGTCATGTGGCTTCCGGCACTTCCCTTGAGAGAATACATGGCATTAAAGCAGCCTTTACTATTCCTTTCCTTGACTTCATCTTCTTGATCCTCTTTTATATCTCTTCGTTGCACTAAACAATTCCTAATGTTGCTTTGCCTTCAGCTATTTTATTTCTCTCCCTCTCCTCTTTTCTGTTTTCCACAAAATCACCCAATTATTTATGCTGTTCCTTTTGGAATTTCTTCTATTTTGCTGTATCTTTCTGGTACTGAGGAGCCATGAGCTTATGTGTACCGTACGCTAAAAAGAAAATATTGGAAATCTCTACTTGAGAAGCTGATGTTTATGTATGTATGAAGGTACTAAATTGTTTTGTGGCCATACGATTTGAATTTGCACAAGAAACACAGCACAGGCCCTAAATGCAAGTCTATATCAGACTC
The DNA here is from genome assembly GCA_013400135.1 of Rhinoptilus africanus. NCBI lineage: Eukaryota > Metazoa > Chordata > Aves > Charadriiformes > Glareolidae > Rhinoptilus > Rhinoptilus africanus. Next base: position 368,926 of record VXBO01004448.1, on the reverse strand, counting down.
TATTCATAAAAAGGTGGGGATTTTCCCCTATAAACCTAATATACTTTTTATTTTATGTTTTGCTTAAGCTCGTGTTGGATAAAGCTGCATATACTTTGCATGTATATATTGTAGCTACAGTTGTTGAAAGCTTCATTCTAACGACTCTGTCTTGCATATTAAAAGGATAACCACACTATTTTGACTTAAGATAGAGGTACACACTAACAAGAGTAGAGTTCTGTGAATAACTAGGGTATTTTTAAGTTTCTGACTTTGAAGCAAACAAATCAGAAAATTTATTATTTTGAGACAACCTCCAATGATTAATTTATGTTTCTTTTTTTCTCCTCAAATAAGATATTTTGCTTAGACTTCATACCTGCTAACTTTTTTTTTTAAAAAAACAGACAAACCCAACATTATATTCAAGGACATTTATTTGCAATACATCACTGTATGCAAAAGATACTGAAAATATCAAAAATGTTGCAAGTATTTACTTTTTCTTTGCCAAGTTGATCTGACAAATTCAGCAGAAATTTGATCAATGGTTTGTTTGACCTGCATTTGCAGTTTTCTGAGGAAAATCATCTCAGCTGAAAGGTTTGCTCAATATTAGCGAAAGTTACATAGGTAGATGAGGAATGGTTGAAGCTGTACTAACAAGGAGTTTATAGGTCTTCAGATGTCAATTATGAGTTGCAGCCAACCTATCTATAGGAGTAGCAATTGACTGTAGTGTATACACCATATCCGTGAAGGATCTTCCATCTTCCTGCAGGCAGACGCTGGGCGGCTGTCTCCAGGAGTAGGATTCACTGCCATTCATATGAAGATGGTGGAAAATCTTGCCCTAAAGCTAACCTACCCCTGGAGTTTTGCCTATCTGTCATGGTGATCGCTTGTCTGGGAAGATAAAGGATTTGTTAACAGTCAGCTGGCTGGTCTCTCTGTCTGGGAAGTCAAAAAAACAGCACAACTAATCAAGCAGGCAAAAGACTGATTACTGTGGCATTACTGCTCCCCAGGAAAAAGTGAAGAGTTATGTCTACCCAAAAAAGACCCTGTTTTAAATACATTATCATCTGTCTAATCTCCGTGTACATGGCCCAATTTTTTTTTTTTTTCTGACAGCAAACTATTAAAGAGTGAGCATTTCTGAAAAGCTTAATAGGATTTTGGGTTGTAGTGAATGGGAAGACATAAGCATGACAAAGAATAAATTGAAGCATTGACATTTGTGTGTCCATGATTAGTTAAGTTTTAGATTTGTATTGTGTGTATTTGCCTTAGAAGCCACTGAATTAATATACTGCCCTAACATAGGCTGATAGATAATGAGAAAGAAGAAAGATTTGGCCACTGAAAAGCAAATTCATTTTTAGGGATTTACTTCCTGGCAAGAAATATCTGTTCCAGCTGAAATGTGTAATTTGTGACTACTTCTTGTGATCATTTCTAAATAAAAACAACCGTTTCTCAAAATACTTGCAAGCTTTCCTAGAAAATTGTACAGGATTTGATAGGTAATTGTGGTAAGGCAGGTATTTGGAGAAAATGGGCATTTTTCAGCCAAAATTTTGGCTTAATTGAAATTAAATTGCCCACAGTAATGATCAGTTACTTCACTGCTGCTGCTGCTTTTTAGGCAGCTTGTCTTCCTGCAAGCACATTGCTTGCTCGATTTTGCTTAGTGTGGTTTTGGGGTTGTTTTTTGGTTGCGTGCTGCTTACAGAGCTCTGCATTGCTTCAGACTAACCACCATCCCATTCCTCTTGTTCTTTTCTCCTTGATATCTATAAATATAAGCTAGATTTGGTGTTTTGGCAGCTCCTTGTTTATTACAGAATGTGTTTATTCCAGCAGTGTATATGGGGGGATGTGTGTGTGTATATATATATTTGACTCAGGTCATTGGAAGAACCAGCTGTGTGCCTTGGGAATTTTTGGTCATGTCACTGGATGTTTTTCATGATGTTCAAATTTGGTAACTTTCTGTTAGAAACATTTGGTATGTCTTGGGCATTTTCCAAATACGAAGCCAATGAAAGACCCAAAGAAAGCATAGAAATTTTTCAACATTATAAATGTAGGGGTCTGAACTCTACAGCTCGAGTACTTAATAGTCGCAGGAATTGTGTACTGGTGCACGCCTCCTTACCTTACCCAAAACAGATGGGCACCAATTCAGTCTACATGTAAAATCCTTGGACTCATTGGTGGCAGCCCTAATGCTTCTTAGTGTTGAGGTTTTCAACAGAAAATTCTGTTGTAGGAATGTGTATGGATACGTGTGTGTGTGTACACCATATAATGTGATGAAAGTTGAAGACAACACTATTATACAAAGCAAACATGACATAAGTTATTAATTATCAGCATAAAATTAATTATAGGGATATTTATTTGCTGTATTGGGAAAACAAAGGAACAAAACAAAGAAATTGCCTTGGAAGGGATACTAACTTTTCCTAACATGTCCCTTTTCATAGTAGGCCTGAGTTGCCACAAGCCCTTGTCTGCAGAGTCTCCATTGAGGACTACTGCGAGGGGCATGAATGCACAACAACTTTGTTAGGTGCTTAAAAGTTAATTAAGGAAAAAAAAAGTGGGCACTAGGTAAATGTTGCCTTTGTCATTTTATGTCGTTCTTAAGTCAGAATGACAAAAGGAAGACTTTTATCAAAGTTTTTTACGTTTTTTGGGAATAAACCCTGCTGTCCCCAAGCTTGCTATTTTGTGGCAGTTTAGAAACTTAACTATTGATAGCTTCATATACACTGGGCTTGTCAAGTTAGTTGCAGTTAGTAGGGGGCGTATTTAAAAGTGAGTGATGGAAACTGTTGTTTCGCATTATCCATCCTGTGATGTATATGGTCCCTTAGGGCAAAGAAAAGTTCACTGAATGAAGTCCTTTCTCTCAGTCACACTACGTCCTAAATGAAAAGCAAATGTATTTGATTTACATAATTCTTTACTGAATGAGTCAGTCCATGCTTCCCCCTCATTCAGCTACCATCAGTCCCCTTTCAGATACAAAACTCTGAGCATTTTTAAATTATGTACACAGTGATCAGTGACACAGTGGTGACTTGGGAGGCAATGGTAAGGCTCACTCTCAGTTTATTAGTCCAAAAGAAGTGGTATGGAATACTGATCAAGTCCAGTTTCTCCCATTAAAGCAGTGTAGGCAAGTTTGTAGCTTGTCCATCATGGTGATCACTGCATTAGAGTTGATGATTTTTCACTAATCCCTTTTGCACTCCAACTAAACTGTCAGTTTGCTCGGGATAAGCAAGATATTGTTACGTTCTTAAGCTTTCTGAAAAACACTTTGGATTGTGTTCATGGAGTAAAGATTATATACTAAGAAAAAAGAAGCTATACATATTTCCTCAAGCAGTTTATAATGATAAAGAAAATTATTAGCAGTGAGTAGATGGGATTTCTTAGAGAATTATCATGATTTTCAGAAATGTGACTTGAAGGTGCTGGGAAAAATTTGTTGCCTTTTGTTAACAAAAAACCAAAAAGCTATTAACTTTGGTCATTCGGAACTTTTATTCTTGGACTGAACTTCTTATGAAAAACAGTTACTTTAAAGCCGTAGTTTGTTCTAAATCTGTTTTATATGAGGTCTAGAAATAGCAATATTAACCATCAGGCCAGAAGATGGGGTGGTTTTTTCCTCTTTTAGGTGGGAATATCTGAAGAAAGGGGTGCCTCCCTTTTCTAACTTAATCTGAACTCAAAATAACTTCTGTTGTCTTGTTAGAACAGCCCTTTTTCTGAGTCACTGTACAAAAAAGAGACTGGGAAGCATTGGATATTGTAGATCAAACACTTAAAAGCCAACTTTGACTTAGTTTTGTGCATGCTTCAGAGTAGACTAATGTACAATAGTATCCAGGAAACTCAGCCAGCAATTCATAAGAGTCCAAAATGTTCTCCTTAGGATGAATCATAGCAGCATAAATGATAGGATTGGAGAAGATCCTTTCGGTCACCCAGTTCAAAGCCTGTGTATCTTCCTCTACACTAATCCCCACTAGGATTTCATCTACCCTGTCTTTGCAAACTTCTCATATCCTTGACTCAGCCACCTCCCTGGGTAGTTTCTTCCATTGCCTAATTGTTTAACCTGAACGTCTTTAAACCTTACACCATCATGCTTAGTGTGAACAATTTATGACTACAGAAAATGATCCTTTCTCCTCCCTTCTGCCATCATGCTCAAATATCATCCCTCCCTTTAAATGTTTTGGGTTGGTTTTTTTTTTCTTCTCTGGCTGCATGAATAATAATCCCAGGAAAGCTGGGGTTTTTAGCTGTGTTTGCTTCTCTCACTGTAACTGATTTTCTTTGAGCTTTCAGTTCTCAAGACTCAGAAATACATTTTGATCTACAAATGAACTTTCTGTGACTCGATATGTATGCTTTCCAAGAGGGAAATTAATATGACTGCGTCCTTGTTTATAGAAGCTGCTTTCATGAGGGTGCTAACGTGCTTTGACTGACAAATACACAAAAGAAAATTTGAGGTTTTTACGTGGCTGAAGGTGGAATCTGTTTTTGACCTCAGATATATGCAATCTTTTGTTACTAATCAGGATATCAATTTAATCATATATTTTAACTTCATTTTAAAAACTTGCATTCAAAAACTCCTGGGGTTGCCTGCTGCAACAAAAGCAGCTTCTCAGTGTTGATAAGTAGAGATGTAAACCTTTTAATATACATTTGTCTAGGTGTGTGCTCAGACCAGTATTATTATTATAGGATTTTTGGATATCTATATAATGAAACATTGGTAACTTCATAATAGGGGATCTGAAGGTGAAATGAAGCTTTTTTTTCCTGATGAAATGAGGTAAAGGAGCCTTAATCTACAGAATTTTTAGTTTTATAACCTGTATTTCTTAGGATCTGCCTGAGCTTGTCAGAATATACTGATGAGAAACCTCTCTGATGTTAATCATTTCACTTACTATGATACAGCATGTGCCAGTTAGATCAATATGAAATTTATGGTGTTCCCCTAGATGACTAATAAATACTGCACATTGAAAAAATACAGGGCAGAGGGGGGAAAGCTGATTGTTCCAAGCCATGTTTTCATACCACCTCCCATTTTGTAGTTACACAATAAAAATAGCTTCAGTCTGTACATCACCTGTCAGCTCATCTCTCCCACACTTTAGTCATGTGGTAGTTCTTTGATCCATGTAGAAGTATTCCAGGTTCCCTATAGCCTTGTGTAGTGCTCTTGGGCAAAGCTGTGTGGAACTGAGGTAAATCCTACTATATTACTTCAGTTCTGCCAACCCATAATTACAGTTAACACATTAAGCTTAGTAGATCCACTGTGTTTCATGAGCTTGAAAGTAACCGTTCACCTTGCCTGCTTTGGCATGGCAATTTGTAGAAATAGACACGGGCTATTTATAAGAAGCCAATGTCATGGAAATAACAGGTTTTTTATCTTGGGCACTATTTTATGGCTCAAATAATTTTAAAATTTTTTTGTGTTATAATTTTATAATTACAATTTAATTTTTAACATGCTATGTTTTCAGCTTAATAAAGGAAAAGATGCATTAGGATATTATAGCCTTTTCATTAAGATTTTATTTTTCCCCCCGATATTTTTGGAAAGCTCTCTTCCTTAATTTCCATGCTGTTAGGCTTCTTAAGTGTCCTCTAGCCAGTCCTCAAATGTATTGAGGTTGAGGGCACAGTGCAGCGGCAGTGTCACGTGCCTTAAGTGTGCAACTTAGAGGGCAATGCTAATCACAGGTTAGTGCCTCTTGGTCTCTGGTAAACCTGCGGCTATTCTCTTCAGGTACAAAGAGCTGACCATAAACATACCCCCTTTTTGTTTCCAACACGAATCATGTGCATGTCCAGCTTTTGTAAGAGTGTACAGAAACCAGTTTCATAATTCTTGCAAACTCTTTTCCTTGATTATGGTGGGCAAGTAAGATATTCTCCAATATCTTTTTACGTAGTACAAAGCTATAAACAGCTCCAGATGTGATCTCAACAAAGCTGCGTAGTCAGGAGCGGTATTAACTGTGGGCTCTGCAGTGGCTTCTCTGGTCCTACACTGCGTTGAGCGATGTGGGGTATTTCACTGCAGCTTTTTCCACTGTGCTACAACAGCTTTTTCCACTGCATTACTTCTGCAGGGCTCTCCTCAGCAACTATGTGTGTTTAAGCTTGTTATTTCCATGATGGTTTTCAAGTAGTATGTCCTTTTATCTTCCCTCAGCCTTGGTAATCTCTTAGTCCTAGAGCAATATTTCTTTTTCCTCTCCACTATTTGTAGCTCATCTTGGTTTCTTATAATCCATAAATTTCATTATCATGCTACCTACCTCCTCCTTCCCCTGGATCGTTAATGAAACAAGATGGGACCTGCTGCTGGTCCCTTTGGCATCCCAGCATGTGCTATGTGCTAAGAGTTTTGAACAAAAGAACCACCATTTGAGGGCTGACCTTTGTAAATGCAAGTCAGCTCTTAACATGGTATTTCAAATTGTCCTTTAAAAAAAAAGAAAAAAAAAGTAGACACTTCAGTAAGGGCAACTTCTTAGCCCCCTGGGGGCCTTGGGCTTCCAGCTGTTGCTGAATTTTTACTGCTTTAGTCTTTTATATCTTGGCGATTTTATCCCTAATCTCCTGCTTTTTTAGTTTCACTGTTGCTTTCCTTCAGTCTCAAGGCTTGAGATAAAATTTGTTCCATTTAGTACCATCAGCCATGAAAACCATTGTAAATACTGAAATCCCCAGGCACCAAAAAACATTGATAGTGTTAAATAAAAACTGAAAACGAAATCTAGATGTTTTTGTTTAAGTGGAATTGCACAGGTCTAAATGAAAGCACGTTCTTCTAAAATTACGTAGCTTGTCAGTGTTACGTTGTGTGTGAACATGATTGTGAAGGTAGTCGTGCTGACGGGCGACTGGTGGCTTGGCTCTAGAAGACCTGGATGCTCAAATTTTATTCTGCTGACTTGCTGGATCATTTAACTTCACGAGGTGTGTGGGGATTTCAGCCTTCTTTAGAGATGGCTCATAATGAAAAAACAGAACACCAAACCCCACAAAAGCTGTGTGTTAGTTTTATTATTATTCATATATCATTTGGAGGTGGTGCCAATTTATTTTGGATTGCTTTCCATTTATTAGAAAAGGATTTAAGTTTCATTTTCAGCTTAAAGTAAGAGTGGACATGTAAGAAACTGCTGGGTTAAATAATCACTTCAATTTAAAGTCACGTGAGTATAGGTGTATACAAATTTGTATTATTATCCACTGTTCTTTTTCTCCCAAGATATTACAAGCAACTTTTTATGAGTTTCTGCTCACTTTTCCAATTCTGTCAGGTTCATTATTGCAAAGATTAATATCTGATCCAAGATGAATTAATCTCCTAAACTGATATTTGAAAATAGGAAACTCATACTCTTAGTTCAAGGCAGAAGTTACCCCAACAGGGGTTTTGCTATTTCCCCCTACCCCAAAGTGTTAGTCTTACATATATTAAAAAAAAAAATCCTTGTTAATGAGTTTATGGAGCTTAATTTCCTATTGTTTTACAATTTGTATTGGCAGTGCTACCTAGGAAAAGGGACAGGCAAAATGCAAGTAGATGGGAATAACTCTGTCTTCTTGTTCCCTGTCATTTTTGATGAAAAATAGTCTGTGATTTTATGACTTAAACTGCATCATCCATCATATGCATAAAAGAGCTGATGTGAAATTGCCCCTATTGCCTTAATTTTTTATATTTTCTAAACTTGTGAGTGCTTGAATTTGCAAGTTATGCATCTTTATCCTGTTTTGCATGTAATAAATTGTTTCCTCCAGCTATAACCAAGGCTTTTACAAACTGATGGAATCAACAATATAATGCATGTAGTTGCCAAGTATGCTGAATTTCTAAGCATTTTCTCTCTGCCTTATAGGTTTGTCTGAGGATGCAGCAGAGCAAGCAGAAAAGCCGTGAAATCTGAAGATGACCCTCAGGAGGAATTTCTATCTGATGTCAGATGCATTTATAATGCAGCAGTACCAGTCCGTTTTACTCTGTACTGATTGCACCTTCCAGAAGGAGAGGACTGTGCTAATTTATACAAAAAAGTTCCATTCAAATAATTTTAGTTGGGCCTCCTTGCCAACTACTAGCATCCTTTCTGTGAGCAAAGTTTAAGCACTTACTCAACTGTGGTAGGGGTGTTGTGTTATGTTTTGTGATATATCAGCCCTTTCTAAGGATTCAGTCGATTGATCAAAGACTGTTTACACATAGTTAAAATCAACCTTTGTTTTCAGGATATGTTTTATCTTTTTTAAAAGATATTCTGAACTGTACCTCCCTTTGAGATTATATTAACATTTGTTATATCACAGTTTTGACAAAAGATAACTATCTCGTTTCCTCTTGTACTAACATTCATGATTCCAGACAGCTGAATTCACCACCAGAAGAAAAACTGGTAATCCATCAACTTTTTTTTCCCTCTCACATTGCTTATACAGACGCCTGCTCTCTAGAGATATAGAGTAAAATATCGTTACTGGACATAAAGGGCAAACCCTTTTGCCATTAACTATGTCAGTATGAATGTGAATAAAGTTCACAGTGTAAGTACCTTGAGCACAGCAACACATGGATCTTTTTATGGTTACCTGTAATTTCTGTTCTTGTCAGTCCGTCTGTTCTAGTTATGGGTAAGATTTTTAAAAGTAACTATCAATTTCTGAGTGCCTTAATTTTATTAATCCAGTTGGAGGGTGCTTCGAGGGTTAAGTTTTTAGGAAGTCCTGAGTATTTGCATTCTGAAAGTCAGGTCCATGCAAGGTGCCTGAAATGCAACATCCAACAACTGAGGTCACCTTTGGGAGGACCTTGGCCTAGGGTTTGGAAGTGTCAGGTTCACGTCTGGATTCCTGAGAGTGAGTTGAGATATCAATAAAAGATACTCGGAACTGAAAACAATTGAGACCTGGGTCAAGTATAAAAATACTCATTTGAACGAAGCCTCTCCTGGCTGTGACTGGTTCATACCAAAATATAAGTTGCAGTCTTTTGGATGACACATATAAAAAAACACTGCTAGTCTCAGCCTAGTTTCTGGTGGATGCAATTGCATGAGCCATCTCCACATCCCATGCTCCTGTTGGTTTCCTCAACAGGGGTTCACCAACTCCTGTTCTAGCTGTAGAAGTCCCTTCTTCTCACTTTTTTGCTGTTTCAGCAGAGGTTGTGACAGTTCCTGTGGTCTGTGCTAGCTTGATCTGTGGGTAAAAAGGAGACATTATATTTCAGGATGTCTTAAGCCATCAACCTTCATCATCTCCATATCTACTTTCAACCTCTTTGCATCCACCCCCAGAATGAAACCAACTTTGCACAACTTGTGCATCTGCTGCTTAACCCTCTAGTCCTACTCTGTCTCAGTAAATGTGATATAATCATGTTTCATGGGGCCTTTTTCAACATGGGTAGGTATTAAGTAGAGCTAAGTGGCCAGGGAACTGGGTAAGGCTTCTGATACCTCTAGGACTGAAGTAGGCAGTGACTCCCAATAAAAATGACTGTGTCCCCAGGATAACTCGGATATCTACAAGTTGTGGGGGCAGAAATCTTGCTTCTTTCCCAGGAAGGAAAAATCCTACCCCCTGGTTGTTATGGAGTGATTCTGCTGGCTGAGTTTTCTTCACTCTGATCCCTCCCCTGTGGTTTTTGTTAGGAGGGTGGTATCCAACCCATTGTCAAGGTACCCTGCTGCGCTGCGAAAATTACACAATAAAATAATCTCCTGTAGTCTCTGTACACACCTCAATGACCAAAGAAAATCCATGGAGAACTAATCAATTATTGTAGCTATTAGGGTTAAACTTTAACTATAGATCTCAAATCTTCTTTTGTCCTCTTGTCAGTGGCTACTAGGTAATCTAGAAAAATCAACCACAGTTACTACTGAAAGCCCACACCATAATGGTGTAGAATCCTAGACCAAAGAATTCTAAGCTATAGGTGTATAATGTAGCTGGAAAGCACGCTACTATGAGACTTCTGTGAAATATATTACTCTGTCATAATTGCCATTATTGAATGTGATCCCAGTGCTCAGAGCTGCCTGGTTTCATTGGGAGTTTAGGGTAAAGAACGGGTAGGTACTCAGGTCAATTATATCATCCACTCTTACTTAAGTTATTTTCTGTCATTTTAAGATGTAAGGCTCAGAAGCACTCTCATTTGCCTTTTCTGCTCCATGCTTTGTAAAATGAGGTCTCATGAGAACAGTTTTACAGAAAGGGGAAAACATACTGGTAATAAAGAGGGGGAAAAAAAAAAGGTAGAACTGTCTATAGTAGTAATGTATGACCTCTTTGTATATTGCACTAAATTGTGGTATTTGATAGTATCATCCGGATTTAAAAGAGAAATGCAGTTGCATTGAGTAAAAATTACTTTGTTTCCCCCAATGTCAAATAGCCTATCCAATTCAGAGGAAGGAAGTAATTGAAATGCAGTCATTTATGCAGCAGGATAAGAGGAAATATTGTAAAGTAATTCTTAACAGTTTTCAAATGCAGTTTGAATTTTTAAGAAAGTTCTTTTTGGCTGGAAAAGAATCAGGGCAATTACAGGAAGTTTTGAAGTTAGAGAGTTGGCCAACTGAAAAACGTAAGGCAACGTTGCTAGTTCAAGAGGACCAAATGTTTGCTTCTCATCAGTGATGTTTCTGAGGCCAAGACTGACATTGCTGGCCAATCAAACTATTCTGAACTGGATTTTAGAGAAATGCCTGGTCAGCTTTTCTGGTTGGCTTAAATATGCAGCCTGTCTGCATGTTTAGCTATTTGAGGAGAATTGTATGTGTTTAGGTGGCTCACAGATAAAAATGAATTTTAAAGTATCATTTTATGGAAGTTAATTTTGTGTACATATATCTAAAAGGAATTTTGTGACATTTTGAAAACCCTGCTGTGAGTCATGGCAAATTTGTTACATTTGTGCTATAGCACTTTGAAATGCATTTTCTAAGGTAAAGTCCTAACGTAAAACATATCTTTTTTTTGTGTGTGGGGGGTTAAACAGGTAAATGCTTCTAGACTTTATTTTCTTGGTAGAATTTGTCTTCTGAATGTTATTGTCCAAGGGCTTTTCTTTCATTTTGTTTTTGTGCCATTGCAATTTAGAAAAACAGATTAAAACAATTACTACTCTGATGACCAAAATCTTGAGGTCTGGGCTCTGATGATCTTCTGGGCTTTGAACACAATGCTGAGTTCAAACTGTGGTTTCAGCCCCAGATTGATTCTTCTGTCCAACTATTATTAAACTATGACACAGAAAAACAACATTTCTTTACTTTCAAGGGGTTGAGTTTCACTTTATAATGTCTTGTCTTTTTCTGTTCTTCAGCATTTACTGTACAGCAAGCATTAGAGATAAGTTTCAATATTCTTGTATTGCTTATAAAGAGTAATTTACTGACATAAACTGGAATTTGCTGAGCAGAGATTGTATTTCTATGTGAAGTCCTTCCAGCATAAAAAAAAAATACAAATATGGGGTATGCATCATATTGGATATCTTACCTTCTTATCAGAATATCCTGTTTATATATAATCTATTAAAAAAAACCCTGCTGCTAAGGTGCTGTAAAATACATGATGTGCTCCTGAAACCAAGCTTCTGTATTGCTTCTTTGTTTAAAATTAACCTTGAGTTTCCCATAGCCTTGTTTGTTGTCACCCCTTGCCATCACGCTGCTTTGTAGCACTAGCTTCCCCCAGTATTTATGTGGTATCTTCACATGCTGTTTGCAGGTGACTTAATTCTTTTGCAGTTCAAAGGTAAAAGTTTGCATAGCCTTCCGCTGGTTCACGAGCCTTCATCCTGTTGAGGGGATAGAATGCCCTCAGGTCCTGTTGAAACAAGTGGGAGGTGGAGGCACTCAGTGTCTCCAGGGCTGAGTTTATAATTAGCAAAAGTGACCCAAGCTAGAAGTGGTTTTGAATGCATTGTTTCTATGAGAATTTATTGTAATAGTCCAGTAGACCAAGTTGAACACAAGTTTGATATTTCTGTGAGGGATGAAAAACATTGCTTAGTTTAGAGTCTGAAACACCTCTCTACTTGCCTGTCTCCTGCCTTGTTACTTCTTATAATTGTCAATACTATTAAGAATTATTATTTCTGTCCTCCTTTGCAAGATAGCTATCTGTTTGCTGAGTAGAAGCTGCTAATTTGAGGGAATATACTTTATCCAGGAGACCAGCAGATCACAGCAGAAACACTTAGCACTCTTAGCATTAAATGTATAGCAAGTGATTTAGTTAATCATGAGATGGAAGCATAGCCCAGTTAAATGATTTGACCTGGTGTTCTCTGACGATGTGTGCTGATCGCTGTATCTTTACATCTACTATAGTAGTTGTACAAGCAAATGAAACATGCAAGCATATTTAAGTAAGTATAATTGTTATTTTAAAATACTGGGGTATTTTCCAAGAGTTTCATGTTGCAGGAAAGGGAGTAAAATACCATTATATTTTCATATGTACACATTGTAGGTTGATGTTTCCTTCACGTACACTGTCGTGCTTAAATTTACTATGTGTGGGTGAGGTATCAGTGCTTGCAGATGAACCTGCTGTATTGAAGATTTCAATATCCATCCTCATTCTTAAAATCAAAGGATTGAGCAAAATCATGTTCTTACAGCAGGAAAAAATTGCAAAAGTAACCAGAAACCCTGGAAAAGATCCACACCCTCAGGCTGGGGGTAAAATTGATGTAAATTGATGTTAGCTCTAATGGGAGTAATTTCCATTTGATATAGCGTGAGCATATTCTATTATTCACTTGTTTGCTAGCACCACTCTAACATTACACTCTCATAATAAAAAATATTTCTTTTGGAAATTATTTTTGGCAAAACCAGTTAAGACCAGAGCAAAATGATAGCAGTGTTTGATAAGATCTTTTGATTCATCTTTATAGGCGGAATAGAGACTTGGAGTGCTTCCTAAGAGGGAATGATCATTGCAGATCATAGCTCACCCTCCACCACAGCTCCAGCTGGTGCAGACTAACAACATATTCAGCTGCAGAAACAAGATAAAAGCTGTTCCAATTATGTAAACTGTTGCCTGATCAGAAAACTTGAAGGGAGGTCAGTCATCCCGAGTCATTAGTATAACCTGATTAGAGACCCGAATCTACTTTTGTTGAATTTAACTATTTTGCTATTGATTTTGACAGGAGAGCATCCATGCTTTTCTACTGGAGGCTGCATGCCATAATGAGATGACATATAAACACCATTTAACTCCTAGCTGGGTGATGTAATAAATTATGAGGATCGCTCTAAAAGGTCCTTTCCCCAAAATACAATATGTGTGAGGGTTAGCTAGGCAGTATTAATTAAATAGCTCCTGGATTCCACCCCAGAAGTGGTTGCTTTTGTGTAGAGAGTGATGCTGCATGTGTAATAGGCTCTTGCAAAATAAAAAGCCAGAGCATCTTATACATGTTACCTGAGCCACCTATGAGATCTCAGACACTCTCAGGATGATGTATAGCAGCTTTTCAACAATGAAAGCACCACTATCAAATAGTTTAGGAAATCCAGCAATGAACAGCATGCTCCCCTTCTGCTCCCCAGCCAATAGAGTATGGGAGGGAAGTATTTCCAGGACACGTTCTATTAAGAAGAATGCACTTACTTAATTTGGCATTTGATCAACAGAAAGCTTGGCCCTCTATCTTTTAAAAAGTTGCCATGGTTTCTCTACAGTGATGTTATTATTACTATTTCCTGAATTTCACGTACTATTAAAAAATTGGCACCTCCAGTCTTCTCTCATTATAATGAGACATTTTATCATTGTTAATGAATGTAGAATAGGTGCTATTCTTAGCCAACCTTAGGAAACAACAAGGGTTTTGATCCAAGGATTACTTGGACCAGTCCTCCTTACTTTGATAAATCTGATGAGACGGTATTGCAAAGTCTACAGTGTGTTTGGGAAAGAAATAAGTTCTTATTGTATTGATTTTATTTATTCATTTTAAAGGCTAGACCATTTCTACAGCATCTTGGAAGTGTTAGAGAATATATGAAGAATTTGGTCTATAACAGATGATATTCCAATTCATTATGAAGCAAGCATTCAATAATTAATAGCTTCTTCAAGTACCCACAATATATTATAATCATGCTTGGATTCAATTACAAGAGACATAAAGGGAAGTATTGTACTTTTTCTTCCCCTGATGGTATAATGAAGTGGAGGCAGTTGGGATCTATAAATATTGGAGAACAGTCAAGTTGCTACATACATAACAGGAACTGCTTTTTCCAGCTGTCTGGATGTGTAGTGTCTTCCTTCTGCCTTAGCAATGACTGTTACGAGGAACTGGTGAGAATACAGCTTGGTTAACATGGTGTGATTGCTTCTGATCCAGTAGAAACAAAGGGAGTTTCTCTTGGCAGCATATGCGAGTGCCATGTTCCAGCATTAACTAGATATTTCATGATGGTACGACAGGCATCTTTCATCATGACACTGGACAGCTGCTTTGCAGACTTCAGGGTGCCCATCTCAAAAGCAGTTGGGAGCAGTGACTTGTGAGAGGAGCGTTTTGCCCATTGCTCTGGGCAACAGTATTTCAGCTGTAAGGATTTGCCCCTTCTGGCAGTGACGAGAAGGCCTGGGAGGAGAAAAAGGAGACCCAAGGAGCTGGATTCCCAGCAGGATTGTGTCCTAAAGCTCCCATGCCAGCTGCCACAGAGAAACATATTCTCCTGAGAAGAGGAATCCTGCTTCACCTGGGGAAGACTGTGCCCGAGGATTCATACGTGTGGATGTTTGGTGGTCAGGCTGCAGGGCTGGATGCAGTGGTAAGAACCAGCTTGACATCAGTAAAAGATGACTGAAAATGAATGTTTCTGTGGCCAAAACAACCACATCTTCTTATCATTGCTGTGTCAGTTGTACCTATCTAGTCCCACACCACTGTGAATCAAGAGATCAAGAGTCACAGGAAAGCAAGGTCCAAGCAGAAGTGGATAATGCTTCCTGACTGCAGGCAAGCAGGACTGGAGAAAGTAAAGGGTGGTCCTCTAGGTAAGTGCTACAGGTGAAGTTGGCAAGAACAAGGTAGAAGAGAGTTGTGAATCTGTAGGTGGTTATAGACTGTGGATGGTACACGCTTAGTGCATTAAGAATTTATTTTAGTTTTCTATTTTTGTCTCTTTTTTAACAAAGTCATTCCACATTCAGCATTCATTAGCTCATCTCATGGGGATGTTGCTTTTAGTCCTTCTTCTCATCATCGACATTTTTGTAAATAGCAGTGGCTCTTGCAATCATGTCATTCATTTCTTTTTCTTTTTGCCTCTTTTTTTTTCTACCAGATCCCATTGACTGTAAGCTGATGGTTTTGCCCAGAAGTCACTTTGTAGATGTGTTTTAAAATCCTGAAAGAAGGAAAACTTGCAGCAAAATGAGTGTTTTGGTTAAACCTTTGAAATACAATGGTAGCTATTCTTCTCTGGGATGAATAACATTGCTTTCAGCATCAGGAAAATAATGAATGGAAAACCAAAAGTGCTCTAAAGAAGTTGAAGGTTTTTTAAAGGGCTACTGCCCAAGTATGTCATCCAACGGAGGAAAGTTGGTAGCTGCATTGTTTTTTGTAGGACGGCTACTCAGACGGTGATGTGATACCTTTTATTGGGCTAACCAAAAGCTAAAATTAGAACTGAGCAAATAAATCCCAATGAGTAACAGAGTTCGTCCATTTAACCTTTCTTGCTTCTCATTAAGATCAACTTTTCCAAACCTGGCCACTGATTTTTGGCTTCTAGTTTACAGCATGCTGAGGGAGGACCTAATTGCTAAGCCTGGTGAGCTTCCTACCTCCAGCTTGACAATTTTGATTGTGCAAAAGCAGTCTGGTCCTACTTGTTCATGATTATTGTGCACTGGCCAGAAAAATGATTTCTACAAATGCTCTTCCACCCCTCTGTCATTTGGAGATACCCAATAGACAAATCTGAACCCTGAGCGTTTAGCTGCGTTAGGCTTCTTAGGTCTCATCCCTCTGTGGCTAAGCTAGGAAGTGAGTTCTGGAATTTACTCGTATGTTTGCTGCTATAGTAGAGCTGGGGAAGGTTTTGTGATAACCGTTACGAAAAACTCATGTGCACTGTGACTTTTTGCATAGAGTTTTGTTACCAAACCACTTCCATGTTGACTTCTCATGGTAACTTGTTCCTCCCTCTCTCTGGTCATTGCTTTTCTACTGTAAATTTGTAGGTGCTTCCGCAGTCACTAATGAGAAATTATTGCTTCTGTGTTTCACTTTTACCCCTGCCAATAGCTACCTCTCCTTCCAAACCAGCTGTGCCAGCGAAGTGAGCGGCACAGCAGAGGTAAGCAGATCAAACCGCCCGTAAATAGCCAAGTTGTATAACTCTCACTGATTCAGCATCCAGCGGGTGGGGCCGAGCAGTTTCCAAAATGGTAAACTTACTCACCAGAGTGGCCAGAGGACATTTTTGTTCATTAAAAAAAAAAAAAAACAAAACAAAACCAGCTAGAGGGTATAAGCAAAAGGAGCACCCTTCTTCTTAATTTCTTGTGCTTGCTTCATGGTTGCTCAAGGCTAGACTGTTAGTCATGTGGCTTCTGTGGTGAGAAGATGTTGGGTTTGACTCTCAACTGGGACAAACTGAAACTGAGCTAGTGGAGGCTCTGACAGTGTGCCCGGGCAGCCCCAGAGCCACGCACCAGCCCTTTTCCTCTGCTCCCCAACAGAGCAGAAGCGGGGATGCTTGGTTTTACGTTTTTGAGGGTAAATCTCCTGCTCCGACACACGACTCAGGCAGAGGCTGCGTCTGCAGTCAGGCTGTGCCAGCATCCCCCAGGACTCGCCACAGATTCCCCCAGCTCCATGCCTCTCCCCTGGCTCATGTCGGAGGTGTCATCTGGCTCCCCACTAAACTGTAGCACCAGGTGGTGCTTGGAAAATACTCATAAACTGGTATAATAGGTTTTTGCCTCTCCCTACAGGCTCCCACATCTTTCTTCGTCTTCACTGCGTGCCCACGGGGATATTTTTGGGTTAATGTACCACACTGTCTCTGCTAGGCGTGGCTCAGCCCCTCTCCTTTTCCTTTGCTAAGGCCTGCATTATCAAAACTGATAATTTTAATTGTGCTCATGTTTTAGACACCCCAATTAAACCTGAGGCTCATGGCTCAGTCTGGGAAGCCAGAAAGTGAGGCTCCAGATTTGGAGAATTTGGTTGTGGGTGAATAGAGCTATTGTTCGGCTGCTCCCATGCTCATACCTTCGCAATCTGGCTGGATCCTGCTAGCTGTGAAAAAATACTTAGTTTGCCTTACACCTCTTCTAGGAGAGAACAAAGTACAGCTTTCAGACCCATCTTTTCTTCCTCATTTCTTCTAGTTTGCATCATGTAAATTTAAACTGTCTTGTCTTAATCCTTTTCTGCACTGGGGCCAGCAGCCGAAAGCCGGCAAAAGCATGTGTGTGTTATCCTCTGTACGCTCTGCAGAAAGAGCTTTACAAACCACAGAGACTATTTTAAAATAAATGGCCATTTTTTGAAATCCTGTCATTACAAAGCCGAGGCTTGATTGTTGTCCTCTGAGTACTTCATAGCAGCAAAATTCCTGCATTTTGGGAATTGTGCTGTCTATTCATCCAGTTGGAGGAGATCCAAAAGCAAAGCGTGGAACTGTTGTGAGCACTGGCTAGTGCTCACAGTGTTACTTCCTTTAATAGATGGCCTGGATGTCGCTTTGTGGAATGCTCAGATATCAGTTCTTCATCATTTCGAGTGTGAGGATGATATTTTATTTTTAAATGAAGATGCACAGAAACGATCTTTAATAAGTCCAGTTGCTTTCATTTCTTCTGGCACAACAGAACTGAAATCAGCTCCACTTTGGGGCAACGAAACCCGCAGTTCCATGATTTAGTATTTGATATTTTTCTTTCTTAATATGAACATTGATGAAGTTCAACACGTACTTCAAAAAAAGTCTGTCTAAGAAAGTAATTGTGAAAGTTCAGAAATACCACTCTGGATGATCTCTTAGGGAAAGGTTGGGGTCTCCATCCTGCAGGTGCTCCATGCCATGTGTGATCCGATCCAAGCCATGCCATCCGAGCAATGCCAGCCAGCAGCTGAGTCAGGCAGCTGGCTTAGAGTAGTCTGTAAGTACCGGGGCAGTCTCACACCTTTTCTCCAAAAGTTTCCAGTTGGACTTTCAGGGTTCTTTCTGTCTAGCTTCCATGAAACTGCTGCCTCCCAAGGAAAGCCTGGGAGACCCCGGCCACTGACAGCTGCTTAGCTGAGTTTGTGGATTAATTTAGGTCTGGAGCCAGTTTGAATGCCAGGGCTAACTAAATGGGTTGCAGCCGAATGGGGTGTCCTCGTCCCCTGGCCCAGGGGTGTGACTGTCTGTGTGCACAGCACTCAGTGCTGCCATTTTCAGAGGGCTGCAGACCCAAATTTCTCATCCTTGTGGTCCCAGGAGATGCAGCCCCCTTGGGAGAGGAGACCTGTTCCTTGGGTAACCCAACACAGGGTGGACCTGAACACAGTGGCACCCCGACGCCGTAGTTGCCCTGTTTGAATGGCATTATCCTGGCTTCCTCTGGGGATCTGCTGCAATAAGTGCTTACAGGAGAGGAGAGTCTTCTGCCTATGGTGTGATTATTCTTACTGACCTCATTGGGGCTACTCTGATGTGTGCATGTTTCCCCGGGAAGGGTCTAAATTATAAGCACAGTGAGCAGTTTCCAAAATACTTCCAGCACTGTAATCTTCTGTTTGTTTAATAATAGCCATCTTATTTCTTACCTGACTTCCATACTGATAAAAACTACACTACAGCCATACAGACTGACTTCAATTTGATCAAAACATAAGAATATTAAAGTCAATTTGATCAAAACCTAACAATATTAAAACCAGTTAGTATTTTAAGTCACCTGGTAAAGAGGTAGTTCTGTGCTGTTTTTCAAAAAAGTTCAATTAAGACCCCAAATCCCCAAAGCCACAAATTCTGTTCTGAAAATAGTTTATCACCAACCAGCCTCTCACAAGACGTCGTTTTGTTTGTCAGAATACCTGCCAGCCACTACCTTGAGACTTCAGAGTCTACGTTTACAGATACTTAAAATAAATAGGGTACGCCACAAGTAAATACAAGTTTAAAATTCTGTGAAGCCTTAAAACTGTTGATTAATTGTTTTCTTTGGTCGCAAGTAATTCAGATGACTCTCTTGGGTTTAACCTGCTAATATATACAAGACATGTGACTGATACTTTCCCAAAGTAAATACTATTCCCTGTCTCTGTTCACCTCATGCTTCTAAATGATGTATTTAGAGGTATGCTACTGTCAGAGAACCTAGGGATTTGGCAGAAACCCCCTGCAGATCTGTGTGATGACACCAAAAGACCACCTCTGGGACATTTAATGATGCTCCCGTCTCCCCCTTAGATAGCTGAGAGGAAGGTAGATGAATTACACCACCTTCCAGAAGTACATTTTTTTTTCTCTTGCCCAAGTGGCTGTGTGTTTTCTTTTTGGTGAAGGTCTGAGGTTAATCTGACCTAAGTGAATCAGCAGCAAAATGAGACTGGTTTTTCAACTTTGTTGTTGCTAGTATACTTGCTTATTTGTGTTCTCCTGTCTGCTTCTGGGTTTAAGCACATGCAGAATATCCAGGGTTTAATTAATCAGATTGGTGGGCAGTTCAGTATAACTATTAAATCTTGTAGTATTGCTTCCTTAATAATGGCTGTATTATTATGAAACTGCATAACTAGCAGAAGTTTTAACAGATCAGTGCGGGATTACCCCAATTTGCCCGTGTATATTATATGAACATATTTTGATGGTTGGAGTTGAAAAAAACTGCTTATGATTGTGCTCTCTCTCTGTGTGATACTGTCAGTCGGCAGGACAGATTGGGAATTAATGCTTAATTGAGTGTGCATCATTTAAATCGTAAGCCAGGAAGAAGTAGTAGGGGGGATTTCTTACCTATACCAGCAGTAATGTTGCATAGCCAATTTTCTTAAGAAAAAAAAAAGTAATCAAAGGGCTACAAAGATGATGAGGGGACCGGAGCACCTCCCTTATGAAGAAAGGCTGAGGGAATTGGGTCTCTTCAGTCTGGAAAAGAGACGGCTGAGGGGGGACCTTATCAATGCTTATAAATACTTAAAGGATGGGTGTCAGGAGGATGGGGCCAGGCTCTTTTCAGTGGTGCCCAGTGACAGGACAAGAGGTAATGGGCACAAACTTGAGTATAGGAAGTTCCACCTAAACATGAGGAGGAACTTCTTTACCTTGAGGGTGGCAGAGCCCTGGAACAGGCTGCCCAGGGAGGTGGTGGAGTCTCCGTCTCTGGAGACATTCAAAACCCGCCTGGATGGGTTCCTGTGTAACCTGCTCTAAGGTGACCCTGCTCTGGCAGGGGGGTTGGACTAGATGATCTCCAGAGGTCCCTTCCAACCCTATGATTCTGTGATTCTGTGTAATCGGTAAATTGTTTAGGCATTGTATCTGGAAAATAACAATAAATAGGGGTTCCTTGTAAAACCAACTTTTGTTTTGTTTCCAGATAAAACAAGGTGTTGTACTAACTGCAGGGACAGTAAAAGTGAATGTCCAGCACAGCCAAAGCCAGAGGAGCGCAGAAAACGAGTACATCCTGAGAACAAACCAAGAAAAGCGTTCCCCTCCCGTGGGAGCAGGACATGAGCACGCGTGGCCTATTTGGCTCTAACCGGATCCTGGGGTTCGGGATAATTGTGGAAGCGGGATCTGCGGCTCGTGCCGTCCCAGCGCTGGGGCGGCGGGGCTCTGCGCTCCCGACACCGCCACCTGCCGGCGGCTCCGCCGCACCGCAGCTCCTCCCC
>VXBO01004448.1:292458-341572 GCA_013400135.1 Rhinoptilus africanus | reverse complement strand
CCCGCCTTTTATTTATGTCCCTTTTTCCCCCCTTTCCCCCTCACCTTCCCCTCGAGGGTTGTGCTTTCCTGCTCTCTGGGCTACGGAGGGAAGCAGTTGAATCAATTTCTAGCGCAAACGAGGAGCCATTAGATTTCGAGAAGTGATTCCAACATGACACAATACCGGCTTGATCGGCGGGAGGGCCATAAAGGGGTTTCTAATTTGATTCCGTTTTGACAGTCAGCCTGCTAATTTTGACTCATTTGCCAGTTGGCTGTCGTGCATTAGAAGGATGCTTGGTTTAGGGCTCGTGCTGTGCTCCTGGTCCAAGTCCTCGGGGTCTAATGGACAGCTTTCTGCTGATTTCAGTGAGCTCTGGATCTGTCGTTACAGAAGTATCCTGCTTTGCATGGAGTACTCGTTATTCTCCACACGTCATCTGAGAAGAGAAAAAGCGCCCTTCTTTGCTATAACTGGGGCACAAAGAAAGTCTAGGTTTGTGCGGCAATAAAAGGCCAGTCATTTCCCAGTTCCCTTTGGAATCCTGAACATCCTTGCTTGCTTAAAATGGGCAAATTAAGGCAAGATTTGAAATCGAAGGCTAAGAATGGAGCGAGGGTGAAACGTGAATGTGATGAGGACAGTTTCCAAAACCAGCTGGAGGAACTGAAATATGTCAGTATTTTAAAATTTTTATTTCTATTTCAGGATCTGTTGCAAAATGTGAAAATGAAGGGGAAATTCTGCAGATACCATTTATCACAGACAACCCTTGTATAATGTGTGTTTGCCTGGTAAGTTTGGATTTCAGATAGTAAGAACATTCAAGCCTGTACTAAAAGTAACTGCGCGGCGAGGGGAATATTTCACATAATCAAATCTTGGGTGCCTCTGTCACCTTTATGCAACACAAGGTTATCTCAGAGCTGAGCTAATGGAAAGTAATCCAATCCATGATCTGGCAATCATTTCTTTGACTTTAAAACTCTCGGGCACAAAGTTGTACGTGACTTTAACGTGACATTGTGATGCCGCGCCTGCCGTGTGAATGAGGAGGGAGGACGGTTTTTTCACAAAAGTCAAGGGTGTGCGCAAAAAGTCTTTTACGTGTAGCTCAGAAAAAGAGGGTGAGAGGTAAGGTTTGGGAATGCTGCTGCTTCGAGCTCCCACGTGCTTGGTTTCACACGCCGGTGGCTGAGGAGCTGCCTGAGGGTGCAAGGTGAAGGCTGCCAACGTGACTGCACACGCTGTAATAAGGCGGCAGCGAGAGCACAAGCGATGCTTTTGTCAAAGCGCCTCGTTCCAAGGATGACACTGCCCGCTGTGCTGGTAATGCCGTGGTTAATAAGGTCGCTAGCTGATACACATTTTGGGGAGAAACATTCCCTTTCCCCATAACTCTGCTTTGGAGTTAAGCATTTTTGGGAGCAATTCAGCTGGAGAAGCCAAGGCTTTAGGAGTTATTGAAAAACAGTTGTTCTAAATAAAACTTTGTACGATATATTTAAAAGAAAGCCATAAACCTTAATTTGCTGTTGAATGCAAAGAAAAGTATAGACCAGAAAGCACTACGTTTTACATTTTGGAAGTTATAGGGTAGCTGGATGTACAGAATGTGTTCTACTTTAGGACTGAAATATCAAGACACCCTCTTCTCCCTTCTGTTATTGCTATTAATATTATTAGCCAGCATTATTGTAAATCTATAAAAGACTTAAAGAATTGTTTCAGACTGCCTTTTAGAAGGCAGTTTTGGCAACTGTAGAACCCTGATCTTGACCCCCCCTGAGGTTGATGTATCTCGCTATACTGACTTCAATAGATTTTAAGTGAGACTCAGTGATAACTTTTCAGCTAATAGTGATAAAGAATAAGTTATTGATTCTTCTGAGTAAAAGGGGATGGAGAAAGGAGGAGCATGGGATGTGGTGAGTAAAGGAATCAAAGGGAAAACAAAAAAAGACACAAAGCTGCGTTTTATCATGGATCACCTTCCCAAATATGTCTGCCACCACTCTTGCTAATGGAAGCTGGTGTTAACCAGCGAGGAAGCAATTTATCTGTGAAGGAGCAGAAGTTCAGTCTTGGGCATCAGGGCAATAATGCATCAGGGTAAAATACTTGTATTTATAGATCTCTCTAGACCTTGGCTTTATTAAATCAATGAGCACCCTTTTAGCGCATGAATATGAAGAACTGCAAAAAACATTGGAAGTAAGAACTCAAAATCTGTGTGGTTTGTTGGCCATACTTTAGTGAAACGTCAGCTGAGGGCATTTGGCTCCCTTCTATGCGAGGAGGACACTATGTTTTATGAAGAATAAGGATGCCTAGCGAGTTACTGCTGTTTCTTGCCCCGGATACGCTCTGTTTTATTTCTGCCAAAGGATAAATGCGATCTCTGTTTCTTGAGTTGGAAGCTGGGAGACCTGGTAGAGGAGAAGGAAAACAGTCTGGAGATACTGACTTTAACGCTGTGCAGCATCCAAAGCAATGACTTATTGGATGGCCGGTTGCTGAAATCTTCGTTCAGGCCTGTCACAAGGGAAAAGATCTGTTTTAAGAGGTCTGGGGAGAGCAGAAACAAAAGAAACGGTGTGGTGATTTGTGTCCAGGAGGGAAGAGAGAACCAGGTTTCCTTACATCCAACTAGAAATATTGATTGTTTAATAGCAACTCGGTGAGGAACTTTCTCTGGAAGACTGATCATACTCTTCAAGGGCAAACCTGATGGATGTTCATATTGTAAGAAGTGAGGAACTAAAAAGAGAGCTTAATCAGCTGTTCCAGGAAGGAAGCAATTGCTGTCCAGGAGAGGACAGAAAATTCAACAGAGGGCACTTGTGTTAAAAAAAAAACACCGGTAGAGCGAGTAGCTGAAATATTGGTTTGGATTACGGCAGGTCTCCCCTAGCGGTGATACATTTCCATGACTGTAAGCTGCCATAAATAACTGCACGAGTTACAGAAATCTGAATGGCTCTGGGAAGAGGAGGAATATCTAAATAACTCCCTCCCAGGACTTTCCCGTCTCGCAAATGAGAGGAGAGAGAACTGAAATGCTGGAAACGAATCATCAAGTGTTTGACAGAACAGACTCTGCAGGTTGCGTCCTGCGGAGCGCGGGGATGCATCCTAGCGAGGGGGAAAGAGTCAGGCAGCATAAGCAAAGCAGTCTCCAGCTTTCTCTTAACAGGCTAAATCAGCTGGGAGGGCAAAGACAGGGGTAGTACTCTAAGAGCAAATGTGGTAAAAACTGGAAACTCTGAAGTTGTAAATTGCAATAATCCATCAAAGACTGCAAACAGCAATTACAAATGCAATTCCTCACGGACCACTGAGAAGTCTCGGTAGGAAGACCAAAACCAAAAGTTGCCTTTTCTCCTTGGTTAGCAGAGACGGGGGCAACCGATTTTCATGACAGGAATAAGAACAGGACCCAGGCAGACAGAGCAGAGACTGGCTTCTGGAGGCGCTGCTTTAATAATGCTTCCAGCGCTTGTTTTACAGTTATTGGTAACGTAACCCCTGAATCTTGAATACAAAACGGTACACTGGTGGGGATCTCCTAGAGACAGCTGAGTCTAGCTACCAGACAAGATGAGTTCATTCTTGAGCATCTGCTGTAACATGTGGAAAGAGAAGTCGTGGTGATATGGGAATTCAGGCTGGGGGACATGTGCTGGAGATTTCATATATAGTACATAGTAAATCCTTCACTTCTAAAGTATAGGTAATGCTTTTCTAATAAAAAGGCAGTGCACCCACCATGAGATAACTCTGTTTTGGACTTCCCTACTTGTCAAAATAAAATGTGGAGTGCATGGAGCAGCACTGATGCTTGCCCTTAATATAAGGATAAAGGTAAGGCTAAGAGTGTGTATCTCTGTGTGTGTGTAAATGTACACTGTAGCTCTGTATGCAAGAACTACCAGCTGAATGAGCCACGCTGGCTAAAATCTAGAGTTCACTAATTTCTAATTTATAAGTCTCTACTTTATGGTCTTAATAATGCCCATAAAAGTGGTTGTTTTTAACACCTGTAAGACAATAGTTTCAATGAAAGCTTTTACAGTTATAACCCTTTAGCAATGGTATATTGCTGTCCAACTAATCATCTCTGAGCACTTAATAAACATAGATGAATTTGATATCCAAAGAACCGG
The DNA here is from genome assembly GCA_013400135.1 of Rhinoptilus africanus. Taxonomy (NCBI): domain Eukaryota; kingdom Metazoa; phylum Chordata; class Aves; order Charadriiformes; family Glareolidae; genus Rhinoptilus; species Rhinoptilus africanus. The sequence goes on along the minus strand of VXBO01004448.1, from coordinate 337,424 downwards.
TCATTAATTACATCTGTCTGCAAGAAGTTGCCATTTTTAATACTTTTTTTTTTTAGAGAAAAACATCAAAGTCAAAGAAAGACTGTGGTTTATCCACAAGGAATTTCTTGTAGGACTGTGATGAAAGCTCAGGTCTCCTAACTCCTGGTCTAATGGTTTGACTACAAAGCCGTCCCTTCTCGCTTCATGCACTTTCACTTTACAAGTGGATGTGGGTGGTATAGTCGCAGTATGAACACACTCATTCTCTTTTTTTTGTCTCTCTGACGACGGGCAGGCTGCATAGATGCCGGGTTTGTGGTGTGTCTGCTCTCCTGAGCTTGTTCGGAGGCATGGATGGGCAAAGGCAAATTCAAACTAACTTCATGATCCAGAGGTTTTGAGGACTGTGATTTCTGACTTGCTGTTGCCGTCTGCGAAATGCTCTTAGAGCCAGTGTGCTTTGGTCTTCTGCCCACTTCCACTTTGAATGCCTGTGGTTCCGCATCTCCGAGGAGATACGCTTGGCCTCTGGGAAGCATCCACGCCACCTGGCTTTCCATAGGGTTTGAGATACTGGAATAGCACAAAGCAGGTTGAAGGCAACTGAAAGTACCTGCTTTCTTGTGCATTTGCCTCATGTGCTGTTAAACACAGAAACCAGAGAAAGCACTGTCATCCTTAAGTACTTGGAGCTAATGGGTAAAACAGAAATACAGAAGTTGCTCTGGAAAATTGTTGTTCTGAAGCTAGATCACGTAAAAATTGCAGGTAGACCTACTTGTGAAGTGCCAGTGTAGTATGCCATGGTTGGCTGCCTTGTCGCAACCATGCAGGTCTTTATGGCTAAAGACTTCTCTGATGGAAGGGATGGAAAAATGCTCTAAGCTGCAGCAAGCTCTGTATCAGATGAAGGTGAACAACTGAAAGGAAAAGCTGGGTGTCACAGGCAGTACCAAAGACTAAGTAAACCAACTCCTGTGAAGAAAAAATATTGCCAAAAAAAGGGAAGCTCTTATTTCAGATAATGATGTGGCCCCTGACAGTGCAAAAGAAGATGTTAGAGAACATATAGATGTGAAATTATTTTATGCTTAGTGGTCAATAGTAAGAAAATCTCATGTCCTGCTGTTTTCTGAAAATCAAAGCAGTGAAAGTGTGGGTAATGAGGTGGACGGAAAAGAAGTGGGGGTTTTAAAGAACTTGTCTGAATTGGCATCATGATTATAGGTAAAAAATACGCAATCTTGATGGTATTCATAATGTAATTGTATTGATTTTTTGAGAAATGGATTCCTTTATTCCTGTTACTAAATGCTTTAAGGTTGCAAGTGATTACTACACTACCTAATGCAAAAATTCCCTTCTAAAAATATTCTCACACATCTGTGAGAAAACAAGTTTATTTCAATCCATAGGAGCATTTCACACCCCTTGCGCAGCTTGAGGAACCCAAATACATCATGTGCGACAGAGTCAGGTCTTTATATTTCAGACGTGAAAGCTTTAGGCTGAGCGTAGTGGAGGCATGAGTGAAGTTCTGTTAGTAGAAACAAAACTTCATAAATGTGAAAACATACCATATTTTGCTAAGTTTTGGACTTTCTGTATATTGAGGACTTTGAAATGTTGGGGAAAATGCTATTAACAGAATATTGGTGAACTTTTGATTACGTTTCTTTTATATGGTGGTCAGCATATAAAATAGGCATGGAATATTCAAGTTCAACTCTGGTACGAGTCCGGTAAATGATCAAGTGCAGCAGAGTTTTTGTTGGTACAGATTTTTGGCTGGAAGGTATCTAAAACTCAAAATAGAAGTAGACTCACACCTGATATTATGGTCTTTGCTTTCAAGAAATATATACCTCAACATATGCGTGGAAAAGACATAAAAATGCTACAGTCCGTCGGAAATAGGTGAAATGAGAACCTGTGCATAATTATAGGATGAGAATGTAAAAACGCCACAGAATTAAGTTAGCCTGAATTAAACTTCTGAGTGCTGAGTTTTTTGAAGGTGAGATGAGCTCAGCAATGACAACGATGACAGATGGTGCCAGCCGTGGTGGGGAGAGCCATGTCATTTCATGCTCATTTATCGCCATCTGCATGGACCCTGAGCACCTTGCCAAAAGCAAGGAGAGATCCAAGAATAACTGGCCAGTGGTGGATGTAGTTTTAAAATGGATATACCAAAAATGCCAGCTGAAAGGGACAGATGAGAAGGCAGGAAATGCAAGGAAATATATAAGTATACCTCAGCTAACAGTGACCTTCACATTGCAGGAGCTTTCTTTCATTTGTTCAAGAGAATGAAGGGTTTTATTTGCGGTGTGTTCTTTGTGGGGAGAGAAGGTCTTTTATTATTTTTTTTTTCCCCAAATACTTTAGAACAAAGTGAATTGTGTCAAGAAACAGCTGATAAAAGCCAGTAGTGATCTTGACAAACCACATTTAAACCAGTGCCATTCCCCCCACCTTTTTTTCTCCCCCCTTCCCTCATGCCTGTGCCTCAAACTTGCCAACTGCACCTGAGGAGTGGTAATCATATGTCTCAACCTTTTATCACCTAAATCCAGAACAGAAGGAAATAAATGTGCGCCAGAAAGTGTAACCAAGTGTTGGAAACCTGAGAAAAGTTTGGAGACAGGAGCTCAGGAAACTAGAAATCAGAGCTTTGCTTGGCATAAGTTTTATTCAGCATGAAACATCATTCTGTAGTTTAAATTTCCGCTTTTAAATCCAAATGTGCAATGTAGAATTTGACCTTTGCTCATAAAAAAATTATGTTGAATTCATTGTTATAAGATCTAGTGTTCTACCTAGCTTGAACCGACGGAGTAGTGAAACTGAGTTCAAGCAAACCGAAAAAATGGAGGAAACAACTTCTACCCTTGGACCTCCCCCCCGCAAAAGACCCATCTCCTCACTGCAGGCTAAAGCAAGAAAGCTACTAGATTTGCTGGGCTTCTTTACCTATAACACAGCTGGTTATTGTGGCACAACACACAAGCTGAAAGCGCGTAGCTAGCCTGAGAGCAAGTGTTTGACACATGTTCGGTGAAGATGGCAGTGTTTTAGTACATCAGGATTCAATTGTTGTTGCGTCAAGGTATAATGCGGCCCAGATGACTTTTAGTGGAGTAGTGCATATTAAAAAAAAAAAAATCATCAAACAATTCTTTCATACCTATTTTATTTAATTTAATTTCAATAGTTTACATACATCGACTACAGAATCTACCAAGACTGCATCTTCTTTCAATTTCAATAGTCTTGATCTTTATTACTGTATAATATAATCAGCTTTCTCTTCACCCACAAAAATAACAAACAGAGAGACAAGAAAGCCTAAGATACAGTAGTGTACTGGTAGTTTTCACCCCCCTATTACTGGAAAAGAGAATGCTGTTTTGATCGGTGTTTGAAGGGTTCTTGGAACACAAACATGCCCCAACATGATGAAAGCTTTATTAGTTTTTGTCCAATTTAAGAAAGATACAGATGTATATGCCATCTCTTAAATGAAAAAAATAACACCCCACACCCCAAAAACAAACCTCGAAAACAAAAATGAGTCAAAGCTCCATGTCTGGTGCAGCTGGGTGTCCCACATGTGCTTTGTCACCAAGACTTAAGAACAGCATGTGTATATATGAAGATGGTTTTGCAAATGAGAAGGTAATTGAATCAAGAGCCTGAGTTGGTTAATCACTTGATGTGGAGGTGATTGCTTTGGTAGGCTCTCCTGAAAGATGATTCAGGTAGATTCAGTTGTACTTGTTCTTAATTCATGCAACACTTTTTTGTAAGACAAGACTTTGGCTTGTCTGAAAATGAAACACAAACTACTGATGGCAGGAGATGGTTACTATAGCTTGATTCTCTAAGTTTCCAGTCGCAGCGCTGAGACAATGTTCAGGTCAGTTCAGTGCCATATACAGATATGGCCATCCTGGCCGAGTACTGTATCATGTGCAACATCTCATCTCATTTTTTCTTCTGAGGAATGAGTACGGATTGTATAGCTGGGTGCTCTCTGTGGCATCTGTGGACCTTTTGAAGTCCACTTTCTGCACTTTCCTTCACATCCCAGAGCTGCCTCAGAGTGTGGCACATCCCTATGCAGGTGTGTTTGCCTTCAGCTCGCTGTGCTTTATCGTGACATTTATTTTGGAGACGTGATGCGCCGTCATATGTGACACAGCTTATGATGAAGCCTTTCTGGAAATCTGCAGGCTTGAAGAAGCTATTTCATTTTGTTCTCAGGCCACATGGGATAGTGAAGAGTTCACTACTTGCACATTTCTAACATAGAGTCAGCTGCATTGAGCAAACGTACATCTGCACACAGTGCTGAACTGATTATAGGTCTTGGCAAAACACTCCTGGAAGAGAGCTGATGATATGTCACTGTAACGATGATGAAGATCCAATCTATCAAGTATGGAAATGAGATTCTCTTTGGCATAATTAAACGATCCGAGAACTCAAATACGAAAGCCCATCTTTAAAACGTATAAATAATATGTGGAAAAATATGAAGGGCACAAAAATGCCATAAACTAAATGGAAAATGTAATACAAGTTGCAAATGTCTTTGGAATGTGTCTACAATAAGTGCAAAATGGATCAGTCTATGTTAAGGCACTTTTTTATTGCCAATAAGAAAAACATTATTAAAGAGCTGTTCCAATATCAAAATGGCATTTTAAAAGCATACGGTTACCTGTATATAGTTTTTATTAGCTTTCAAGTTTCTTCCATTGACTTGTTAACGGTCTTTTTAAGAATTATGGTCCTGTAAGTGAATGGTTCACCGTGTCAGTACTTCTGCTGTTCTGCCTTGTGCTGCTATATAAAAATAGATATTTTCTTCCCCACACCAAATATCTGGGTTTATTTCCCCATCATGTTTTAATAGAAATTTTTGAGGGAAGAAAAATATTAAGCAACAACCAAAAAATCAAATGAAAATGCAACCTTTTTATATTGAGCTTGTGGTCAAATAAAAGGCCATTGTGAAGAAAAAACAATATTGTATAAAAGCTTTTACCTGTAATACTACTATTAAAATGACTATCGTACTGGTACTTGCTCATGTTGTACCTAATAACCGCTGTAATTACTTCCTTTGAGGCCTCTTGGCCTCTTCATCTTATGCATTAAGCTGCAGCTAAAAAAATTCCTGGTCTGACCGTTTGTCCGATTGAGCTCCGTGCAGCTTTTTTGCATCCAACTGAATCAGGTGCTGAGCTCTGGGTCCAAGTACAGCGTGGACCCCATCCCTGGTCATCCTCAGCAGCTGACCTTGTGTGCTGAGACCTGAATTTCTTATACCTTCTGTCTCCGCCATTTACTTATTAGCCTTTTTTCCCTCCTTTTTTCCACTTTACCCCAGTGTCTGGAATCCACTTGCTCTAGATAGTGGTCCAAAATGGGCTGTTGAACTAGGACTGTGTACCACCAGCTGACTGAAAAAATAACATGTCTTTATGCATCATATGAGAGTTGCATCCTCTTTACTTGTTCCCTCATCCGTTCTACACATCAACCTCCTGGCTGTAGTTTTCCTTTTCTCTATTGTATCTTAGATTTTTTCAGAGCGGGAAGCTTTATGTATTTGTGCTATTAAGTGCTGTGGCAAAAGGCAGTACTATGAAATAGCATTAGAGTTGGAGATCTATTTGTTCTTGTGAGCACAAAGGATGGAAACGTGATAAAATGCCATTTAGAAAAATGATGCAAAAGATCTGATGTTTTCCCTGACAAATTGAGGCACCAGTTTTTCTGAGTCGCTGCTTTAAGTAAACTTTTTCAGAAAGCTTCAATGTTAAAGATTGAATCAGGTTGTCTTTAACTCGGCCTTAGAGCTGTGCTTGCATGGGTACTCTGCAGTTTGCTCCAGGGCAGGTCCAGTTCACGTAGGGCACCTGCAGTCAGTCGCGTCGCAGCGGCCCTGCCTTATGTATGCATAAACCCAACCTGCAGCGTTGAAACCTCCCATAAATGGGACGTTTAGTGCAAATTCCTCAACCACGTGGATGCTTCCATTTTGGTTTTAAATCTCTCTGTGCTTAGCACTGCATTGGCTTCAATGTCCAGATCTGTGCCAGACTCGAGAAGTTGAAGGCTGCCATTTCTACTTCACACCAAAAACCACGTATTGGTGAGCCCTGAACTGCTGAGGCACTCAGCGTAACCCCAGGATCCCCTCTTGGCTGCAGGGCCAGCTGCCCCTTTCTCCAGATGGCCATGGTATGGCTCATGTCCTCTTCTGTAGCTAAAGATCTCGCTTGAGGCATGGAAGCAGTAGCTCTGCGCTCTTCCTTGCCCGGGGGTTGCAAGCCAATATGTCATAGAGCCCTGGCCAAGAAAATCAGATTTCTGACAGTCCATAGGCTGTTAGTTGAAGGTTTGGGGATTCATTTTCTTGTTGTTTTTTTGTTGTTGTTTGTTTGTTTTGTTTATTTTGTGGTGGTTTGGTTTTTTTTTTAAGCTGTTCTTGACATATTTATATTGAGTTATTTTAAGTGGCTTCAATGGGAATTGGATCTTCCCCGAGGTTTGTAACCATCAAAATGTATTCTGATGACCAGCTAGAGTCATGCATTTGAATCTGCTTTTCTGGTTTGTTTTAGGATTTATCAGTGGCTGAAGAATAACAGACCTTGATTGTCCTGAGGTTGTCTCCTCCTCCTTTTTTCTGTCTGGGTGGTGATGTGCAGTTGAGGCATGGTATGGGAGAGATGGGGAAGAGCTGATAAACGACTGCTGTAAGGCGACATAGTGGTTATGATCTGATTGTGCCAGTTAGTGAAACATCTCCAGGTTGTGCCACTTGGAAATCGTTGGGGCGGGAAGGAGCCAGGCAGGGTGGCTGGGCTCGAGATAAGGCTATTAGCTGAAGGACTGCCTGTGGGACCTAAAATACTGATAAGAGCAGCAGGCTCTCCTACTACAGGGAGACTATTGATCACTTGCTTGTGAGAAAGAATATTTTTTTTTTTCCATATATGGCAGTGCACAGCTGATCATTTTCATATTTAGCACTTTACACCCTCCCTCCTCCAAATGCTCAGTTCTGGGGAGAGCTGGAGCAGTTAACTGGGTTAGGTGATTCAATCTGGCAAATGCTTTTGATTAAAGTAAATAAATAAAATGATGTTGGCAGGCAGCATGCAAAGCATGCAAGCTTTTTAACCTGTAAACCAAGGGTTGGTGGATGGGTTGTTTGTAAAAGCCGTGGATAAAAAATGCTGGACAATTAAAATCATTATACATTAAAATGTTGACGGTGCGGTAGTCTAAGAAACCTTTTTAACAGATGCATGCTTGAGGCATATTTTGTCTATGATCTAAACGCATTAAGCATTTCTGGAGAAACTTGCTGAGGTGGACATTTAAGATGCAGCATAGTGCGCTGGTACTTAACCAGAGCTTGTTTAACACGAAAATGCGGAGGAAATAGAAGCAGCGTGCAATTTGTATAGCTTCTGGAAAAATGTCTGTATATGTCTGATTTAATTTGGCAAGTTTTCCAATCCTCCAGCAAAAACTATTTGACCCAGAAGTCTATCTGAAGTGTAAATTTCAAAAATATCTAGAACTCCAGGCCATGATAGCAAGAAATTCAAGTGGCTTTATGTACGTGTTGTTACACAAAGGGTACGTATTCAGTGCCTAAAACTGTATATAATAGTTTTAGTATAAAGGTAATACCTTTGATGTCATCAGGTTTTTTGGCATGATTAAACCAGTCCACATATGGAGACATACAAAGGTGGGAGCCAAAAAGGAAAAAAAAAGCAAATCACCTACAACAAAAGGGAGGTTTGCTGGAAGGCAGCTATCTGGAGAGATGAGTAGACATCTCCGGCCTGTTTGCTGGGCATTACCTCTTAGGTAGAAGACAGCACCAAAACTACTGGTGAAACACAGCTTTAGTTGAGAGGATGTGAATGTGATGTGACTCCAGGAAAGCTATATATGACTCTGGAACCTGAAGTCTAAAAGGATTTTTAAGGATCTTCTGGAGACTTAATATTACTACCATGTGTTTGTGGACAACTTGTGACTGTGGCCATAAGGTACCGGTACCATCAAAGGATGTAGATTAACCCACTGAGTAGTGCTTACTTTGGGCTGTTGGCTCAAGCAGCCCATGCTAACTGTTTTGTCTCCTCCATTGAGAAGACAACTCAGAACAGGGATTTCTTAGAGCAGATAGATCAAGCAGAGAGCTGACAGGAGCTGCTGAGTATGAGGCTGTATCCTGAACCTTGTTTTGGGGCAAACTACCTCATTCTGGGCCCTTCAGGGTTCACTGCTCTGACCTGGGTGACAGGAGCATCTCCTCTTATGTCATACAGCTTAGTAGTTGGAGCCCGTGGGAGAAAAGCAGTTTATTGTAAAGTACACCAAGAGTCATTGATGCAGAAATTAGTGATCTCATCTTGGTTAGGAAATTTCCTGCTCTTCTGTAGGCCAGAGAAGTGCGTTTCAATTGACCGTGTAAAACGCAGCAGAGTGGACGGGCTGGGTGAAACGTCATTCTTCTTCCAACCCAGGTTGGGCTGTGACTTGGCAATGAGAGCCCTCTCTTATTGCAGAGGAAGGCACAGTTAATACAAAATGAAATTTCTAAGACCTCAGCTAGATACTTTTTAGTTTTCTTCAGTTCAGCCCCAGATTCTCATTTTCACATGGCATTTGAGTCTCTTGTCATAAAGAGCCCTTCTTATGCTAAAGTGTGAAACCTTTGGATTTCAGACCATCTTTTCCACCTCCCCTGTGTTCCCCCTCCCCCATACACACCCCCAGCTATCTGGGCAGTAGCTCTGCTGCCTGAGTTCTTGCTCTTCAAAGAGAACAGTGCTGTCCCCCAAAATGAAATCATCTCTGGCTGCCTCATGAGCGCTGTGGACTTCCAGGCAGGCATAATCCCTTTCCTGACATTTGAGTCTCATTAATTGGGTTAACAAGATGCTATCTGCACTCCATACTTAATGTAAATATAACCTGCAAAGCAAAGATCTTAATGGCACCTGATACATCACACTGCCTTTACATCTATCAAGAGGTACCACTGCAGGAGTCAATTCCAAAAGCAGGTTGTGTTCTTGGTCCCACGGGACCTTTTATAAGTCGTAAGAAATGCTGGTGGTCAAGGCCAACCGTTCAGATGTCTTTAAAGTGTCCCACCGGTGACCAAAAATCACTTTGTCAAGATGACAAATGGCTTGTGCATACCCCGTTCACCTTATAGCTTCCCTCTAATGTCAGCTCCATTTACTTGTCAGAAACAGGTATTTTTTTTTTTACTTCCAGCAGCGCAAGTGGGGCAAGGGAAAGGAAGGAGTGAAGGGAACACAGACTTAGGAAAAATCTGCTTGTATGGCTTCTATTCAATGCATTATTATAGTTGAGATTTGAGAGCTTTGGACATACCAGAATCTGTTTGTTTATACATGTACAAAACAGAAAGAAGGGAATTTGCTTTTCAGAAGTGAGAACTGTCCCTCCAGGGCTACGATTATGCAAAAACATGTTTTAACCACTGGATTTTTCAAGCAGAAAGTGGTTGTGCAATATTAGTTTCTTATTTTGGACAGCAAATCTCTTTCCAGAGCAACATTTAAAAATAACTGTTTAATTAACTGGGTCTACCCAGTACAGAGGGCATTGTGCATGTGTCTGCACTGAGGAGCTCAGCTCAAACCTCTGAACTCGCGTGGGTGGTTTCATTGACTGCAGCGGTATTGTCATGTGTCTGAGTGATCACTGCTGTGAATGAGGGCTGCTACATCTCGCCCAAAAGCAGCAAGGGCCAGGCCACAAAATATGGTCAAAGTCAGCTTAAGGACTGTGAAAGTGACTTTGACAGCTTTGGCTTTTAGTTTCCTCTCAATGACTTCCATATCGCTTTTGCTTAGTTTACAAGTCAAAAATATGCTTTTCCTCCTAGTAGCTACAGCATTGGCTGAAGTTCTGAAAGTCACAATCTAAACTTTAGTTGGCAATATGGTTGATTGCACCAAAGGAAAGCTTATTCCACCTNCCTTTAAAGGTCCCTTCCAACCCAACACGTTCTATGATTCTTTCTTTGCATCTGATGGAAGCTTTGCATCCATCAGAAGTCTGAGTGAGCATGAAGTAGAAACCCATAGAAATGAGATGTGTCAGATAAAACGTCATTGTGGCATAACGTTTTCTGACTAAATTCTTCCGTGGCCGGAGCCTTCTCTTGCTGGCACTGACTGGATGAAGCCCACTTGAGGATGCCTGCTGTCATGAGCTCTCCATGAGTTATGATTCCTGCTTGCCCCTCCGAGATGTTACTAGCACAGAGCAGTTGCAGCGAAAAAGAGTAAGCCCCAGTGAGTTGAAGGCAGCATTAAAAGACCCTGAAAGTCCTTTTCCCAAGGGGTCCTGGCTAAAATGCTCTTGGACCTTATCTCTCCCCACTCCTCTATGCAGACGGAGAAGCTGGTGGTTGCCCCTTCTCTCTGCAGACCGCCGTGACTAACCTCCTCTTTTTTTTTCCTCTTACCCCTGTATAGCTCAGGCAAGATCACGTAAGAAAACAAATGCGGGGTCAGCACTCAGTTTACTTGCGAGTTCATTAAAACAGCAGTGTCTGGAGGCCTTCTTGCCTAAATAATTTTCTAATAGAAAACAGACTCTTGTTGCTTTCTTTTGGGCTACTATTTTTATTTGGTTGTTGTTCCTCAAGCATTTTGGTCCTATTTCAAAACTCGCTTCAATTAAATTGAAGAGGGGTTTTTTTTGGTGCTTTCCAGTTTAAAAGCTGTGTTACTACTGTGAAACTTCTAGGAGTCCTCTGGATTATGAAGCTGGGATTGACAGGGATTTTCCTGACAAAAGTACATTAAAAAAAACCTAATGTGTAGATTAAAAATTTGGAAGAAAATAAAAAACCCTCCCCCTTCTTTCCCCTGGCCGAGATCTCCTGTTGCTGCTTCTGGCATGCATCACATCTTTGAGGATACAGTATCATGAGAAAACTGTCACTTGGTGATGTATTAGGGTAATATATCATGAGAGCATCGTTTCTTTAGAGGATATGGGCAGTAAAAGACATGATTCTGGCCAGACAGAGCAGCAGGGGACCTTGCTTTTTTTTCTTCCCCTTTCTTTAATCTAGCCTTGTTTTGGTGTTGTACAGAAGTGAGTTTCTTCATGGGATATGACTTGTTGCAGAGTAAGTTAGGAGGCCCATTGGGCTTTTTAAACTCTTTAAGAAGTACATGGCCTCAAGGGCTGCTTTGTTCTAAGTTTTTAGAACAGGCTCAAGCCCAGAACCGGACCATTTACCACTGCCTGAATCTCCAGTGTAAGGGTTGAGTAAGCAGACTTCAGAGAGAGGAGGCAATAAAGATGCAATGACAGGTAACTATTGTTTGCATAACACATTTGTAGATTTAGCCCATCAAAATCGGATGAAATGATATTTGTAAAAAAACAGTTAATGCGTCTCTTTTAAATAAATGCCAAATGAAGTTTTAATTCACATCAGTAGAAGAAAAAATACTATCGGTCAGTATTCAACCTGTAATAGAAGATATAATTATCTCCTTCAAAAATACGAATTCTGAAATGATGATGTTAGATTTTGATGTACTATTTTTTATTGTTTTCCTGTTATTGTTTTTCTCTTGTTGTCAATATCTGCTGAAAAATAAGTTGAATGCAGTCTGTAAGACCAGACCAGGATGGCAGTAGTTAAGGAACAGAAGTAGAGTATTTTTAGAACACTCTTTTGTTGGGACTGAGTTAATTTTTGAGATGGGATGGAAAGTGACACCGTGGCTTGATCTAAAATTTGCTGAACTGAAATGCTTTAATCATTTATTTTGAACTTTTGGCACCATCTGCTTTACCCTCTATGAAATTAGCTTGATAATTCATCAGTGCCATCTTCAGTAGTTTTTTGGGGTAGAATTTACTTAGGGTGTTTTCAGACTGGTTTGGCTTGGGGATGATATGAGCAAAGTCCTTCTTCTCCAAGCTATCCTATGGCACTTAGGAGGGTCAGCAGTGGAGCAGCATGCTCCAGGAGCTAATACACCCAGGGCAGCAATGCTGTTCCACATCTGCCGACTCCAGCTGTGTGCGGGTGGCCTCTGGATCGAGCTAAGGTCATGGAAGATTTTATGGCCTTCAGCTTCCTGTCCCTTCCCTTGGAGAATGAATTCTGCCCCATCGGCCGCAGTCAGGGTATAATAGCAGGCTAGGCTGGACCATGCTTTCAAGATCACTCTTTTCACTCAAAATGAGTTGAGCTCTGATCATCTGAAAAGTTTTACTGGCTGATCTGAGTGACTGGGAACATCCAGCAAGGGGTAGATTGTAAGATCATAAGGTTAGGCCAGTGATCTGTAACCTTTTCCATCAGCACGGGCACAGGTTTGCATCCTGAGCTTCACATCGACAGGTATTGCCTGTGACTACAGTTTTCTTAGTTATTGGCATCAGATTTGGGTGACTGATAATTAATACAAGTTCTTTATTTACAAGGTAGAAAAACCATTAATTTGTTTTTTGTTGTTGTTTAAAAACACATTTAAAATTCACGGAAAAAGCTGTGAATTTTAAATGCGTGCATCTTGTGAAATGCAAAGATGTGGTCTCCCATGAGAACACCAGTGCATACCTCTTCCCTGGAACCTGGCTCCCGGATTACTATAGGTAGTTTTTTGGACCACAGTACAAACCTGTGAAGACCGTGTCTCTTATTGGTAGAAGACTATCATGCTATTTCACTGTCAGGTAAAGAGTTTTGCCTTTAACTTTAAAGCTGAATGACTCCAGTCCAAAGTGGCACTTGGTGGAGGCAGGGAGGTTGAGAGCTAAGCAGTCTGGATCCTGCTCTGGCTTTCTCCCTGGCTTAATCTGCAGTTACGGTCATTTTGTCTGGCTGTGTCTCTGTCGATAAGCTCACCGCAGCAGGGATGTACTCCTTGCGTGTGCTTATACGATGTCTGATGTAATGGGACCCTGATCCCAGCTGCAGCCTCAGCGGTTGCATTAACACAAACAAATGTAAGAGGAAGAAAGCGCTTTCTTTTCACCGCGTGGTAGTGCAGCGGGCTGCTGTCGAGGAGTGTCAGGATTGCAGCAGGCCACCGAGGTCACTTTCCTCATGCTGGTGAACATCATTAAGCACAGTGGAAAAAAAAAATAAATCTATTCAGTCTATAAGGGCTTTTGAGTGATGTGTCCTGAATGACTTGCACATACTCATGCCTTCCTCACAGCGGTGGGGAATACCCGTTTGCAGTGAAATTCGGTGTCATCTTTCATCAGGGCCTTTCTTTTAATCATCTTTCCTAGGGAGCGGGGAGAGCTCAAATTATGAAGGGGGTGGTTGATGCTGTCTGAGCGCATCACCACAGGGAGAGCTGCAGCCTCCTCCCTGCTCACCCTCAGAGAGGCCAGATAAGCTAAGGAGATTACAGGGATGAGGGAATAAATCGGAGGCTACCGTATGCTCTGCTCAAAAAAGGAAAAAAGAATCTCTGTGGACTGAACTGGCATATTTTGTTCCTGACGAAATGCCGATATTTGCATCTAATGCAATTCATGCTGAAATCACGGCTGTGTTGTGCCATGGGCAAGGACCTAATGCTGAAAGTACTGAAGCATATGTTTGGCTTCACTCCTATGAGTTGTCCTGTTGAAATTGAAGACGCGCTGAAAATAATAGGACTTCTTCCTCTGTGGGGTGAAGCATATGCCTTGGTGTTTGCAAGTTTATGTGGGTAAACAGAGAGAACTATCATTTTAGACAAAACAGACATTGTTTCATAGGGAAATATATTTTCCACCTTGATTTTAAAAACCCGCCTAGCGTGCTAAACCATTTTTGTTATTGTACCCACAAAATTTGGTTTTGCAAGGAAAAAAACCTGAACAGATAATTGGAGGGGAATGAAGGAAATGAGACCTTATTCTCATCTCCCTCTGCAGTGGTTCGAAATGTCTGCAAACATCTCTCCTTGGGGAGTGATGTCTCCTCCTTGAAGTCAAATCGTGCAGCTCTTGCTCAGGCAGAGAAACGCTTGTGGAAGACAGCAGTCCCACGGTATTAAGCAGGGATTGTTTGCTTGCATCTACTCTGCCAATTAAAGGGAAGTTTGTAAATTGGACCCGAGTCGGCGAGTTCCAGGCAGGAGTGCCAAAGGAGCAAGGCTAGTATTTTCAGAAAGCGCCTCAGGATTTGTCTAGACGATGAGCTACGCACGCGTCTGAGCCTGTTCTCAAGTTCAGGTTGGCCCAAACTTGGGGTTGTTTGCACATAAGCATAGGTGCAGGCACGCATTTGAGAGCCTGGTGCTCCCAAGCTTTGCTGAGGGACAGAGCCCATGGCCAGCACTGGCCCAAACCTTTGCTCCTGTGGCCCATGTGGACTGCGCGTGGCTCTGCGCATTCGAGAGGATGCTCTGGACGTGTGTGACATCTGGCAGAGAGCCGGTGGTGTGGCTGGAGAACATGCGTGTGAGCCTGCCCTACGCCTTGTGGTGGAGATATTTCCTATGTGACTTGAGTGCACTTGTTTCATTAATTTTAAACGGCTTTTTCTTCTCTTAAGGTCATATGTGCACGTTTGAAAGCTGCATCCCGAATTCCCCGAGGGTAACTTTTGCCATTGTTTGAAAATTGCTATTGTTTTGGTGGATGATCCCACAGGCTTCTCCTGGCAGAAATATAAGGACAGTCTGAACTACTTGGTGAGGAGTCCTATCAGAGTTACTGGTAGGACTGTGATGAATAATGGTAAAAAATGAATGTTTTGGGGATTATCCATTAATGGTAATTTGTATTTCTACCTTATCTGTCCCTGTTGCTTTTATTATTTTTCTCTCCGCAGCCTTTCTTTGGTTAAATGAAAGTTAAAGAAACATTTTTCCTATTCAATATAAATAGTTAATAATCTCAGGATATCAGTAATGCAGTGCAAGCATCCTAAAAGCATTTTCAATACATAAAAAGGACAAAAAAAAAAAAGAAAATCAAAGAAAAAAACCAGACTCTCACAGTGGAAATCTAGCCCACTAAGAACCCACATCTGCAAGGTCTTCAGCAGCCAGCGGGCTCGGGCTACCGCTGGTGAAGGCACTCCCTGGTACATCTGTGAAGAAACTACGAGGACTCCATTTTACGTTTTTGTTTTTTTTTTTCCCTCTTCCAAGCCAAATCCAGGTTGAAAAGAGCCATCCTCCTGGTGGCTGCTGTGAGCCGGCAGGAGCCCAGTGGGGAACCCTGTAGAAAGTTGGCTGCGGCTTCCAAGCTGTGGTTTGGCACACGTCCTCTCCAAGACCTCTGCCAAATATTCAGATTTCTTTTTAGTGCTTTTTTTTATCTTTTTCTTTTCATGTTGGCATTTTATTTAACTGTACCACATGAGTTTAAGGCTGTTAGTTTGATATATTTTGTCACCAGAAAGGGCTATTTTGTGTGGAGTTCTTTCTTGGAAGGTAAAAATACAAGGTGTATGTAGAAGGTGAACAAATTGTGTTGAGAGGAGGTTGTAGTAAAGGTAACATGAAGCAGTAACACTGGTATTAGGTCTGGTTAGCGTATCTCTCTTAAATGGGAATTTAACATCACCTTTGCATGCCAAGTTAAAGAGACCTTTAGTTCCCACTGGCAAAGCGTAGGAGAGATGAGAAATGTGGGCACTCAACTTTTTGAGCTTTCCCCAAACACATTAAACATGAGTTCTCCAGCAGCTGGGCTCAGTGAACGCAGGAGAGGAGTCTGGGGTGATCCTCCGGCACTTCCCTAAATTTTCCTTTCTGAGAGAGTCTGGGATTCCAGTGTGAACCTTTTGCCGAGCCGAGCGCTGACTGGGGAGTTGCGTCAGCTGTGGCAGCATTGTTCTGGATCAGCCTGACCTCTTTTAAAAAAATACGTATTTTTCCAACGCTAATAAAAACCTTAGCTGAGGTTCTCTCCCTTTCTGTGTGTGTGCCTGAGCACTAAATTAAAAAAAAAAAATCCCAGATGTGAATCTATAAACCATCTGTTTAAAATAACTATTGTGCAGGACTATAATTAAAAGTAATTTATTATGAATCTTGGGATCCTATTATGGATTTTGACTGACTCCCAGGTTTCTGATTTAGCAAACGGTTTATGTATTTATGAGCCATGTGTCTCTTCCGCACTTCTCGGTGCCAGAGTGCATGTCCTTTAAACAAAAGGGGAAAAAAAATCCCCTACCCTCCCATAACTGTTGGCTTCTGAATGCTGCCGTCTAAGAAGTTTTCTCTTAAGAACAGCAAAAATCAAAGTATCTGAGAGCTTTCAACAACTCCAGAGACGCTGTTGACAACACAGATGGAGGTTTGGTAACACAGCTCTCCTGCATGCAGCTACTTTGCAAATTTTTAAATGTGTAGTTGGGACAAGTAATGAAATGTTATGATTACTGGGGGTAGGAGGGGTCAGATTTGGAAGGAAAGGATTTGTTGCTAAAGTCCATTTGCTCTCGCCCTCTGCTTTGCCCCTGTGAAATGGGAGGGAAGCAGGCAGCAAAATCGAAAGAAGCAGATGGACAGTAGACATTAAGACCAGTGTTTTGGGCGACAGGGTGAAGGGAAAAAAAAAATCCTCCTGATGACAATTGCTCTTTGTTTTATCTTTGTACTTCTACACCCAGTGGGCCTAGGAGATCTGCAGTGGATAATGCCTGACTGCAATAGACTAAACAATGATTTACCAGCCCTGTTTTATCTGCTGCTGTCCTATGATTGATCAGCATGGTACATTAACCCTTTCCTCCACATCTGCTTGCCTAGTTTTCCACCAGATGCAGCACTGAGATAAACCCCTCACCCCAGGATTTCTGGAAAGAATTTTGGGATTAAATCCTGTCCTAGAAGCAGCAAGAGGCACTTGGATGTGCTTCCCCGGAGCTATGCTCATCTCTGCGTAGTACAAGAGGGATTTTGCAGTTTTTGCAAGGGATTTTTGCAATTTTTGCAAGGGATTTTTGCAATTGTGGCTCTACTGTATGTTTGTTTGGCAAAAAGCCCCCAAAGGAGTGGTGGGGGCTGCAGCACTGAGCGGTGCTGTACCTCGCACCCTGGAAGAGCAGCCCAGCTCCCGTGTCAGGGAGGTTGGCACCTTGGGGTGGCAGCTAACATAGCTGCTTTTGGAGCCATCCAGGGCTTGCCTATAATACCAGCTAGAGAGGAGGAACATCAGCTTTGCAAATCCCAGCCTGCTACAGTGCTTAGCTGTCCTTCTCGTGCTGGAAAAGATCGGCTCTGTTTACCTGGGATACACACTCCTGTCCCTGCAGGCAGCAGGATGCAGCTTNCCTGTAATGCAAGTCCTGAGTTTGGGGTTGAGCCACCAGCGCTGTTGGTGAAATTCAGCTGCCACATCTGGTGGTACCAAACTTGTAATTTTCAGAGAATATTTCTGATTAAAATTATTTGGGCAGGAGACTTCTAGTTAGGTAAGTAGCAAGTAGCTCCTGTGTGAAAAATGTATGTCAGGATCATTCTTAGGAATATTTGGTATCGCAAACAAGAAGCAACAGTGTCAGGATGTACCTGAGGGCAGAGGGAGGCAGGTAGAGCTTCAGGGAGTGGTTGGGGAGCTGCCTGGGAAGATGAACTGCATGAGATGTTTGCCCCAGAAGTCTCCTGGGAATCAGGGAACCAAAAGAAATACGGAGCTGCATTCTACTACTTGTCCCTCTCCCTGCCACCTGTAATAATGTTTTCTCCCTTTGAAGAGGGAGTCCAATGGGTAGATGCCTGCTTGACCCCCTGATGTTGGTCATACCCAGGTAGGTTGGCCCAGAAGGGCACCGTGCATCTCGCAGAGGTCCACAATGCAGCTGGGGAACACACTCTAAACTGGATTTTGCCCTTCCTTCAAACCTGCTTTCACCATGCAGAAGATTTTCCCACAGATAAAGGGAACAGGGCCGCTAGGCTTATTAAATCTTTCCTTGAGCAAACTCTCATTAAAAGAGAATCGCATCTTAGCAGAACCTGTTAAAATACAGACTGCGCGTAGTCGATGTGGTGAACTTGATTCTGCTGCCCTTCCACAGGCTTTAAGGTGGCAAAGTCAGGGGGCACTATGTTCACGTAAAGGGAATGGGGGTTTCACCTTGCGCTCTATAAGGTTGTTGTTGAGCCAGTGGCACTGCTGTGCCGTGGCTGCTTTGTGCCAGCCCAGAGCTACAGACCTGCCATAAATTCAGTTTAAATCACCAGTTAAATTGCATTTATGGTGCGTCTGCAATGCTGGAGTGATGCAGAGCAGCCAGCACGTAGCAGCGACCTGGCTTTTTACAGTAGTCGTTTGTGCGGCTGCAGCTGCCCTTTAGGGCCTGATTCTCACTTGCCGATTTCACACTGGCTTGGCGAGAGTGATTCCTCATTTACACTGATAAGACTGAAGCGCCTTTATAGCTCCCATCAGATCAGGCAGTGACTTTGAAGAAAATAAACCTCTGATTTTAGACAAAGAGCTGGAGTGTAATAAAAGCTGAGTGTTATCCTTCACAGGCACCTTGAATAAGGCCACGGGCAGCACAAGACTGGAAAGCACAGTTTCTTTTCCTTTAGTTTTATGATTTACATTTTTCTAGCCCTTTGATATTTTTAGTCTCTAATTAAGCCATAAGATTGGGCGGGGTGGATGCTTGCATCTAGTAAATGGCCACCTATGTCACTTAATGAACTGAGCTACTAATTATTAGGTGGAGGTCACTTCAGAGGGCTACTTTCAGTCAGGAATTTCAAGTAGCAAAATTTTACTGAAAGAAACCCCCAAAGTATTTGTTTTCTGGCCTTGTTTAAAGGCAAAGATAACGAGAAGGGTTGACATCACAGGGGCAAGCCAGGATACAAATGGAATATTTCTCCTGCCCGCTGCCGCACGCTCTCTATTGACATTCCTTCGTGTGGTCGATGTGCTCTTTGGCCTTGGCCATCGCTGGCTTTTTGCCATAGAGAGATGACACTATAAGGTACAGTGATTGCACCTGCTTGTGTTGTTTCATCGATTCTCAGCATTTTGGGGAGAAAGATGAATTATAGTAGTCTTTTTTTCTAGTATAGCATATAGTAGGCTCTTTTGAAGACCCTCTGGGTAGCTACGTAATTCTGCCAGCTAAAAATGACTTTCATCAGCGGCAGAGATTTCTGTTTTCTCTGAGGTTGCCACCTTTTCCTCAGCCATCTGTCCTTTTGTCACCATGAGAAACGATTCTTGAGCTGTGTGATTCATGGGGCAGCACCTCCAGACCCCAAGGATATTTTAACAAGCGCATTGTGTAGCTAGTTGTTCATTTAAGTAAAGTGGATTTCTTCAGTGGGGCACATTTTCTGTACTATGGTGGGTAGCAGTTATGAATTACTGTCTAAGTGGAGTTTAAACACCATTTACTTGATTTCCTGGATAATTCAGAGACTGTCATCTATTGCGCTCCTTCAAGGGGAGAAAGGTGTTTTGAATTACAAGGATCTCTCCTGAAGCAAGAGAGAAGATTGCTAGCCTTGCTTCTTATTCTCTGAGTTGCAAGAAATGGAGCCATGGATTTGGTTTACTTGCAATAGCTTTTATCTTTTCTTTCTTTTTTTTTTTTTTTTTTTTTTTCCCCCAGAATAAGGAAGTGACATGCAAAAGAGAGAAGTGTCCGATGCTCTCCAAGGACTGTGCTCTCGTCATTAAGCAGAGAGGAGCTTGCTGTGAGCGTTGCAAAGGTGTGGTTCCTTTCTTGTTGTTTGACTCTTTAAAATGTTATCAGTTCAAATGTGTGTTGCCAGAGACAGGCCAAAGTTGGAAGCTTCTCAGTTGGAACTTGGTTGTCACCAGAGACTTGAAAAGGGCAGCAACAACAATAAAATCAGTATGTTTACAAAGCTGATGGAGATGCATAAAATTGCATATTCATCCTGTAATTATTGTTCTTGCACAATGTCAGTCCTTTAGAAATACATCTTTATTGTACTTCATTGGTATGTTGTCAGTCTTTGGAGGGAGAACTCCTGACTTCGTCAGAAATATTTTAGGTCAAAATCAATCTGCTAGTAGTCACTGGTCAATAGGAGTTCCTTAAAATTTTGTGTGGCTGAACAGAATAGTAATAATGCTTCTGAGTAATAAAGAGCAGAGTAATTATCCATGACTATTTTTATTTCTTCCCATAGTAGAAACAAGCCAACCAAATTCTATTCATTTTACTAAGTATTTCCTGATTAAATAATAATACTGTGAACATTTTTATTAAAGCCAAAATGGGCAACAATCTGAACATTTATTTATTGACCAACACTGTATCTTAGAAGCTCTTTAGAATGACATAATTATCAAATATAAAAAAAATTAATAGAAGAACTGTGTGAGCATGAACAGTATGTAACTACCATGCTTACCTACATGAAAAGTGTGCAAGTAGATGAAGTTGGAAGGTAGTCTTATTTTATATCTATGCAATCAGTAATATGCTTTAAAAAACTAATTTTGCTGAGGGACTGCTGACGCAATCAACGAGGTGGAGAATGTCAGATTCAGGCAGTTTTACTTTTCTTTATTTTTTCTCTATTTTAATTCCCCAGTGGTGATAGAGTGGCTTTGGGGGGGAGATAGGGTAGGATAAGTTGTTGCGAAGTGTAAACGTTTATTGCCTTCCCAGAGGAAATACTAATGCAGGAAAACAGATTACACTGAAATTCAGATGAGGAGACATATGATGGATATTTGTTTTTCCTGGATAGTTGCAGAAGTGTTAGCTGCTGTGCTCACAATTTGCTTCTGTGGTGCAACTGGAATAGGTTTGGCAAGCCCCAATTTGAGGATTTGTCTACAAGTCTGACACTTAAAAGGAAATTGACTGGAAAAAAAATATTAAAACATTACTGAAACGCTAAGCATTTGTAGTTACAAGTTTTACATAAATTAAATGTAATTTATCTCTTTTACCAAATTGTGTTTAGTGTCAGCTTTATAGCAAAAGATTCCTAAACAAAGGTTTGATTAGGCTGGAGATTGATTCTCCATTTCGATAAAGGAATGTATCATTGGTCAATTGCATGAAAATTTTACGTACACACATACGCATATGTGCATGTATGTGTACAAAATAATTCTACATTAAAGAACATTAATGTGTCAAAGTTGAGGATACAATTATTAGTGTGTATGGGCAATTATCATTAGATGGAAATTTCAATTCAGGCTCCTTGTAACATACTCTGGTTATCCTGAATTGGGGTGCATTCCGATGGAACATTATTAATAAGCTTGAGCCTGGCATCTGCAGATTGGTATGTTTGACATCTCCAACATGAAAATTAATAGGAACTGTTCAGCAATAGAATTAGGAAGCACCTGGATAATTGCAATATAAGGGAGAAAAGTTATGTCTTAGAAAAATGCTCGTCATTTGTATTTATCATAAGTATAGGGACAGAGAGATTCAGCTGATGATGTCTTCCTGGATTTCTAATAGGCATCCTACAAGATCCCTCACCAAAAGCTATTAAAGAAACTAAGCAAGTTGCAGAGAAACTCTTCTCATCAATGAATAACTTCCAGGTGGTGACAATGAATGCTTATCTTCGTAATGGAAAAAATGTTTCTAGCAGATCCTTGCAAAGATCTCAACTTGTCAATGTTCTCAAAAATGATCTTGAAAAGGGGCGAAGAGGGACACAAATTTTGCTGCTAATGACCTGGCCCTTATAAAGGAGGGAGGGTTGCCTGCAAGGAGTTGCAGAAGGTTCTTGGGACACTGAAAAACTGATGACAAAATGGCAAAGGACATTAATGGGGATGAGAATAAATGCATGCATACAGGACAAAACAGTCCTAACTGTACAAATATAATTCTGGGGTCTGAGTTGACAATAACCTATTAACAACTGTTTCTCAGTGTTACAAAAGACACTTCGGTAGCAGGGTCAGCTCAACCCTCAGTAGCTTTCCAAAGAGAAGACAGAATTTTGGTTAGAAAGATGTTTGGTCTAATCCAAGATGGCAGTTCCTATATGCTTAAGATGCAAGAACTGCTTTAAATTTCAGATTTTTTTTTTTTTTAAAGGCTCCTAAGGGCTTAATTTTCAAAGTAAATGTGAAATTACTGAATAAATTTTCCTGCTTTTTCTGAAAGGCAAAGCTAAATACATGCCTGTATAACTACAGCAATCCCAACACTATGGATTGTCACGAGGTTGTTCGGGTGCCATGGGAAGAGGATGATGGAGCCCCTCTGCCGTCAGGGGAGGCTGCTTGCTCTCCTGACACTCTGAAGGCTGCTGAAGCTCCTTCTCCATTCTGTGCAAAACCCCAAATGAGTGTCCCAGGGCTGGGGAGGAGGTTAGTATTTGGAGAATCAAGGGTGCAAACACCAGCCTGGCTGTGTAGCACTTCAGCTACCCCTCTTTGGTGTCCCAGCAGCTCCCCTGCCCTCCCCGGTGTGGAGCTCAGCTGCAGCCAGGACTTGGCCCGGCAGCGCTTGTTCTCAGTTACTATTTTGTCAAGCTGCCAGAGTGCCCATAGGGAATGCAAGAAGGAAAAGGGAAACGGAGATTTTAAAATTTCTTTCCTTTTTTTTTTTTTTTTTTTTTTTTTTAGTTGCATTTCATCTAAACCCGAACAAAATGTTATGAAGAAAAGACATAAAAGAACCTGATGGCTTTTTTTCCTTGGATTCGTTCCCAAAGCCTAGAAAAGCTTAATCAGGCCTTACTGTCTCTTGCCAGCTGCCTTTGATAGCTTTGTGTCTTTCCTACCTTGTGAAGAAATGAATGAATGAATGAATGAATGAATGAATGAATGAATCCCTGCTGTCATCTGAGTATAACGTCAGGGGGATAACATCAAGACCAAAGGGTATGTTTCAAGAATTGGCTTGTGTAGGAAGGAAACCACCACTTGTGAGTCATTTGTGACATTGCTGCCAGGATATTTTATTCTATTATGAGGACTGGGTATGTAGGCCCAGTATCTCTGATAGCAAATAAGTAGTCCAAAACAAAGAAATAATATCTGCCTGCAAAGATGCATCCAGCTGAACTCCCGTGTTTAGAGATTTCCGTACAGGAAAAACTGAGTTGTTGGTAGAGATTTTTTTCCTGCAAATGGCTGTATGCTGAACATAACTCCTTTGCTTCTGTTTGGGTGTTTGTATGCTACTTGGATAATTTCTAGTGCTTTTTTTCCTTTTTTTTTTTTTTTAATAAACAAAAAAATAAGAAACAGCAGCAAGTATAGCTTTTGCAATCAGAAAATTCATTGTGGTGGAAACAATGTGTTATCCCTAACCTATTAAGAGATTTAGCTTCACTTAAGATTTTAATCCTCCAGACCAACAATGTGTTTTAACACTATTTTTGACTTTAGGCTCATAGGATGTTGGATAGTAAAGATGGTGGGGCAAGGCTCTCTTTCGCTGTGTGTTTGTGCAAAGCCTCAAACCAAGAAATGCAGGCCTATGATTATGACTCCCTGCTGCAAGGAGAATGCAAGCAACTAAGTATAATAGTGAAAACTTTCAGTGAGATTATTCTTCTCACAGGTACTTACTGTAGTTTATAAAACATACTGTATACCTCTAGCATACTGTTAATTTTGAAAATATTAAAAAATTAAGCCCTCTTATTACTTTAGCTTAGGATAAATAAAACACTTTTCATCTCTCATTTTATTTAATATATTTAATGAAAACATATGAGATCATTGAGATTATAGAAATAGATTTGGCAGCATTTTCTTATTTAGTTGGATGGAAACCTGTCACTTGGATATAGAGCTCTCTCCACCTCTAACAATATGTTATTTGCTCCCTGAAGAAGTGGTATTACCGGCTCAGGGCTGCATAAAGTTTGCATTTCTAAAAATGCGTACCATATTCTACTCTTTTATCCTAAGAATTTGAACCTTCCACGGATGTGCAAAGGCAAAATTGGTGGGCGTTTGTTACAACAGATACAATTTGTTGTTCTGAAAGGTCTTTTACTTCCCATGTGCAATTTTGCTTTGTCTGCCCTTGCTACCTTTTGAGAGTTGCTGTGGGGTTTTTTTGTTGTAGTTTTTTTTGTGTGTCATTGTTTGGGGTTTTTTTTGAAGTTAATTAATGATCTTTGAGGTTCACATGCTGTGCTCCATTGATCTGGAGTCTACCAGAGAATGGAATCACAGCCTGGGCAACAGCAGCGCTAGTTCCCCGGCATATTGAATATCCAAAAGCTATCATAGTTAATTGTGCATTTCTTGGAAAGGATATAAAATATTATGGTTGAGGATTGCGGCCAATTTAAACTATTAGAGCTGGCTCGCAAAGGAAGTTAGAGGGAGGTTATGAGTTTATCAGTGTTCTGGCTGCTCTAGTAAGGCCCTGCAGGAGCCGTACATACATTTGGCACTTTGTTTGCCTGTGGACACCCCTAGTATGAGATACCTGATGCCAGTTTGGTGCCCTGATGTAAGTAGGGGGTGGGTGGGTGTGGGGGGCCCTGATGGGGCACTATAACTTGCAACCCATCCTCTCATGTCTTAAGGGAAGCTTTCAGAGACAGGGGTACAACCTGATACATGGATGGAGGGGTAATGGCCTAGGAAGATAATAATATATTTTCCTACTAACATATTTTTCACCCTTATCTGAATAATCTAGTCCTGGTATTTGAGAGAGACTGGTTATGGAAAGAGATGGTTTGGGGACATAATCAAGTCTAACTTTTCTCTCAGCCTTCTTTCACTGTCTCAGTCTCTTGGTAATGTGCTCCAGCTCTGTTTCTTGAGGCTGGAGATACAGGTTCATCTCAATGCTCATTCAGTTTCCAGCTTTGCATTTCAAGTAAAGAATGAGATTTTGAAGCAGTGACAGCTACTAAGGACAGTATCATCCAGTATCACCATGGTGTCAGCTTTGGTTACTTCTGGTTATGCCTAAGAAGAGGTCTCTATCTCTCCATCACTTCCTTTGAGTTAATTCTTTTTAGAAAGGTCTTGGAACATACATTTCATATCCCTTGAATATCTGTTGTATGTTATAACATTCAGTAATGCTTCAGATTTCAGATTTTCTTGATACCTTGATTGGTATAATTCTTCATTTACCTAAGAAACTTTAATAAACTGCCCTGTCATAGATACTTCTGCAGTCAAACACTGCTGACTTTTACAGTCAGAGAGAAGTCGTTCAGGACTCTTGTGTTAGAAAACAGCATGAGACCTCTGTGGCTATGTGTGAATGCTCTTGTACCTTGTGTGTGGACATTTGACCCAGTGCAGCAAAGTGAAAGGAAACTGAAGATCAGGATGGAGGCTTTACACAACTTTCACGTGTAATCTTTGTCTGGAATGACATGGTAAACATTTTAATATGCTTAAGACTGGAATAAGAATTTCTTATAATGTTTGACTGATTGTATTGATCACTAATTATTTTGCTGGTGTGAGGAAATTGGGTATAAATGGCAAATAGTTGTATCACCAAGCAACATCATTCATGACTCTTGTCACAGCCATGAGAGGTTACAGTTCTCCAGTTCTCTCTTGGCAAGCACATCGAGTATCAGCTCAGGAATCAAGGACAGCTCTAACTACATGACATTTTGGATCACGAGGTTCTTATGGACCCTGCAGAGTGAGTTCCCCTCCCTCCCCCCTAATATTTTAAGTGTAACACGAGACATATGAGGTGTTGAAATTCAGTTCCAGTGGGGTGTAGGGGCAAAACCAAAGCACCTGGAGGAGATGATGTCTTTGTTTCTGCTGCTATTTTCTCAGTGAACATGAGCTGTGTTACATCACATGCCTGTGAACTGTGCAGTACCAGCACAGCTCACCCCTGTGGTCACTTTATTCTGCTGTGTTGTACACTCTCTGCATGGCCCCTGCGCCTCGCATCCCTTGGGTATTGTAATTGTGATGGCTCAGCTGCAAATAGGTTTGATCGTACTCAGTTACAGAGGAAGGAGCTGGATTTTCACTGTTTCGAGTTAGACTTAATAAGCATGGGAGATTCTGTATATATTTTCATGCTTCTGTGTTGACAAATGAAGACCAGGGTTACCCAATAGTAAGTTTAATTTTCTAGTAGCTGTGAATGGCTTTATCATCATTAAACCATGTGAAAATCTATTTTATAATAAGTGTATGTGTGATTCACGGTTCTCTTATTTTGGCCAACAGATTTTGTGCCAGGGAAATACTGCAGAATGTGCAAGTTACTGGTTTTGGGGTTTTTCTGGTTGGTTTGTTTTTTTTCTTTTGGCTAGAACTGGTATTTAGTGTTAGCATGCCTAGATACTTCCCTGAGGATTAATTTATCAAACACTAAATAAAACATGTCTTCTGACTGTTTTCTTTTTCCTAATGTTTATTTTCCGTGCAATAGAGAGGTTACTTTTTTAAATAGAAAGTGGAAAGAAAGCAAGTAAAAGACTTAATAGGAGAAGAAAGATGCTGAAGAAATGAGGGATGGGGAGTTAGTCTATTGTGCACCAATCTATCACTTCCTCTTGGGAGAATACGGAAATGACTTGTCTATAAAATTCTCATTAGCCTAAAATAAGCAAAAATCTCTTCTGGAATCTTATTAAGCAATGTCAAATTGAGTAATAAAGGCTTGTTTTTAATGAACTCCTGAGGACACTGGTTGAGCTTTAGCACTACTAAACTGTCTCTTACAGTCAATTTCTCTGTCTTATGATACTACCCTGTGCCTAGGGTGTCTGGGGAAGCAAAAAAAGGGTCATTTAACAATGTTACTGGATTTGGAGAGACAGATGGCTTCCTGATTGTCAACTTGTCCACATGCCAATAACAAAATCTTCCTCTTTTGTTATTCCAGTCCAATTCCATGTGAGGATGCTTGTTTTGGAATTAAATTGCTCTCTTGCCAATTAGATCAGCTAAAGGTTAGTTTATTGTGTTTGAAACTAAGGTGCTCAAGTAAAGCATGCACAAGATCGAAACAAAGTAGCTAAACTAGCAAATTAGAGGGGGTTTAGCTATTTTATCATAATCTTTTGTGCAGGAATGACTCAAGTCTAGAGGATCATTTTGCCTTTATGAGGTGACTAGAAGGTAATTATCAGTTTCCACTGAATATACAACAATTGACCAACTTCAAAGTATTCAGTGGTTTGGTTTGATTCAGATAAGCAACTTTCAGCTTGCATGTTTATCCAGGACTTATCTGAACTATTTGGGCTGAAGTACGTAATAGGAACAAAACCTACAACTAACTGAAAGTTAATATTTTACATTAATAAAACACCAACTATTCTTAAAGAAAGAAACAGGAAAGACTGAAAAATTAAGACACACTCCTTTACTGATATGAATCACCTTAGCTCCATTAAAATTGATATAGACCATTGATATTTAACTTCCTTCCGTATGTGGAATCCTAAAGGTTTTCCTTATGGGGTATATGTCACGGGATCAAATAATGATAAATCTGCTACTTTTTATGTACTACTCAGAACATTCTCGGGCTTTTCGGGTTCCCCTCTTGAAAAACCTCCTCTGTAGCCCTTTCCTTTAAAGTTTTGTTTTACGTGTGTATACAGGCAGAAGTAAGTGGATGGCATTTAAGTGATTGTGCTAAGCTCTGGTCTTTCTCAATTTATTCTTTTCTTCTGCTGTCCCTTTCAAATGGTGGATGGAGACAGTAAAGTAATATAATATTTCCAAAGGGAATTAAAATGACTTTTAGGAACTTGAAGTACGTTCCGCCATACTTGGTTGTAGAAATTGTCATCAGGGACTTTGCTGATGCCTTTGGACATGAGATATTCTGTGACAGCTACTTTCCAGCCAAGTATGATGGACCTTTAACCGTGGATGATCTAGAATGCCCCAAATGAGTTGGTGCGTGAAGGTAGGTGGGTTTTAACTCAGCTGAATTTATGAGAGGCTCATAAACGTCCATGCTATGAATAGGTGGGATAGGGAAGTCCGGGTATGTATTTGCAAGTGTCAGCTGAGAGATTTGTGCATTGAAAGTGAGGTTCAGAAAAACTAGCTGGTATGTGGGCTTTGTTTCTTTTTCCTTTTGAAGAGTGAGTGGTGGGTGTAGCTCTGGGGCATACAAAGGGCAGAGTGTCAGGGCACACCTCTGGTGGGATACAGGTTAAAATCTCACCCGGAGATTGTAAAAAAACTTCCTTTCTTTCCCTGTCTTCAGTGTGCCTGACCTTCAGCCTTCCTTCAGCTCTCGCCAAGCTGGCCTGTGTTACTGGCTAAGTCTCCCCTTCCTTCTTGCTGCTTTCTTCAACTGAGCAGCTGATGAACCCGGCTCTCACCGTGCCTCGTGCTGGTGCTTGCACGATGCTGCTCTGACTCCCTTACTCAACCTGCTGCCCTGTGACAATGCTCAGGAGTGGTCTTAGTATCTTCAGTGCTTCTGCAGACTTTTCTACCCTGGTCTCCATTTCTGAATTTCCCTTTTGCTGCCTGCAAGCTCTCCCTGCCACAGTTACTTCTGGTGTGCTGTCCCCTAGTGCTGCCAGCATCACCTCTCAGTGACAGAAGTGGCTCCTGGGTGGGTGGAGTTCGGCTTCCCCCTTGCTGCTTTCCTCAGGGACAACATCTGGTGCTGTGAGGCAGAGGATTTTGTAGCATAGCTTGGATATGCACTTCAAGCAAGAGCAGTGCAACTACATGGATGGACCCACCTTCCTGCTTTCTCAACCAGGCTAATCCTTGAACTGAAAGATTCAGTTTAATAGGCACATCTGTACATGCAGATTAGCCCAGGGTCATTAGCTTTCTTACAGAAAAAACACTTCAAAATTAAAGAACATAATTGGTGAGCAAATATGCAAGGTATTTTGCGGTCAGTAGTAGTTTTCAACCTGGCCCTTAATTTTTCACAGTGCTGAAGACACCAGACCCATCCACTAAAAATCACACAAAGATATTTAACAATACAGATTGTTCCATCTTGAGAGTCAAGCATGTGTAAACTCTTAGACTGGGGCCAGTATGCCAGTACGGACTGGGTTTCCTCAACTTGAGGATGCCAAAACGTGTTAAGGAGGCTCTGCTGTTTGTCAGTATTGGCAGTGGGCAGTAAGTAGAGACTGTGCTACTGTGTTTTTCAGAATGGGACTTCAAAACACTTAAGAGAAGTATAGGGCTTCACATTCCTCTTGCCATGTTGCCCTGCATGTGTAAGAGCTCACTCAGAACTTTATTCATATGCTGAGAATATGAACACTTTTTTATTACTCAAAAACACTTCATAGGGACTTTGCTACTTAAAAACCCTAAGATTCAGATGTATACTTTGTACCTTTCAATATTTGTCAAAGATTAAATTATCACAGCCAGCTCTTAGACTACTGATCAACTCTTTTAAAAACATACCTGTTTAGCTTAAGTAAGTGAATGGCCACAGCATCTGCAGATCTCTCCTGTGTTGCTCTGTACTTAGCCTGGAAAAATGTCTGAGTACTGCAAATCTTGAAGTACAAGTCTTCTGTTGTTTAAGATCTTAACTGGAAGCAGTTAACACATTTGTAAATGATCCCTGTATATCAGGTTTCCTTTAAATTTTGGGGTTGAATACAAAACGATTTTGTGGGTGTTTTAAGTTCCTCAGCTGTGACCCTCAAGTTTTCTTAAACAGTGGGCTCAAAGGTTTGCTGGTGTAGGGCTGATAAATGGCCTTTATTTTCAGAAGGAAATAAAATGTAGCCCAAAGCAGATCAGGGAAGAGCACCCTACACTGCAGAGAATGAATTAGAGTAGCTGCTGAGGTAGGGTGTCGAAGGGGAATGATGCCATGGGCATCATGCTTGGTGGCTCTATGTGAATGTCAAGTTTCAGTGTCTCTGGCAAGACTCCTCTTGGTTTCATGGGCTCTTTGATCAAACTCATTTTGAATAAAATAGACTAGGAAAAAGCCCTCAGAGCAGTAAAAGGAAAAATGGGCATTTTTCCTGCAGAAAATGGGGTATGTGTTACTTCTAAAATTTTTTTTTTCAGAAACACTTTAGGTCTCCAAATAATTAATTTTTAATTGAAATAATTTTGCATTAATAAACTAACTCTTTTAAAACAAATATTTTATTTCCACTTAATATGTCTTTTCTAGTCTTGCTTTTCTGGTGAGTTATTTTATTCTTTTCTTCATGTTCCGTTTTGGTTTTCCCTTTTGTGAAATACCAGAAAACAGTGAAAGAGTGGGAAGGAAAACTAGTAGGAATATGTAATAAAAAATGTGAAAATTAATGCTTGGTGGCTTTTTTTTCCAAATAGCTTAGTGAAACTTAATTTTGCACCAAAAAAGAAAAAGCATCCTGAGCTCGTGCACGGGCAAAAACCAACCGATTTTCTGTTAACAAAGTTGTCATATAACACACAAAGATGCATAAAGTCTTTTATATATAAAGACATATGAAGTTTGCAGTCCCAAACCCTGTGGGACTCCAGAATGTCCCCACTTAGAGATTCACCACCCACACAGAAGAGCCTGATGGCTTTTAGTTTATGTGGATGTTGATCCCTTCTGTTATGAAAATGAAAGGGTATAAAGGAAGGAGTAGCCCTGCTGTTGTCAGTGCATCCATGCTGATCTGCACTGGTTGAAGAGCTCTCCTGGGGGTTTTGGTTAATGGATGAGGATATCACGTTGGATGATGAACGTTTCCAGCTCTTCTCTAATCCTCTCTCCTCCCTCTCCCCACTCCGGTGCATGGGTGGCTGAGCAGCTCCTGAATGGACAGCAGAATAGCCACCAACATCCATTTGTAGGTAAATTTCAGTAGGTCTTGAACTTTTGCAGTTTGTAAGGAGTTTGGCCAGTCATGCACCAGGAGCAGACTTCTGGGAGGTGCTGCTGTCAATCCTCCTGGATCCCTCTTGTCAGTCCCAGGTCTCGGCTCTACCTCTTCTGTCTAACCGAGGGAACAGGACAGGGGGCATTTAGGATGCTGCTTTGTGATCCTTGTCAGCAGCCTCCCACAGGATCGTTGTGTTCAGCGAGACTGATGTGCTTCTGTCTCTTCTAGACTGCAGTTTTGGAGGAAATACGTACAACAGCTCTATGAAATGGCACCTCCCTAACAATCCCTGCATTACGTACCAGTGCCAGGTAAGGATGTCATCAGCATCACGCTAATCGAGTTGCAAGCTTTGCCCATAAAATTCTGAACCTTTTTTATCCAATCCAAATAAGCTGAAATATTTTATACCCAAAGCACAATATGGGCTTTGCATTTAAAGTCGTTTCAGTCCACTCAAATGTGGCCAGCTATAACCAAACATTCAGAAGGATAGGGTTTATATGACTTGAGTACTGTGATACCCAAACATTGCTGAAGGAGAGGTACGCAGTCTTGACCTTGAAATAAGTCNTTTTTTTTTTTTTTTTAGCATGCTAAGCCTTTTGGGAGATACAAATTATTATTTTAGTAATTGGACACTTTTGTGTGTTATGTGTCCATGGGTTTTACCTGCGATATTCTTTAAGAGAAATTCACAACCAAATCTTCTTTTCCTGGGCTCCTGTGCTGTTAACATAGTGGTAGTTTTGGTAGCCTGCCTATCTGCAACCATAACATTTGCAAGATTGTCCATTTTCAGGCACAACACAAGTAATTACGTAGTTAATTTTAGTTTCTGTCTGTGAATAGATCTGCAATATTTGTTGACAAATTGATCCAGTTTTAATAATAACACTCAGGCAGTTACTAAGAATTGCAGCTGTTGGAAAGAGGAGAGATGAATGAGTATGAGGAGCTTCTACAAATCAAAAAAAGGGTTTCAAGATGTTTCTCTTTTTCTGTGATACTTCTGCTCTACAAAACCCACACATATTTTTAAAGACAAGTGTACGGAGAAGAATGGAGTTGGAACAACAGTATTCTGTATCCTTGCACTTAATGAAAAAATACAGCTTGAATTTAGATACTCCAATCACTGCTAGCTAACTGAAATGAGCTATTCTTTATTGCCTGTTTCAGTGTCTAAATGCAAAACTGGGTGATCCTGTTTACCCTAGACCCACATATTTAAAAAAACAGGTTTCCCTTTCCTCCAAATGCAAAGCTGCAAGCAGCAAAAAAAAAAAAAAAAAATTAGCAACCTTTTGTGCACAGATCCTCACACCCAGATTTGTTCAGGAGGACTCTTGACTTCTCCAACAAGAAGTACAGGAAATGTTAATTTACTAATACTTATCAGGCCAAGCATCAAAGATAAGCGTCTCCCCTTTACAGAACAAGATGCTTTTATCTGCTTTCTAAGTCTTTTTTCCTCCAAGGGGAGAGGGAAGAGAATGCCTTGTGTCTGGCCTGTTTTCACCAGAGCTGCATGGCAGATTACTGAGGCTAAGGATTCCTGATAAAGCAGGATTCCTTTTCCTAAGAAGGTGCTTGGTTTCTTACCTGATGTATTTTAAGGCAAATATTGTGTCTGGAGTCAGGGAGACTCAAGTGGATCTTTTGACTATGGATTAACCTGAATGCTGATACCAGGCAGCAGGTACAGAAACAAAAGAGGTTTTGAAATCCAAGGCTTTGCAGCATGTGTCCTGCTTTAATTGTACTGCTAGTAATTGCGGATTTTTGCTTGTTAAAGCAAGCAAAACACTAACAATGAATGTGTCCGATCTTCTTTTTCAGGAAGGAGTGATAGTAGAGTCAGAGGTACAGTGTGTTGTTCATTGCAAAAACCCTTCCAGACTCATGGGAATGTGTTGTCCTGTGTGTCCAGGTGAGATTTCACGGGAAAGTGCTGTTCCACATGTGCAACTGTATTCCTAACGATAGCCATCATTACCTGGGAGGTTGCCTCTAACTTCTCTGTTATACTTGACAAGTTACTAAGATGTGGACCAGTGGCTTATGACGCACTAAATGGCACAAGAAGAGCATGCTTACTATTTTTTAGTAGAGGACGCGCAGACTAGGTGATGCATAGGCAATAGCCTGTGGCAATACCTACATCTATATTTACATAATGTTTCAGAGGTTCTGTCAGCTGGGTTTGCCTGGCTGATGACTGCGATTTTGTTAGGAGTGGAAGTGTAAGAGTAATCCTAAAAAAGGAGACTCACTTTTTTAAAGGAAGTGGGAATGAGTTGCCTTTGTGAAGCATGGTGGCAAATTAACATGGTTTTATAGGCTAATTTGATTTTAACAGAGGTTTTTGTAGGTAAGCACTGCTCCAGTTGTGATACAATGGGTTGATTAAATTCTAATTAGTTATAATTTCTGCCAACATCTAATATAAACTCAGGGAGTAAGAATGAGTAGTAAAAAGCAAACCGCTTAGAAAAGTGTTTCAAAGACACTTATAATGGAAGACCTGATTAGCCTTGACTTCA
The DNA here is from genome assembly GCA_013400135.1 of Rhinoptilus africanus. Taxonomy (NCBI): domain Eukaryota; kingdom Metazoa; phylum Chordata; class Aves; order Charadriiformes; family Glareolidae; genus Rhinoptilus; species Rhinoptilus africanus. The sequence continues at coordinate 304,099 of VXBO01004448.1, read as the reverse complement.
TTGGTGCCAACTTATTTGCTGTGGAAGGATGCTTTCTTTCCTTCACAAGATACTTGGGCATTCTCAATGCTTTTATAAAGGCTTCAGAGTGATTTGTATCACAGAGGATGATACGATTTGCTTTTCCTATTGTCCTATGGTGGGCTGTGTTACAGCGAAAAGGCAGCGTGCTATCCTCGGCTAAACTTATCCAAATGCTGTTTTGCAGGTTGTATATTTGAAGGGAGACATTACAATGAAGGAGAAGAATTTAGGCCTGAAGGAAATAAATGTACCAAGTGCTCCTGTATTGTAAGTATTTGCCTTTTGGCATTGTATCTCCCTGTATGAACTTCAAAAGGCACATTATTATTGCCATAACAAAACAAAAAATATAAGGAATTCAACACTGTTATGCATTCTTCTCTTGGAGTTCAAGTTCCTATTGAAGATTTTACTGCACTAATACATTATATCACTCATATTCTCTGTTTATCATCGTTTTTGTGACCTCACTGTGCGCAGAGAGAGCAGGATATTTGAGAGAGGTTCGATGTGTTAAATCAGTGAATGAATGATGCTTTTTTTTTTTTTGTGATGGGATCATGCAGAAGGAGACAAAAAGCTTTTGGGGTTTCATCTATTGATCAACATTTATTAGCTGTTTCCTTACATCAATCTTTTGCAAGGATTCCTCTCAGCTGTATGTGGCAAGGGGCTTTGCTCTGAATTACTGAGAAAAAAGATGAGGGTAGCTTCCTTAGGCTGTCCCAGGTGGATTTTGGCTTGATGCTTAATGAAAAGGTCATATCCTGGATTTTATCCTTCACTAGCAACAATATAGAGAGGAAGTAATAATTGCATCCTTTGGGTAATGAGCACAGCCTTCTCTTTCACTTCCAATAAGTTAGAAGATAATGTTCTATGAGTTGAGGCAGATAACTTTTTTTTTTTTTTGTGATTCTGAGAGACCAGTAAAATACAAAGTTCAAATCACTGCTTTTGTGGCAATTTGTGGGCTGGTTATCAGCAGAAAATGCAAGACTGGGCAACTTTACATTTCAGTAGAATGCCAAGAGTTTTGTCAGTACCAGACACAGCTCTCCTGCATCAAGAAAATAAAATAAAAAAGGGAGGAGAGAGGGATATGATTAAAAAATTAATATGTATTTATACATAGACACACGTACATGCTTAATGAAGCTGCTGCAGACAACTTGGACTGTTTTACAGGAAAAAATCCTGGTAATCTGCAAAATTAATTTACTCTAAATCATCACTGCTATTGTGGAGAATTAGGCTGCTCAAGTGGGTGTTGGTTGTTTTTTCTTTTTTTAAAGTTTTAATCCTGTAATAATGAAAGTATGCTGTCACACATGTCACAGGGATATACGCCCTGAGCTCCTGTCCCAGGCTGAGGAACATTGTTCCCACTGTACTTTGTGTTCTCCCTCTGACTTCAGCTTCAGCTGTAAAGCAGTAGCTTTACGCTTTTCCTTTCCTTAGTCATGTTCCTCAGGGGAAGGCAGGTCTTGGATGGTTGAGAAGTCTGTGGAGACATGCTTGAGTCTTTACAGGCAGTGCTTTGCTCTTTCCTAAGTACTGTACAGATATTGCCTATTGCCCAGTTGTTGGCGTGCCAGTATCTCCTTGATCAGCTTTCCTTTGTTCCACAAATAGCAAAAGCAACTGTACTGAGAAGAGCACATGTGTATGTGTGTCTTGGGGAGAAGAGATAAAACAATACAGGGTATTTAGGGTCAAATCTGAGGGTCTTTCCTTGACAGTTACCAGTCCCAGGTACGTTAGAGAAGGAAACACATCAGCTACTGATAGTAAGAGATTTAAAGCCTCAAGCAAGGGTCCTAACAATCCCTTCTGAGAAAGGTGGTCTGGCAGTTTTGGATGTTAATGACATCTGTATAAAATGTCCGGCTCTAATTCTGAATCTTACTGATGACAAAGGAGGCACCATCTGTGTGTAAGCCACTCATGACCTCCCTTTCCTCTCCCTGGGAATGCCTTTTTTTTTACTGCCTCTTGCCAAATTCCTTCAGAATTTGGGCCTGTGTTAATTCCTATGGATTTGCATCCTATTGGATGCAAATAATGGGGGCATCCTCAGGGCTGTGATAGCAGTTTGCTGCCTGCTTTACATCCATTCCCTTTTGGGAATTGGTCCCCAGTAAATCTCTTATCTAAGCAGTTGGTGGTTGTCTTATTTAAAGATACCTATCTAGTCATGCGATGTGATGGGAACAGGCTTGTGTGTGATGTGCTGTAACTTGTGCAGGCTTTAAATAGATGAAAGGTAGCTCTTCATCCCAACTTAGATGTCTTTTAGGATTTGAGATTATAACAAGTTAGTGTGTCTTTTCTGGAAATGTGACAGAGGAAGTGGTACAAATTATTACCAAGGCAATTTTCGGGTGGTGGTGGTGGTGTAAGGATTCAAGACACTCCAGGGTGTATTCTGTAAAGTAAAGAGGAACAACTGGGGTTTGTTTTCCTGGAGAGATGTAAGGCTGTACTGCGCTCGCTAAATGTATTAAAATGAGGAATTACTTACAAAAAAGGAATTTTACAGTTGCAAAATGATGCACTCAAAAGTCAGCAGGCCCGGGATGTGGGGCCAAGTCTTCGGTAAGCTCTTTGGTAGTCCAAGTTTGTGGTATTTTCAGCTGAAAGCGGAGCCTACTAGATACTGTTGAGCTCCTAAAGAATGTGAAATGGTTGTTAAGGTGTTTTTGTTGTTGTTGTTATTTTTAACACACATTGCTTGTGCAAATGGGGACAAAGTGGGGATCTTAGGAGTTGGGAACACCCGTCTGGATGGGGCAGATGGGCCGGCTGTGGGGCTTCCCTGGTGCTCCTGGTCCCCGGAGGGCACAGAAAGCCATGGCACAGCTAAGGGCAGGAGATTCACTCGGTCCTTACCTGCCGTGCGCTCAACTCATTAATACAGTTTCTCTTTAACATCGTTTGTGGTTCAATAAACCATGGTTTATTGTCTACTGAAAACCGGACCAAACCCACTCAAACTCATTTTTCATGGAGATCACTGAAACAAGCCATTAGCTAGTAACTTTTGGGTTGCTACCGAGCCAGGCCGCGCTCGCGGCGGCGAGGCAGAGATGAAAGGCCCTGTATTCCGTTACCGCTCCCCTGAGCGAGCCGCTCCTTGGGGCGACTAAGATTTCTTGCTGAAAATGAAAATGTATCACTTCTCACTCAATGCATATTGCCTGTCAGGGGTGAACGAGCCGGCTTTTAATGACTTGGTTTCTCTGGGGAGAGGCATTTGTGTAAGAAAGGTGGACGGGATAATAGGGATCTCCTCGCACCCCGGCTGAAACCCAGCTGTCTCGCAATAATTCATCTGTCTGGCCCATTCCTGCTTTTCCTGATAGGCCAGCGGCCTCTTCTAGAGAAACCTTGGATATTTTCCCTACCATAAGCACCTACTTAAATGAAGGACTGGCTGCTTTAATCAAGTGTTATTTCTCAGATACTACTTTTATGAGGTTGAGAGTGTGTTTCTGCTTGCACAGTGAGAGCACTTGGCTTACATGTTTCCTTTCCTACAGCCTGCATTAAAATAGTCAGACTGTGATTATCTGAAATATTTTCATTTTCTCTTTTGATGTAGCATGTTTGGAAAAAAAAAATAATAAAAAAATAGTGGAGGGGGGGGGAAGGAGAGAGAGCCAGGGAAAGAGGAGAGGAGGTTTGGCAGGAAAGTGACCTTGTGTGAGAGCGGTAACCATGGAGAAGCTTATCTTTAAATGGTAGTATCCAAACTCATAACCAGCCCCTTTTGACTCACAGCGCTGTTACCCAGACCATGGGCGCTGTGCCTTTCGGCATGCGAGGCATGCAGTGGTACGAGGTACCACCACGCTGAGAGCGCGCAGCACGATGGAGACGCCGCAGCCCAAGACCCGTCTTCTTCCACACCCCCGCGGGGAGAAGGGGAGCGGACCCACGTGGGAAATGGTGGGAGGCTGGATTACGGCATTGCTAGGATGGCCGGGAGCGGGAAGGGTCACACCGTCTGTCTGTCCTGCAGGGAGGCATGTCGTGGGGATGACCATTGGCAGGGCGGTCACACATGTTTTGTCCCCAGGCAGCATCCTTTTGCCTCTGAGCTGCTCTTCCAAAACAATTTGAAGCAAGTGAAACCCAAATGGCTGGAAGCAGAGCACGGGGGGAGAGCTGAATGTAAAAGCAACCTCCACTCGATCTCCTATGCATCATCAGGGACTTTTACACCACTGCTCAGAGGGACTCAACGCACACCCAGCTCCTGGTCTGCAGGTGTATGCGTGGGTCTGTGCAGGAAATGTCTTGTCACTTATGTTCCTGAGTGCTAGGGTGCAAAAACTCCATAATGAAAGTTTTGCACAAAGAAAAGGAAATCGCACCGAGGAAATCTGTTCTTAAATCAATGAGTAACAGGCGTTGCAACTGTGATAAGTAATGAGAAACTACATATGTTAGTGTTTTGGACACTGAGGGTGGAATTCATCTTGTCTAGCTCCAGCTATTCAGAAGTAATGTATCTGGTCTGAGCTACTTATCCGGGCTTCTCTTCAGTTAATGCAGAAAGAGAGATGTGGGATGGATTACTCTCTGCAGATGCCTATCTTCCTCCGCTAACTACAGGGGGAGCCTACACGGCTCCCTGGCCTCTGAGATGGCTGAAGATAGCTGAGATGGATCCTGCCCCTGCAGTCAGCTGGGTGATAAAGCACCCTGATACTGCTTTAACAGCTCGACTCTAACAGATATTGGGAGCTGCTGAAATACATTCCCACAACAACAGACTACAGGGGAGGTACACCAGTCTACTGGGAAACTCAGGGAAACAGGCAACTAAATGTATCCTCAGAGAAAGCTGGTAGCAGAAGCTACGTCCAAATTCAAATTTACATCCTCAGTGCAGTGCCAGACACTGATCTTCTCTAATTTCCATGTACTCCAGCTGCTTTGATTCAGCTCCAAACTCCAGCAGACACTGCTTCCACTTTGAGGGCTAAGAAAATTAGACAGAGTTGTACTCAGGGCTGGAAAAGCAAAGAGTTGGTCTTTTGGTAGGAGGAGTGCTCACTTTTTCAAAGTTAGTGACATAAGTAGAAGTGGTTGTCTTATGGGTGGATACAAATGGAGAGCAGTAAACGTTCAGAAATGGGATGTGGAGGAGTGCTCACCACGTCTCCCTGGAAAACCCCCCATAAGTTTGTCTGCAGATTTTTTGCCAGGCTAGAAAGCTTGGTTTTCTGACTAGCTTAATAAAAACACAGTCTTCCAGGTAGGTGAAGAAGTATGACTGTGCCAGGTAGGCGTGGAAGAGTGAGGACTTGGTATGTGCTGAACTTCAGCAAGAAAAATAATGTAGCATAGAGACATAGACCGTGTTCTATTATTTATTCTTTTTTTATCTGATTTGCTTAAGACTTCAGAAAGTGTACTCACTTCTGTGGGGACTGTACACTACTGTGACATGTCTGAAATACTGAGTTCCTTTAATTTTGGAAATTTCAAAGTTAAAAAAAATAGTTTGGACATTAAAAAAAAAAAAGGTTAGAATACAGCATGAGGTTTTTTCTTCTCTCTCATTGACATGCATAACCAATTTTAATCTTTATTTTGATTTTCCCCCCAAAATGCAAAAATTTTCTCAAAAAATGTCCCTGAGGAAAAGTTAAAACTAATTTTACCAAAAGTCATGGAGTAAAGTTAAAAATAAAATTAATCACGTCTTTTCTGAAAGAACAAGTAAGCTCCGGAATAGCAATGCAAGCGGGCATAATCCAGTGCAATCATTCAGTATAAATGATTCATATTCATAAGCACTTCAAGCCTCAGACTTTAGAAAGCATCTTTCTATGGCAAGGTCTCATTTCCTCCGTCTGTGGATATTTGAATTTCATCCTACATCTCTCTTACCTGCAGAGCTTCCTAGCTCACCTAGTCTGAGTGTCATTCCCAGCTCAGGCTGCAGAAACTCTTAGTCATACTTTTAATTTTGGTGAGGATTAAAGGAGTCTTTCTGTGCAGTGAAAGACTCTGCCCAGTTTGGGCACATTTCCAGATGAGTACAGGTATTTAGCAGCTTCCTGAAGGTCTAGATGACTCTTTAAGGATCATGGGCCCAGAACATGCAGCATCTTTCTCATATCCCTTCCTTCCTCAGAATCCTTTGCTTGCCCCTCCTGCCCTTCAGGATTCAGTTCAAATTTACCTTCTGCACTTCCACATGGTCCGTGCACCTCTGGCTGTGCAGTTAGAGGGTTCTATCTCCAGCTGTTCTCCTTCTTCTCCACTGTTTCACGTAACGTTGCCCAGTTGTTATTATTTCTGTGATGGCATCTATGGCCACCAGTCAAGGATGAGTGCCTGTCATGCTTTATATTATAAGGACATGTATCCTTGTCCCTGAGAGAAGAGGTTGTGGAATAAGAAAGATAAAAAGGTGATTTGGCAGATTTCTGCAGGAAATTTTTCCTGCTGGAAAAGGAGAGTGGACACGCTGAGGAATTGGAGGAAGGAGTTCTGCCTTTATAAGTTTCTTGTTTAGACAGAGACTGTCTTTCCAGTTTGATGATCCAAGATGGTATTGTGATAATTAATGAATTAAGTGTTACTAGAAGACATGAAAGACTTAAAACTTCCTGGGTACCTGAAGGTCCTAAGTAAATGCTGATTAACAACACTCTCCAACTGCACATTGCATGAACAACCTCTTGCGGTACAGAGAAAAAGCGTCCAGGACCTCTTATCATTTAAAGGAAATGAATGCACAAAGCAGGGTAGGTTTTGCATACCTAAAGCATATAAAAAAAAATGCAGGTTGGCCACATTTAAATGGTGATAATATAGGCTTATATCTTGGGTGTAAGTTGCTGTTGCTCTTGACAGCAAAGGAACAGAGCTTATGCTGTCATATGTCTGTCCCCTGCCTCATTAAACTTTTCCAAATTAAGGCTGAGTTTGATTGTTCTTATTAACAAAGAAGAATTAAGTATACAGAGCTTTAACAATAAAGGAGAGCTGTTAACAGTCAGCCTCTGATGAGGGGACTGTTTTTATTGGCACTGGGCTGCAATGAAGACTGCAAACATCTCTGCTATAACTCACTCCTTGCAAAGGCTAGGGACTATCTCAGAGGGAAAACAAAGCAGTAAGATGGCAGAAAACAAAGAGGTTGGTTAAAGTAAGCAAACAAGCAAACAAAAAAAGAGAATCTGCTGGCCAGCAGGGGATGAAAGGGTCGCACGTGGTTTCAGAAGTGCCTGGAGAAGACAAAGGTTTTATGTGAGATGGCTGTAGCACTTCTTGTAAGTGGCCTCAAACGGGAATGCGTGTGGCATCTCGTGGGAATGCTTGTGTGCAGAATTGATTTGGGTCTAAAAGATTCCCACAAGTTGTGGTAGGAAGCAGTAAAAGCAATAGCTTGTCAATTAACAGGGCTTTTGTTTGCCAAACATTTTATGAAGAGTCCAGGACCCTTCTGGCTGGTGTTACAATGAAGGAGAGGCTGAGAAGAGTGGGAGTGCTGGGCTTTCATGTTTGCCACCCTTTCAGTTTAAATAAACTTGGATGTCACAGGTTTGGGGGTTATTATCAAATAACAATAGTTAATGATTTTAAACTTGCACACAGCCCTCTGTGTCCTGAGACAAGATGTCTTAGTATGCGCAATACTGCTAAATGAATTTACACAAGAGGGCTTAATTAACTGCGCAACACCTACTTGTTTTCCTTTGTCCAATTTTCAAAAGTGAAAATAGGGAAAAAATATGAAAGATTGGAGGCAATACATTGCTACATGTGGAGCTTTGGGCTTTAGTTTTTTTCCCTTCTCTCAAGTTTGACCTCTTCATCGCTTTGCATATCATATCTTTTTACTTAATCCTGCAGTAGCCATTAACTTTGTTCATATTTAGTGTCTTTTGTAGAAGATGTAAAGTGAGTCTTGGTATCATTAAGTTTGAATTGCTGTTGAAATCTAGTGTGATTGCTAAATTCCATCTTGACTTGCTATCAGTCTGCCTAAATTCTCCTTGCTCTGCATCTTACAGCATTGCTTTTGTTTTCTCTCCTGGAAAAATTTAGTATTGATAAGGGAGCAAATTTCCAACGCTGTCTGATAAACTATGTACCATCTGAGATAAGTCATAAATTAACATTTCTTACACCAAACCAGTCATATAAAAAGACTCCTTGGATTCCATTAACGTTTTAAACGTTAGTTACTTTATTTATTTTTAATTATTTATTTATTACTTTCATTGCCTTATTTAATGATGAGAGACAAATACATTGGGTAGTCAAGGGGAGGAAAATGATACGCAGCAAATTATTTTCAGGGTTGTCACAGGCTGTAACTTTTTTATGCAACTCATCCTTTTAGTCTGAGAGCAGAATAGGCAGAATAATTCATTGGCTGTCAAAATAGACGTGGGAAACAGAAAAGAAAAAAAAAATCACATGAGAGTGATTTACTTATTCTGCCTTTAACCTGTCAGAAATAAAATTTGACTAGGAGCCAAACTATCATGACATCTTTGGCACTCTGCTGTGGGTGCATCAATATGAAGAAAAGATGCAGGAATTCTTGCGGGCAACTCAGGGTTAGAGTCAGCAGTGGGATGTAAGCCCCCAGCTTCCACCATAGGTGCTTAAATATGAAAGGCGAGTCCTTAAAAATGGTTTCTAACTCTAGTGGTAGAAATTGCCTGGATGTCTTAACTTTTTTCCAGGAACTCGCACTCTCACGGTACCTAAACTTCTGTCCCAAACATGGCTAGAACGCCATTAAATTTGGCAATCTCAAGCTTCAATGAAAACCCAAGAAGTTTTCAGCTCTCTAGTAGAAGCTTTGTAACAAAGCACTGACATTTTCTACAGAAAGCAGATGTGTGTGGGGTTTTTCTTGTTGGGTTTTTAGGTTTTTTTTTTTTTTTTTTTTTTTTTTTAAACAGAGTTTAGCAGCATTACTCAATATTTTGTGCTAAAATCATTGAAATGGAAATTTCTTTATCACCCCTACTTGGATGTCAGAGCCAATGCAATTGAAAGCGCAAAGTCCAGATTTCCAGCAGGCTCAGATCTGTTTGAGGTGTCTGAGACCAAAAGGATTTCAGTAGCTTGCATGCTTTATGTGGTTTCTTTTCCCTTTTTTCTTTCTCCAGAACACAGTACCAGGAGTTTTCTGAGAGTAGAGCAGAAGCTAATGTGCCCTTGCCAATAGTATCTTTCTTCACAGGAAAAAACAGAGCTTGCCTCAGCTCTGAGAGCATAACAATGTGGAGAGTTTTGTTCCTTTTACCGGCCTCTGCATTGTGCCCAAATATTCAACATGCTGAAGAAAAGTTTGAAAATGGGACAATGTACGTGAAAATAATTAATTCCAAGAAGTCTAAGGACCTTGTGCTTTTCAGTGCTTGGTCTGTTCTCTGCCCCCTCTCCTAGTTGCAGCATAACTTTCCTTCTCCTGGATGCAGCTGAATAGCAATTCTTCTTAGCAATCTCACTTGCCGATGCACTATTTATTCTTTCAGCAGCCAGCTGAACTGCCCTGCTCTCTGTCTTTTGAGGTCAGTTTTTTAAATTCCCCAAGGTTCCTGCAATTACCATTCCTCCCTCATCTAGGTTTTTTAATGCTGCACTTAAGCGAGTATGGGTACGTACATGTCTGGGACCATGGAGGGAGGGAAAATCCTGTGTTTATTCTATCTTCTGCTATCCAGGCCTCTTTGCAGTTGACATGCACATGTGAAATATCTTATCAGTAGTACTTGCACAGCGTCTCCTACTATGACTTTGTCTTTTTGACTGTGAACCTGATTCTAACACGGTGAGCGTTTTATAAAGTGGCTAAATGGGAATAGGGCCCATAAAAGTTGACACCTGGTGGAAACCAAGCCAGGGAGGCATTTTCTTTCCCCGTGGTGCTGTTACATTCCTTGTGGTCAGCAGTAATAGCTCTGCCTCCTGAAGTACGGGCTGTGGGGTTTTACTCAGTGTTCAAATGGGCACCGCTCAAAGCTTTAGCTTTATTTTATGGTGTTTGGAGGACGCATTCTTGCTTTCTGAGTATTCAGTGCAGCAGAGGTAACGGCAAGCAATTATATAAAATGAGCAGTAAGCTACAGGCTAATTTGAGGGCTGAGGGGGATGGAGGAAGAAGAAACATGCTTGTACGTCAACAGAAATATCATCAACCTGTGTAGCACGTTTGCTGTTGTTCCCTGAGACTGTTTTTGTGGAACTTGTCTGAGTCAAACAAGAAGCTAGTAAGGATACTGTTAATACATCTAATGACCGAAAGTACTTTTTGCAGTTTTCATAATGAGTGCCTGTGTTTCTATTTCTAAATATCTTATCTGGCGGCCTCTCATTGCTGTCACTCTCTGGGAAATCCTTTATCTCAGACTTTCTTCAAACTTACGGAAAGAAAAGGTGGCAAAGTTCCCAAAGTAGAGTTGGATTTTGCTTGCTTGTTCCCTGATACTGCTTTTCAGGCTTTAGTCAGTAGCCCATTATACTCGGATTTATTTTTTTTTTTAATTTCTGTCTGATTTTTCATATAAGGCAATGGGTTTCAAACAGAGGATGTTCCCTTCTCAGAATGTGACAAGGTGTAGGGGAGGGGAGCCAAGTCATGCTTTGGGAATAATTTTGTCCTTCATGATGTAGTGCAAAACAACGTGTAAAGCACACGGTGCTCCAAGGGGAGCAGGCAGGGCTCAGACTCACTGGGACCCTGGAGCTGGGGACTGAAGGGAAGTTACCAGCGTGCCCAGGAAAACCCAGGGGTATCCAGATAGTACAGAGATAAAAACCTGCAATTTCCAACTCCCCACAAATTCCTTCATCTCTCCTTCATTTGAACTCTGGTTTTTTTTCTAAATACTTTTATTAAAGTGGGGATGCACACGTAAGATGTGACCTGGAAGTGGGCAGATGGAAGCAAAGGCAAAAAAAGAATTCATAATTTCTGATGTACAGGATTAATACAGTATTTGTGCTCTTGCAAGCAAAGTAAACCAGTCATACGAGGAGTAGGAGCTTTAAGTCAGTTTCAGAAAAAATAATCTCTAAAATCTCATTTGAAATTCATATCAACTTTTATCAGATAGAAGACTTTCTCCGAGGGATGACACTTGCCCACGGAAGAAAAACTAAAATAAAATGTAACGTACCACACATGCCCAGATTGAATAGCCTGAAATGTTCATATCTAAAATGCCAACAAGCATATTTGTGGTTCAACTACACAATAAATAAAATTTTAATATTATTAATTAAAAATTAGATAAGCACACAATCTCTGTGTAGTGTATAGTATCGAACATATTAAACTCCACTTCCCCATTCCCCCTGTGCTGAACAGTAATTTGGATAAAATTTAGTCTTCTATAATAGCTTGCATAATTACCGGTTTAATAAATCAGAATCAATATGCTGAAAATGTGTAGGAGTGTGACAATTTGTCTTCAACAGCCAGAACACCAGAATAAGGACATGTCAGCCCTATGAAATATTATCAAGAGGTTTCTTTCCAGTCTGTTGACAGAAATTAAATGGGTGGATTTTTTTTTTTTTTTTTTTTTTTTTTGGTCTTTTTTTTTTCAAATTTTTATGAAGAAAAAAA
>VXBO01004448.1:189408-290762 GCA_013400135.1 Rhinoptilus africanus | reverse complement strand
TTGTAACTTACTGGTTTGATACTCAAGAGCAAATACTGGCAAACTTTTACAGTGACATGTTGCGTAATGGCTCAGATGGAGGCCGGATGGAAAAATGTAGTCCAAATGGATTGTTTTGCCATATTGCAAGAAAGTAATATGATGGGATGGGGGTTGGCAGTGGTGGGGAGATGGCTTTTTTTTTTTTTAAAGAAAAAACCCCTGGAACATCCCGAGTGAAATGGATCAGTTGTGCAGAGGTGAGTGTGTGTGTGTTTGAATGTTCCTGTGTTTTGTGAGTGTGCGCGCCGCTGTGGGCACGTGTGTTTGTGCGAGTGCACAGACGTGTGTGTGTGTGTGTGAGTGCTTGTGCCCGTGTGTGCGTGCGCTCAGGTCCATGTGTCTCTCGGTGCCCTTGTCTGGCTGGCCCCGAGTGTCCCCCCCNAAAAGGAGTGGTTACCCCACGTGGAGGTGACTTGCTGGTTGAAAGGCGCTGTGAAGTGCTACAAGCAGCCTGACAGCCTGTCCCTGAGTTCAGCAACTCCTAAGCAGAGCAATGCCCGGCTGTGACTAACTGGACAATTAATCTTAACAACAGACATTTAATAAGAGCCGTATTCGGACAGTCCAGCAGCTCTGTTTCTGCGTGCAGTAAAAGGCCAATTTAAATATAATTCCCTCAAACTTGAAAGTATTTGACAGTTTTTTGTGTCTGAGCTGGCTTCCTAGCTGGTGGTGTCACCGTGTACATGTTTGTATGTGTTTCTTTGAGTGAGGCCTTCTAATAGCGCTCTGTTCTTTGCTTTCGCCTGTTCTTTCGCCTCTCCCCGTAATCATTTCTCTGGTAATGAAACTCAGGTCAGCAGGGTAAAACTCTTGGATTTGATTTCTTGTGACACTGCAGTTTTGGAAATAAACTTTTGCATTTATAGGTTGATAAAAATTTGTAACACTGGGATGACAGGCATTAATATATGGCTTTTGGGTTTCAGACTAATTAAAATGATAGGAGAATACGAAGGAAGGAAATCTAAACAGCTGTCCTCCGCTGTGGAGTTAAAAAAGGCTGTATTGAGTTGTAGTCCAGTCAGCTGCGAGTGCTAAATTCGAGTTGCTATTTATTATCAGCATGAAGATAAATGAAATCACTAATCATTAGCTCCCAGTGTGTAAAGAGCTCTGAAATGTCTTTGCACACACAGCAGGCTCCCAAGCTGCTGCTGCAGCTAGCACCGTTCAGCGCAGCCTCTCCGCCTCCGTGTAGCAGTGAACAGGATGCAGGGTTATCCCCACTCAACTTACTTTCTCTTCGGCTAATTTGATGGTAAGGTGAAGCAAGCTGACAACAGCATGGGATGAGTTGCTTACCAAGGAGGGTGCTTTACTTAGGAAGTGGTGGCTGGTCGGTCGCCGTGGTCCTGTGTAGGTTAGCTAGTCAGTGTTCATATCGCCACTGAAGTCAGCATGTAGGGGATAAATTTAAGCTGCAACTTGAAACCAGCTAACACTTGCCCTTTTTCAAGGCTGGTAAGGAAGGGTCTGGAGATGTTTGTAACCAACCTGGTAAACAGAAAATGGGTTATCAGGTGGTGACCCTTCCTCTTCTAGACCTAAGGAGCAGCATGGCCAGCAGGCATCTACTCCCCTTGTTCTTTTAGGTTAGCTAGCAGGAAGATCCACCCCATGAAGTAAATGACTAGGAGGGCCTATGCAAAGTACTTACTACAATTTAGAAGCAGCAATCTATGCCCTAGTAATTTTCATTCACATTTTATTTCCCGCATCTCTGAAGGGAATGGCCCGGGGATGGTATAGTAGACCCATTGAATAAAATGTAAACATTTAAGGCCTTTTTCCCTTTCCTTTCTCTGCTTTTTCCTCCAGTGGAAAATGACTTGCTATTCCTGGGAAAAAGCTATCCGTTTGAGGTTCTGTTGGGGCAACCCTGGCTGCTATGTGCTTGACTTCTCACAGGGAGACAAGAGGGTTGTTTTCTTTGAGTCATCACTGATTCACTCACAATTGACCGTTTAAAAAGAAATCTCTTGGGCTACTTAACCAGTGTCTTTGTGTTCACTAGGACTACTGTGGACGCCCTTCCATTGTGCATGTGTTGCTACTTTTACCTGTTCAAGTGCTTTGTGTGTCTGAATCCTCTGTTTGCTTGTTCAGACATCAGGATCCGCAGACTGAGGCAGAAGGGTTCGTCTGGGCACGTGGCTTGTCTCCAGCAGTTGCTGCAAGGAGATGCTGATTTAATATTCCTTCTAATGCAATGTATAAAATTTTACCACAATTTATTCAGTTGACTGTAAGAGATACTGAGGCCAGAAATGTGCTAATAAAAAAGCATAGTAGAAATACCAACTGTAAAACCTTGGGTAGGCCAGATTGACTTTGTCCCTGCAGCATTATGTAGTGCCCCAACATGCAGTTACAAGAAGTCAGAGGGTTGAAGGTGTTTTAACTTTGGATGTAGTTAGAAGAAGTGTCATATGTTTTGCTCTAGGCCTTCCTGCTCCTCTGAGAAGGCACACTGGAAGGTGGAGGGGTGGAGGCCAGTGCTGACCCAGGCAGCAGAAGGTACAGTGTCTGTCTTCAGGATGCAGAGGGAGACTGGGTTAATTTAGAAGAAGTAGAAGGCACTTGAGGTGTTGAGGCAGCTGAGGGGGATCAATTGCTATTTATTAAAAGCTTAATCATGCACTTGTAACATTATTTTTTTTTTGTATCTTTACTCCACTACTGCTACTCTGTGCTTTTAAGTAAGCACACTTTCTTAACCTTTGTTTTTGCTTGCTGATAAGGCTGATTGTGACTGATACGGCACATATTTACTGTACAGTGGGAAATCCTTTAACTGGGAAAATGGGATGCTCTCAGTAAGTCCCAGCTCCCCAGTGAGGTACTGCGGGGTGGCCAGAGCATGGCGGTGTTTGCCTCCACAGCACCTTCTTGGGTCACTTACAGAGATGACGTTCCAAAAACTAGGAGAGGAAGAAGTATCTTCCAGTGACTAGCAATAACTGAGAAAACTCTGGCATATGGCAGGCTTTGAAAAGCGCTTACGGTTTTAGGGAGAGAATGTGACATACAGATGTTGGGCTAGCATTAAATAGCTGGACAAACTGGACAAACTGGACAAACACAACAAGTTCTGGGAGTTTGCATCCTGTGAGCAGAGCATTGCCTCATGTTGAAGGAAATGTCCTAGCAGTTACGCCAGTTGCAAGAGGAACAGGATTAAAAATTAGATCTGAATTTCCTTGAGTTTAACTGTAGGTGGTGGAACGCATTATTTGTAGCTGTTAAAAATGAGATAAATGTTGTCGTGTTATTTTAGTGATAGCCCTAATGAAGAAGAATTTTAGGAAGTAGGGAAAGGTCCATATGACTTCAGCTACAGCTATATCCCTGGACTGGTAACACCTTCTCTGGAGAAAATGGGCATGTGGCCAGCCAAGCTTAAGTATGAGCTCACCTTCCACTGGGACTGCCTGTCCTGCTTTCTTGAAAAGCATTTGTATGCAGGGCTTATTCACAGTGCTCTTTCCTTGGTTGTGGCTTGTCCTGTTGGAGACAGAAAAGGAAGCTTGATCTGGCTTCACACCTTATCCTTTCTCCCCACATGAAGGCAGGCAAAGAGCCAGCAGGAGAGCAGCGAAATACATTTCATTCTGGAACACTTAATCTCTACGCGTTTTCCCAGGGAGCGTGGCTTTTCCCATTTCTTGCAGGGTATTTTCATGATACTGAACGTTGTCCATTAATCTGATATCCTTGAGAACTGTCAAAAATAGAACACTCATGTGAGTTGCAGGATTTATTTACCTTCCTCTAAAACATGGAAAATTCTCAAAACACAGGAAATGTATTAGAAGAACGAATCATTATACTGAGGAATTTGGTAAAAGAATGGTTACTTTTTTCCTTGCAGCTCCTCCTGCAATACAGACTGTCAGGAGCAATAGCAGAGATGTATTTAGCCAAGCACGGAAAAAAACAGAGCACAAACGTGTTTATCTTTCTCTGTCGGTAGAAACCACGTAATTTCTTTGTAATTTTCAATAGTGGAAAGGAAATTGAGAGGTGCCCTGAGCTGTGCCATACTGAGCTGGAGGGGAGGCAGAACAGGCAGGAGGTGTCCAGGCAGAAGTGCATTTGCTTGGGAAGCTGAACAGGGTTTGATAGAAGTAGTAGAGTAGCAGCCAGAGAGAGAAGTAGCTTCTTGTGTTCTCAGGCAGGAATTCCCTCTCCAGACCCAGTTCTTTGAAAAATTTGTTGGCTAATAAGAGCAAGACAGTCTCTCGTTGATGTCATGAGAGTAGGGAGAGACTAAAGACATCACCAGTAGGAATGTGCATGTTGGAGTAAAATAAGAATTGATTGCACCTTGGAGTGAAATAAACTACTGTGAGAGACAGGCAGTGTTAGTGGTGATTTCATGCTGGGTGAAGCCAGCAGTGGCTGGGAGGCATGAGAACAGGATATTTCCAGACTAGAAAGATTCCTGATAAACACTGGGTGGTAAGCTTTTCCCTCCTGCCCGACACTATTCTTGCTGTAGCAACGCTGTAACATGGTTTGCATTCTCGGGTGGGATTGGCATGAGACTTAAGATCTGCTCTGGGGCTCTGAGTTTCCCAAATCTGGAATTCTCCATGTCTTAACAAACGTCCTTCGACTGAGGTAGCATTTCCTTCTGCATGATGCATGGGTCAGTGCAGATGGGGTGTACACGACACTGTTAGCTGGGTCTAAGAGGCTTGCCAAATCCTTAACAGTACTTCAGAGCAGTTCATAAACAATGGCTTTGCCTGCGAATGGGAGAGCTGCTTGACAACTTACTTAATTACTGGGTGGAAAAAAGCTTAACCATTAAGAACTGAAGCGTGTGTCATGTCCTTCAGGAAGGAAAATAGTCTGAGGGAATCAAATCGTTATTATCCAACATATACATAGTACTGGTCATGCTAAAATGTCACAGAGGATATTCTCCTTGCTGCTGCTTTCTCTCAGTTTTACTGTGGCTCATTTACGCTAAAACTTGCAATAAAAAGCTTAGGTGGCTTGACACTGCAGTATACTCAAGTTAGCTTTGATACCCAAAGCAATCTATCTGTGGCAACACAGACCACTGCATGGGCTAATATACACTGTAAACAAACCTAACCACGGACAAGGTACTTTATTAGTAAGGGAGCAGATACTTGTCTGCAGATGAGCCTGTGGGAGAGAGCATTTTCCTTTGCGAAAGGAGACCTGGGCAACAGACAGATGTTCACTTTGCCAGCATCTGTGCTGATTAAGATTCCCCAGATGTTCGATATTCCCATCTTGCATACGTTCCTGTCTCCTAAGCTCTGCCAGTGGAAGGGAGCCAGCAAGCACTTGCTAAATGGGCTTCAGGCAAAGTCAGCTGCATAAGCTCAAGTGGCTGATATAGGTGACTTGAGATAACCTGACTGCCTTTGCCTGAAGCTCCTGCAACCCTTCTTGGCAAACCTCTGGGTATGGGATAGTCTCCAGTTGGCAACGCTACGCTCTGTAAGGCAACCGTCAGCTGGTGGTCTTGGAGTCACAACTGCCGTCCTTATTCGTGCTTATCCCTTCC
The DNA here is from genome assembly GCA_013400135.1 of Rhinoptilus africanus. Taxonomy (NCBI): domain Eukaryota; kingdom Metazoa; phylum Chordata; class Aves; order Charadriiformes; family Glareolidae; genus Rhinoptilus; species Rhinoptilus africanus. The sequence continues at coordinate 285,169 of VXBO01004448.1, read as the reverse complement.
CTTGTGTTGGTCAGGAATGAGGTAAATGTTGTTCTAAACCATCTTTATGGTCCTTACGTTTTTGAATTGCTGGAGGCCTTGTTCAGGTAATGAGTCTCATTCGGGGCTTCTCTGAGTTATTCCCTGTTTCTTAGGCCCCTCTGTAAGATTAAAGTTAGGTTGTTCTTTGTCGCTTACTTCCAGCGCTCCAAGCAAACCTGGCTTGGAAACCCGAAGCTGGCCCAGTGCAGAGCGTGGAGGACCCTGTTGTAGCAGTGGGGCCTTGGAGGGGCTGGTTTTGCTTGCAGTGTTTGACGTTATGAATTCTCCACCTGAGTGACGTGGGATCCAAACTTGCCTGCGCTCAGCTTCCCCTCAGGCAGAATGGGTAGCTGCCTCCTGGAAAATGAGGGGCAGAAAGTTGCCAGATTCTGGTTCATCGCCTTAGGCATTTGGATGTTCCCAGCAGAAATCTCCTGTGTACAGGGAAAGCGTTTTTCTAATTAAACCTACAGAATTCAGCCACCTCCATGAAGCTGTGTAGCCGTCTTACCTAATTTGGCTCCTGGGGAAGAGGCAGCTGAGTGGAAGAAAACAGAGGTCCAGTGTGGCATCGCAGTGGGAGAAGTCAGCTGGGACTGGCTTGCAGAGCTGCGGGCAGCTCGGTTCCCAGCCATCCTTTTGACAAGGAAAGCTCCTCAGGAAGCCACCAGCGAGAGCCCCATGGTGATAGCGCTGCCAGAAAATGGTGCTGCCACAGATTGCTGGGGCTCACTGCCGGATGAGCAGGTTCATGGGGTCTGTAGTCCAACTGCGTGGGGGATGAAGACAAGCCAGGTGAGGGGGATTGGATCTGTGATGTGAGATAAAAATGGCAACTTACAGGAGAAAAACATTTCTGTGAAAAAAAGGGGAAGGGGAGAGAAAAGGCTCTGAGACAGAGAGAGGGGAAAAGGAGAGAATCACAGCATTGCGGTCACGGTAGAAGTTGTGTTGTCCTGACAGATCTCAGCTTCTAAGTGTACACTGAGTCCTAGTGCAGCCTTGGTTCCTGCTGAGGTGGTTGTTCTTTACCAGCAGATGTGACCTGTGTGAGCTTTGTCTTGTGCCCGTGGTTCTGTTAGCTGTACTTTCGGGGCTACACAAAAGTGGCAAAATTTCTCCTTCCAGGTTCGCAGTGGTGTGGGCCTTTATGTCCTTTGGATTGCCGGGAGGGATCAGAGAAGTGAAAGGCTTCATTAGAAACTCTTTTCAACTAAGAGAAAAAGCAGCAAAGATGAATCAGAGAGGAATTTTTGCCAGCGCCGGAGATTCCTAACAAGGAAGTGCCATACAGGCTGTTCAGCAACAAATGCCCAACAGTGTGTCTCAGTTCAACTCTTTTCAGTTTTAAATTTTAAGTCCAAATAAACACTATTTAGAGAAGAGTTTACTTGGGGTTTTCCATCTTTCCATTCCATTCATTTCACTTCCATCTGATGAAATGCTCCATACAAAAGAATTATTTGTTAAACAGTCTTGGTGGATTAGAAACATGGAGAAGTGGAAGTTGCCGATTTCTTTTTGGGTGTTACTTGTGAGAGCAAGAAAATGTAGGAACTGCTGTTTTTCCTTTTGAAATTTCACGAGCGAAATGTTGATTTAAAAATATGTTAACTGTTGATTTATAGTGCTCTTGGTTCTTCTGATTTTTGATGGAGAGGGAGTTTAGTAATTCTCTTCAACATATACAGCAGGCAAAATTTTTTCCTTGTTTGCTGCATTTAAAAATAACTGCAAATATTGGATTTCTGTTTCATTGTATGTCACTCTAATACCACTCTGAAACTCTGCTTGTAATTAAAAAGTTTCACTCTGGGAGGAAAAAAGGGGCTTTTTCTCTCTCTTTTAATGAATTTGCAAATGGGACAAATCCATGTTGCAATCTGCAAAGAATTTACACCAAAATAGAAGAATCCCTGTTTATGAGTGCCTGACATCAGGGTTTTTTTTTTTCTCCCTCCCTCTTTTTCACTCTTTTAGGAAAAAACGTGAATAATTACTTCAGAAAAAGAATCCATTAGAATCACTTACGTCAAATTCAGCTTTGGTGGAGCTGCTATTTCACTGTGTTCAAATTACCTTTACTAGAGTGGCATTACCTTATGTTGTGCGTGAATTTGTCCATAAAACCTTACCTGGCTACTCAGGAAAGCTCCTGGACCTTTCTCGATAAATCCTTGCATTAGGAAATATCCTGTCCATGGTCTTGCCTACACAGAGTCCATTGTATCTCCTTAAGAGTTCTGGTGCTTTTGAAAATCTGAGTTAAATTTTTTGGGGCTTTACAGTAAAGCTGGAAAGAAGGAAGAAAAAAGAAACATAATTCAGACCTGTCTTGACTTAATGAGGTTATTATGGAATAGGCTGATTCCTTTAGGATTTGCCAGAAAAAAAAAAAGGAGAAAAAAGAAAGCTACAGGAAAAAAAGAAAAACCAAATGTAGCATCTATCAAGTTAGTTGTGTGTATAAATTACACATGAGGAGTCCAGAGTTTGCCTTAGATACAGTAGTTGCCTCATACTCTAGAGTGATAACGTGACTGATCATCCTTCCTTGCTTCCTCTTAGAAAGAGGGGGAGAAAGAGAAAAAGAGAGAGTAGTAATATATCTTCTGTTGCTAATGCTGATATGTGATCTAAAGGGATTTGAGCCAACTTGGAGAATGCTTTGAAACCAGCAGTAAAATTAATTAAGAAAGTTTGAGAGGGCTACGGAGGGAAGGGATAATACAGAGATGAATTTATTTAGCTTTGAAGAGGAGCCCTTCCTAAGCAAGTGTTTCACATTTGGGAGGAGGGCTTGGAGGAGGTTGAAATTGCAAAATAATCCCTTTTTCTTTACATTCATTTTGGTTTGCCCAGATCGTTTAAAACAGAAATGAGTTGAGGGGGAGCTCTCACACATACACAAATCATAGATAGTGGTGTTATCTAGAGAGTGATGCGTTTTCTTCCGTGTCTTCACTTAAAAGACAATCCTCTAGCTTCTGGTACATGCACTTTCTTAAATGTCATGGGCAGCATTTTGAGGGATGCTCCCAGCAGGAATTTCTCTTCATCCTTATTTTGCTGCTTCTATTTCATTTATGTCTGAGGAAGAAACCATGTCATGCCTGTGCCAAAACAAGATCCTCGTGCTGCCTCTCCTAGGACACCTCTTTTGCTAACACCACCTGGACAATGCCTGGCATGCGGAATTCGGTGTCTGTCCTCAACCACTGAAAATGTTGTCTAAACTTTTCTTCTTTGAAAGACAGAGTAAACTTCTGAGTAGATTTGGGGTAGTTTTCCCTTTGCATAAGTCCTAATTAGCGCTGGGGAAGAGCGTTTGCATTTTCAGATTACCATCTGGACAACCTTATTGCATGATTTTTACAGAGGCCTCGGGAGAAATGTAAGTCTCAAAGTCAAAAATAACCTTTTTATCTAATCTTCTCAAAATACGATGTTTTGCAAATCCTAACCAGGACTTAAAAGTATACAGGATTTGGCAGAGTTATGCTTACACTTGCAAAAAATTCAAATCTATCTTTTTCTGCAATCAGAAAACGCACGACAGAAAAAAACATTTGAAATAAAGAAATTATTTTGAGCATAAAGTCGCTGTAGAGTCTTTGAACTACAAACAAATTGGAGTTGCCAGTCAGACTCCTCTGGTGTTATTGCAAAAATACCATCTTAATGTCAGTCAAAATAACTTTTTTTAAAATTAAATGCTTGATTGATCCTAAAAATTAAGAGTTCGGGACTATTAAGCGTAGGCAGTAACAGAAGTGCTTGTCACCCACAGAAAAGAGAAAAATAGAAAGCCCTTAGCAATCCTCTAATATCAATTTAAGTTGGACACAGAATTGCAGAGGCCTCATGCAGGCTCACTTGGCAACACTTACCTTCTTCAGTCCTCTGTTTCTATCATCCATTGCTATTTTTAGCCCCATCTGTAAAAATATGTTTTTGCCAAGAAGCAAAAGCAGGATAAATTGCAGAAAAGCATGTAAGCAAACAAAGAAATCACGGAGCTTACAGGACGGTCACAGTTGCAGTTTTGTTAAGCTGCTTCCCATTCGTTCTTTGGCTTTGTGTTAACCTATGTAGATCATAAAGCTGCTCAGGCGAGAACGTGGTCTTTTGGCTTTTGTTTGTGCATAAAGCCCACAACACGTTGTTTGTACCTATGCAAATACAGTACTTGATCTTACAGGAGGAGGTCTGCATTGCCCCACTCCAAGGAGAACTGGGAAAATTTTGTTAAGTCATTTAACAACAGCGCTTCATACCAGCACCTATTATGGATGCGGAAAGCTTCAAGTTCTCAGCTCATGGTCTGCTTTTTCCGGGACGTATTACGTAGGTACAGTGCCATGCTGTCAGAGGTCAGTGTGGCCTGCAGGCAAGCCAGGAGCGATGTCTCGCCTCTGGCCAGCTCAAAACATTGAAGCATTTTTCTGTGCAGCCGTGCTGAAGAGCTCTTACCGTCAGTAAAGCATCTAGGGTGATAACCCGAGCATAATTCTGAAGTGAAGAGAGCAGGCTGTAGAGAACAGCTACCATTTGGGGTAGGACAGTTTTAAGTTATTCAATGTGGGCATTTTTGTGCCATGGAGAAGCACACGTGGGTGTTTGTTGTTGCGCCAGGAAGGTATAGGTCTCCAGTGGTAAATCCTTTATCATGTCTGCCAGTGCTATGGAAATGTCTTGGATAGTCACTGGTTCTCAGGTGGTATGGGCTAGTGACTTGTATGCAAATTTTGCCCAGAGGGACTTCTTAGCTAGTGTCATCCATTCTTGCAGCTCTAATTTGCTCTACCTGGTCACTAATTTGAAGCTGGTTTGTCTTGAATTGCTGATGGTTGGCAACCACCTGCTAATTGCCGTTTGTTCATACGTCTGTTCGTGGTTTAATTGTACATAATTATCCTTGAGTGATGTTTTCTTTTGGCATGCATTTCTCTGGGAGGCAGTGTGAGTACTGCAGAGCCCCTCTGTCATGTAGCATAAAGATGTAGGAGGTATTCTTTGGTGTATGTAGTGAGTATAGAGCTTCATTTGCTGTATCTACTAACGGGACAATGTACGTGATTGAAAGCACAACAATTACTGTACTAAATACTTGAAAATGAGTTATAGCATGCTAGCTGTGTGAGCGAGAAGGCTGGACTCCTTGAATTGAGTAGAAAATTTTGCTTTGTGTTTTTTTCCTCTCTTTCCAGTAACCCCAGGAACTACATGCAGCACTCTTGAATGGCATCTTGTAACTTTAGCAAATACTGGTTCACAGAAATGGAGCAGTCAGGTGGAAAATTCCTGCAGGGGAAGTACGAGCCTTCCTCATCCCATGAGGAGCTGGCCATGGAAACCAACCGCTCTCTATGTCTAATCAGACCTAACATGTGTAGCACCAGTGACATGCTAATAAAACTGTCAGGCCTCAGGACCGGTAATTTACACCCGTGTTTTTAGATTCTCTAAAAGAAAAAGGAAACTTTCCTTATGGATGAAAAATGATGTGTGAATCTGTAAGGCTAGGCTGAAAAGAAGCAGATGCTGACATTTCTAGAGTTAATATTTTTGCCTTAAAAACACATCTGTCATCAGCCTCCACATATGAGAGCGGAGGAGCACTTATCTAAATAAACATGGCAGCTGTTTTATACGATGGGCCTGTTTTTTTTAAATAGTAAAAAATATTGTATCACTTTGAAAGGTATAGCTGCCTTTAGTGTTAATTTACAATAATAGGTTGGAGCAGTTCTCTGCTTTAGAATAATTTCAAATGACACTTTCTCACGTTATCTGAAAACCTCCCTGCAAGGCCAGCATAAGTAGAGAGAAGGTTAATAACGAAGTGAGTGGAGCTGAGAACACTGCAAATGCTGAAAACTTGCTGAGGAGAGAGTTCTGGATTGTAATCTCAGGAGCATGTTAAAAAAAAAATAAAATCAAGAGTAGGAAAAAAAAGACAAGAACTTTTGGAGAAGTAAATTATCAGAGTTCTCTACCTGTGGGATGAGGGTTACAATATAAGTAATTCACATTTTTTCAAATGTCTTTGCTCTGCTAATTAACTTGCTTCTTTCCAGTAGTTCAGCAAATCCGGTGCATAAAAATGTATGATCCTGTTTCCTATGGGAATCTTTAATGAGTCACTTTACACTGATTTTAAGACCATTTTACATCATTAGACAGGTACAAAGGAGATTTAACAGGGCCAAGGAGAGACCTAGACTTGAAACTAAAACCAAATTTTATTTGCTTGCTTATTATCTCTCTTAGGGACTACTAATGGCTTTTGATGATGAGGTGTTAAGCCAAATAGGAGAATGTGTTATAATTTGCATTTCCAATAGCATGGGGTGTGACCCCCATTCTTAGTCTTAATATGATATATTTTCTGAAATGCAAAATGCAGAAAGATCTTCCTGTGTGAGAAGTCCCATAACATCAAAAAAATCTTCCTTTGGGGTATGTGCCCTCTTTGTTATGCTCTAGAAACATAATCCTTCTTTCTAGACAGCCTCATGGTTTCATGTGGATCTTTTCATTTTTTTACTGCTTGGTGGTGTTGCTTTATCAAGAGGATGATGGAGTGCCTTTGCCTCAGGCTGTGCCTCGATTATGAAGTGCTTTGCTTATCAGGATGTTATTGGAAAGGCAGGTGCAAGTATTTCCAACTCCTCTGGCGGTCTTTTTGAATAAAGTTGACCATGTGCTGTCGCCTTGACATGGCCTATGTATATGGCCTTGAGAAGTATTTAGATATGAGACTATCCAGTTAGTGAACGTCATGTTCAGTTCGGAGATAAATGTCATTATAGCTGGCTTGCCATAACGATGCTGATCCAGAGCAAGAACAGCAGCAGGCCTTTAAGCAGGTGCCAAAAGAGCTGGACTGGCCAAAATATAGCCAGCCCTGGTACGCGATAGGTGCCTAAATGGTTAAACCCATGTTTCTGTAGGTTCTACATCATGCCTAAGCTGTCCCTGAGGAACCTACAATCTTTACAGATCTGGGCATCAATCTTTTACAGATGCCTTGCTGCCAATGAGAAGGCAGTAATTAGCAACAGGATCCCACCCATAAATTAACAGCAGTAGCTGGATATGAACTTTATTGGGAAAAAATTGGACACAAAGACAAGGGAGACCTGAGTGCATGGTCGTGGTTCATGCAGGGGTGTGAAGGAGGAATGGACCTCTCAGGGTTTCATCCAGCCTCTCTCCATGCACGTGCAGATGGTTTGTGAACCAAGAAGGAGAGGAAAAACTGTGATTCCCCTGTCAGTCTTGCCTAGCCAGGGCTGGGAAATGTCAGAATTTGCTGCTGATGCTTCTGTAAGTCATTACCCCTGGAGGAAGGAGGAAGTGGTAGAGGAACTGTGACTTGTAAATGATTCCCTACCAAAGTGCTTTCCACGGCTATTCCCAAAGAGCTGCAGATTCCTCAGCACCCCTTGCTCAGGCTTGTATTTAAGACTAAAATGTGTTACTTTGCCTTCATCACAAGCCGGAGTGTGCCCTTCCCTGGAGTAAAGCCAAGCCCTATTGCTGAGGAGGGACAGCTTTACGTAGTACGCAGTGGTGGAATTGTGCACTGTGTTAAGATAAGATATTGAGATAAATAAGTACTGTTGGCCTACAGTGGGTCTAATCCTACACCTTTTCAGGTAGACTGAAGCTACCCCTGTGACCATTTCACTGTAGGAACAGTTTCATCACCTACTGGTTTCATAAAGGTAGCCCAGTTTTCCTAAAACTTCATTTCCAAGAAATCCTCTGAATGAGCTGCAGTTTAGCACTTTCTCTTGCTGAAGTCTGCATAACACTTTAAAGTGTATTTTTAACTCTCTTTGCTAAGTGCTTAGGACAAACAGGATCTCCTGCTAATAAAAACCTTTGATGGATGCATTAAGGAAGCAGTGCATATGTAATCCTATATTTCCTGAGGTTACCTCAGCAGTATACGTGGAGCACAACATTTAAGGGAGGGTACGTGCATGTATAAAGGTCTTGTAAAAAAGCTGGAAGTAGCATCCTTACTGCTACTACAACAGTATGATTTATTTTACCACGGATGTTCTACAGATACCAGCGTGCTTTATCGTCCAACCTTCAGGCAGGGGTATCCATAAATTGTAGAAACAGCCAGTGAAGGATTAAGCCTCAACCTCTCCAATACCTCATTGCCCTGAATCACTGAGGGAGATTTGTTCTCTTTGCTCGTGAATGGAACAGTGATTTGGTGTGGGATATTCTGGCAGATTTTGACCTAGTAACAACTTTTCCAAATTCAGGTGTGTAGGCACCTTCTTCTAAATTGTGTGCCTTTTTCCTCTTCCAAGAACAACTCCAGTTGCTTTTATTCATGACCTTGTTAATACATTTACACCTCCAGAAGATGAAGCTTCAAACCATGTGATGAAATGAAGTTTGTATTGTCTACAAGAAAATATCTGCACTGCTGAAAATAATGCCTTTATTTTGTATCTAAACGCCAGATGTCAGAACTTGGGCATTTGGAGATTTAATTCACTCAAGTCTTGCAATTTAGTCCTGCAGATAAGGCGAATTATTTAAAACTAATGCTTTAAGGCGAAGCTATGCGGATACATCTGTAGAGTTTCTTGTCGTGACCAAGTACTTTAAAGAATGATGATGAAGTGAGAGTCAGAATTGTCACCTTTCTCAGGACCACAATGGTACTAGTATTCTGTGTGTGCAAGAAACACGCTGGGGACACTGGAGGGATTTAATAACTGTGTATCTCTGCGAACAGACTGTTCAGGAGGAAAAGCTGTTCTCAGAAGGGAAGCCAGTAGTGCGCTGTAATGTGGGAATTGGAAGTGAGGGTGAAGGTAGACGCCGATAGCTGCCAAAGTGTGGGGTTTAGAGGAGTACTGTAGGACATAGCAAGAAAAGCTTGCGAGGCAGCACCACAAAGCTTGTGCTGCAGAAAAAGGAAAACAAAAAAAGAAAAACCTTTGTACAAGTTTATCTTATGAAAAGCAAGTGCTATTTATATAAATACATTGTGGCAGTGACTATCATTTTGCAAGCATCGGGTTAGGACTTTGAAACGTTCTGCAAACACACTGGCGGTGCATACACAACCGTACACCCACTGGACTATGCTTCATGTGTTCTTGATGCCAATGAAAACAAAGCAGCCTCCAACTGATTCAGGGGAAAAGTCATGGCTGCAAGAAGCCAGGACCTGCTTTACGGAGCTACCGCTCTGCTTCTAATAACTGAAGTTAGGAAAGTCCCTTGGATTTAACCCTGACTTTCTTACTATCTGGGATGGGACGTGAATAAGCTGAACCAGATTGTTAGTGGTTTTTAATAGTTCTTCTGGCCACAGACGGTTTCCAGCATAACATGTTTTATTGCAATTTTTCATAGAAACAGTTCTTTTTAGAAGAGGAATAAATAATCATGTGGCTCACGGCAAAGCTTCCATAGTCACTGGAGACCTCTGGTGTAACAGCTAAATTAATCACGAATAGCTGAACTCTCTCCTGCAGTGGCATGCCAGAGTCGTTTCCTTGCCAATATCTTTGCTTCCCTTCTGCTGTCCCCACGAAACTGCTGCTCTTTGCCCCAAGGTGCTGCAGAGCTCTGCCCCTTTCTGCAGTGTGGGGCTGCCTTCCTGGTCTGTTCCTACTGAAGTGGGTATCTTGGCTCATTTTTCACCATTACCCTGTGCAACTTCAGGGACTCTTGTGCAAAATTCTGTCATCCGAAGCAGACTGGAAATCAATGGAAAGACTCCCACTGATTTGTATGACCTTTGATGTGGTCCTTGCCTACATCCCGCCTCAAAATCTACTTCTTCCACCAGGTGTATGTCTTCTAACCTCCAGCACTATAGAAAGGCATCGTGCTGTAGTGAGTGCTGGGTGGCTCTGGATCTGTAACCCCTTTTTCCCTAGCAGTGTTCAGACAGATGACTTTGTACTGTGTGAGTATGTGTCCTGTGCACCAACTGGCAGGGAAACGAGAGGGGGAAGCACAGCCTATAGAAGGATGTCTGATTTATAGCAAACACCAAGACATGTGTGAAGGGTATGTGCAGTGGTACCTGTGGTTGTGGCGTTTCTGTTAAGTAGCTCTCTTAATAAAGAGCTAGTTTTAATTTCACAAGTCTGAAGCCTTTTGATATAACTACCCAGCAGGAACTATATAAGGTGCAGGGGCAGCAATCAGTTTATTAAGACCTGCAGCAAGGAAGAGAGTATGATGACTAAGTGTGTGAAATGGCAGCACGTCATGGAGTGATGTGAAAGGATTCAGACTAGAGGAAAATCTGGATTTGAGATGCTTGCTTGGTTTCCATGCTGAAACCAAGAACTAACCTACTATGTAGCCCTGAGCATTGTAGGTTAAGTTGGGAAAATGAAGATAACTTTTTAGACACTCTCACTGGGAAAAAAGTTCCGAGAAGCAAGGGAGGGTCTGTTGCTGGGAATAGTGCCTGGGATAATTAAACACCCCACAAAGGTGTTTGAGGTGCAGTGTGAATATAGACATCTCTGAGCTGTAGAGAGAGATGGTTGATTTTTTAAACTGTCACCTAGCAGCAGGAAGGATAGGCATTTGTATTACAGAATTGAAAGCTCTGGCTTCTGCATGTAACTTCAGAGACATTAAAGAGTACCTAATGAAAGGCGAAATAATTTGGGAGACAAATTATTTCAGCTTGCAGGAGAGATTTGTTGAGAGAAACAGATCTGCCCCTGGAAAAAGCCTGAGTTGTTGAACTGTCCAGGAGAAGGATCAATAAATTAATAGCTCCCAAAGCAGAACAAGTCTGTGGGCTCCAGCTGAAAGCATCCAGCATTCAAGGAAGTTGCTGTCTGCTCTGGAACTCATGAATCCCTGTAGGTAATGGGGAAAATCCATGAAAGACAGGAAGAAAAATGCCTCATGTCATGGAAACGGTGCAACAGGTATGAGATGCAGACCTGCCTTATTTTGCCCTGCTAACCTAGCAGTAGAGATATTGTTTCAGGAGCAGCAGCAGTAGCGAAGCTCTGTTTCTATAGATGCGTGGCCCTTCCTCCTTTACCTGCCCTGACTGCCATAATCTGAGCTCTCCTCCAGCCCCTCCATGACACAAGCACTAAGCAAAAGGCAGGAAGTCTGAGATATGCTGCAGGGATGGCAAGATGCTGCCTCCTGGGAAAGAAACTCTGGGGGTTCTGTATTCTCTGCAGCAGTTCGGTTTTGACAAAAATTGTAGGAGCTTAATGGTCTTGAGATCTTAATGTCATTTTGATTTTTGCTATTTTACCTCGATATGCCTTTTTCAGAGAAGTCCCTTGATCATTTGTGGCTGGAGCTGATGAGGGATTCACAAGCTACAGGTGTGCCTGGTTTATGCCCGCATAAGCCTTCTTTCCTTAGGAAATCAGCCTGAAAAGGGGAAAATTACACACCGTGATTAAACCTTTCAAGGCTTCCAAGTGAAGAGGGGCTATTTACAACATCACTTTCAACAGAGCCAAGAGCTCAGTGTGTAAGCCCTGGAGGGGAGAGGGCTGCTGGCTGTTCAGCTGCTAGACTCTGCAGCTAGGCTGTCGGGTCAGCGAGCGATTTGATTTCAGCCAGATTGTGAAGCCAGATGCAATATAATCCCAGCAACACTTCTGCACAGTGCTATTAGGCTGGAGAAATATGACCAAGTGCTGGTTGCGCTGAGTCCCCTCGGCTGAGAGCAGAGCGCCGCGTGACCTTCCCGGAGGAGCCCTTCCGCAGTTCCAGCAACTGTGAAATTTTAGGAGCAGTGTCTCTGCCCGTGCATACTTAAAGAAAGCTACTGTGCAACCCAAGATTTCATTTTCCAGAATGTTCCCTTTCACCCAAGGCATTAAATACCCTGTTCCTCCACCTCCTCCCACAGGACAGTTGGTGCAAATCGCATTTCAAAACTTCAAAGATCCAGGACCAGCAGCTCCCCAGCAATCCTATTTCAGAGTAGAGAGCTGCACCCCAGAACAGCATACTTCACTCTCTAGGAGGATGCTGTGATATTTCAGCAAATGAACACAACATGCCACTTGCCTCTGAAAAAGAGAAAATTTCTTTTCTTCATCTAAGCAATCCCAGGAAATGTGGCTCTCAAGAAGTGGAATAGATGGCAAGACTGGATTGGCTTGGCACTTACACGAGTCACTTTGTACCCATGGTATTTGTTTGATGGAAAGCATGACAGTATTTAGAGGCTTCATCCTACCCTAAATTACTAACTAATGGATAATTTAGTTAATTCCTCAGCAGCTGGATGCAACCACATACAGTTTAACTTCCAAAAGAGGGAGGTTTTTCGGTTCCTGGTTTTAGGTCAAGATGTTGTAACTTGGTGACACTTCGCAACCGCACTTGCAATTTGCTAGGAGGTCGAGGACATGAATTTACATTAGTTGGAGGCAACTAATCAAACTTTCTTATTAATACAGCTTGTTGATGACACAAACGGTACACCTAACTACTTGTATCATAAGGGTGCACATGGAAGGAGAGGTGGTAAAGTCAAACTCTTACCTGCTAGAAATTGATGGCTTTCTTTAGACTTCTCTTGGCTGAGAAAACAGTAGGAAAGAATAGCTTAAGAACTGTATCTTTACTTTGCCCTAGAGTTTGCTCTCTGTCACTAGGACCACTTTCTAAAGCTTTCCTATAGCAGTGATATCTCAGCAAATAGGGTTTGAGATCTAGATCCAGTGTTTAAAAATCTAGCACACACAAGGCAGCATAAATACCTGTTGTTTTGAACTGAAGCTCAAAATCTCCCTATTCTGAATTTTATCCAATACTTTCTAAAGAGGCATTTTTAAAATCCTAGTCTAGACAATAGATCAGGCTGCAGGGATGTGGGAAGCTCTGGCTTGTCTGTCTGTCTGTTTGCTGAACTGATTGATGTGCTGTTTGCTCTTATGCTGAGAACTGTTTTGCTACTTTGCGCATTTCCTAAAAACCTTCTCCCTCCTCTGACCCTTCCAGGGAGCTCTCACTGGGCACGACATGGCTGTTGCAGGGACCCTGAAATACTGTGTAAGGGTGAAGTTACTTCCAGAGGCTGTCTGCCACATACTGCACCAGCATTCTTATAAGAACTGGAGTGTCTTTCATCTGATTTGGGAGAGAATGCCTATTTTATTTCCAAATTAAAACCACACTCTAAACACCGTATCCTCTCATTTTTGTGCCTGAAGTCTACTTACATGACACTTCAGGGGCTGTATATCTGATTGTAAACCCAAGGTATGGGTTTATAAGCATGTGATGCCAGGGGCATCTTGAAGTTGTTTGCAGAGTACATGTTGCTGACTTCTTTTATATATTTAGTACTCATTTGGGAGGTAGTGGAAGTCTTTACCATCACACAGTAGTTACTGTGTCAGACAGAGCTCCTGGTGACCAACAAGTGTATGCAAGCCCATACGCTATCCAATTCATGTAGGAAGCCTTATACACACCAGCGAATGTGGTGTAGTGAAAAAGGAGTCCTGGTATGTCTTGGTCTTTTTTCCAGAATGGTAATACTCACCATTATCTGAATCTCAGATGATATGTCTGTCTCTTTATCAGCAGATTTCTATTCATTGTCTTTATGCCATTGCTGTCACAAGAACGATAATGTCTTTTAATGTGTTCTTGGTGGCTGTAGTCAACTGCACTGTGCTAGAGCAGTTGAGGACACACAGTCGTACAATTGTGTGGTTATTTGGCTTCTCTTGCCACTGTCCTGGGGGCAGACTTGATCAGTAGTGACCTTGTTGAACTTTCAAAGGTATTTTTCATGCTGGTGGCGTAAAGTCTTTATTCGTACCTGGAGACAATCTTGAACATCTGTCTTGGTTCTTAACAGCAACCCCTGCTGAGGCTACTGTATGTGTCTGACCTTGCTTTAAATGTCTGGAATACGCATCCGGGAGTGGAGAGAAATGTAATTTTGATATTTCTTTAGAATCTTTTTTTCCCCTGTAAGGATAACCTCACTGGTAGTGAATGAAACCTTTAACGCTTCTTCTGGAATGAAAGTTAAAAATGCCTAGAATCCACTGTGGGATGAATCCTAATGCCAGCACTTAGACAAAATATTCTGCAAAATCAATGGAAATTTTACTTCTGTTGAAGGATTAGCATAGTCTTTCAAGCACAAGGTGAACAGGGCAAAACTAGGGAGGAATCTTTTTTAGATGATTTATAGCTTCACTAAAGCACAGAGATAAAGCCTGAAATAAAATGGAAAATGGTATGCCCACAAGAAACATGGTTCTTGATAATACTGATGTTAACCTTTAACATTAAAGAACATGTATATAAAATATTATTAGGTTTAGACATGCTTGTTATCAGTAGCAAACAAATTGGGAGTATGGAAACCTTTGTCCTCCTGAGATTCCACGAGTGCTTTTGAAATCTGCTTATGACAAGGGCAGCTCTGCTGGTGGTGGTCACAGTTCTCACCTTCATGGTAGATGAAGCCCAAGGCTCTGGGATATTAATTGCAGCAGGCTCCCAGCCTTTGAGGAGTTTTTGGACAGTTAGTTTTTTCTGCAGACATTTTTCTCTCCATCTGTCCCAGCAGACAGACTGCATACATGCTATGCACCAGGCATGTGGGTAGCCTGCGTAGAAACCGCTCTCCATGCCTCATCCAGTGTCTCCAGCAAAGTCAGCCGCAGGCTACGTGGATGCGTCTCTCAACTCTGCCAAGTTTCCTGTGTCCTTATTGAACGGTGAAGTATCATAGTCGAGGTAGGATCTTAGCAGAAGTGGTTGGATGGGTTGATAGACTAGCTCCATGTTTTCATTTTAGGAAAGACTCATCTGTCTTTCTCAAAGATGGAGGCTCTCATGGGAGAATTAGAAAGCGCTATTTGATCTTCCCCTGTCTTCTGCCTCTTGAGAAAGCTGCTGAGATGAGACGATACATCAGTCCATACCGTCCTTAGAGCCTATGCCAGGGATCCTCTTGCTTTGTTTTGCAGATAAGAGTTGGCAGCAGGAGTTATGGTGTTTTTATTTGTCTCTGAGGTGGAAAGTGAATCTTCTCATTGTAGACTGTAGGTTTCTCACAAAATCTGTTACCTCCAGAGGACTGTGGACTGCAGCATCATCCCCTGATTAAGGCTTCACTTAACTATTGCTCAAGGATTTATTTGCCTAGCTCTTGAATAACATTTCTCACAGGAAGCAGATGTCACTTGGACTTTATCGGTCTGTGCTGGCTTCCAGTTCAGGTTTTGGTTTTACTGGAAGGTGCTGCTTCGGACCTGGAATATTCTGGCTGCCTGGGAGATGTTACACTTAACAAGGAAATGTGAGCTAAAAGCTGTGGATGTAATTGGGAGGCGGAGGAGGCAAGGTGTTTAGTGTGCAGTTCCCACCCTGGCTTAAGCCATCCAGAGCCAATCTTTTTGCTCTCCTGAGTTATTTTTTCCCTTGGTTTTTTTTGTTGAACTTTTGTTGCACTGTTTTTCTACGCGGCTCTATTCCATGCAATTTAAAGCACTGGCAGCAGTAGCTAATCCTGCTTTGGAAGCTGGTATTCTGAATGCTTTGTGTTTTGAATTGTGATGACTGAGTCTTTTAAGAAAATAGAAATATTGTGTAGGTTTTGACATTTCCTTATAGTGCCCAATGAGCTATCTCTCTAAGCTCTGTAGGGCAAGTAGAATTATTCTTACTTTAAACGGTACAGGTTAATTTGTTTCAGACTGTTTTTGAACTTGCACCTAGCATGATATTCAGGCCTGAATCTGGGACATCAGCAAGTTAGAAAATAGTTTGGTGTTAAAAAGCAGCATTACAGCTGGAAGCAGGAGTAGCAGTGGGATATAGAGAGAGATGCAGCTGGACTTAATTTTGTGCAGCGGAAGGGCCAGTACAACAGGTTAAAAAGAAGCTATAAACAAAAGGCTGAAATGAAGAAATATTTCATATTATAGATGGCAATTCGTATTTAAAAAAATATCTATACAACAGGCTGCAAACGCAATGTCTCAATGATGTGCTAAGGCCTGAGCTTTGATTCAGTCTGTCAGAGAAGCAAGACTCCAGAGCAGTTCAGAGAGGCATAGGATATGTAAGTATTAAATACAAAAGGAAGGTTGAAAGAAAGGACCTTGGCTTACCATGTGTTGGAGCATTGCTTTATCTTCCATGGATGTATCCCTGATCCTGTCACCAGACTTGGCTGAGATCTCCATGCCCTATTTTCCCATTTGCTGAATTGTCACCAAAGTTTGAACTTTGTCTTCTCTTGACCTTTTTCCCTGGGCTGAATGACACCACTGCTTCAGAGAGCCCTTCTTTGGTATTTTCTTCTTCATTCTGCACCTGTGTCTCTTTTCAGAACTATTCCCTGAGCATCATAAGGAACATCAGTGAAGAATTCATTTTGTTTTGTCAAGTTTCTGGTCTGGCCCTTGATTTAGAGCAGTCATTTTAGTCTACAATAAACTCTGTGTTCCTGCATGCCGCAGTGAAAGAATTACGAGCAGTCCTTAGCCCTGTGCATTCAGGATGCTTTGGTGACCCCATGGGACAGGTAGACTTCACTGCCTGAAAACTTATTATCAAATGGGGGTACAGTCAGTATGTTATTTTCTGCATAATAGTGTATATGTGCATCTGCCTATATGTAAAAGCTTTTTACATGATTCACTGAGACCATTAGGAGTGGAATGGCATACCATCATTTCAGGCACAGAGCTCTTCAGAATGAGCAGCTTTTTCCATCTTTCCCCAGCAAGCCCCAAGAGGCATACAGCACGTAGGTGGGAGGAGGCTGTTCATAAGTCTTCCAGCACAGCATCCAGAAACACAAAGTTTATTGTTGGGATGAACCTGCAGCTCTGAGTGATAAATAAGGCAAGGCAGTTAGATGAAAAGGTCTGCTTTCTCTTTCTAAGGCTAAGGTGGACCGATTTTTGAAGATTAACAGCCCTGACCTCTCATGAGCATATAGAGCACATGGTGGTAGAGGGTGCAGAGCTAAAACCAGTATTCTATAAGCCCAGTGAAGTAACCAGGCAACAGAGCGGAATGAGAACAAAGATCTCTTTTGACTGACTTAATCTTAGACATATATTCTCTGCTTTTGCCTTTGCTGTGCTTTTTGCCTCTCTCTGTTTCTGATATTCATTGATACACCAGGATATATCCAGTACAGGTTGTTTATTTTTTTTTTTTTCTTTTCCACATTCATTCTAAAGATTTCATATACCCTTTTGGTTTTCAGTCCTCTGAAGAAAGCAGACCTTCTGGGTTTGCATAGTTGGACTCAGAGGCTAACAAGAATGTGCTTTCTTAAGTGATTTTGGCTTATTTGGTTTCTGAGGTCATGGACATAGTGGAAGAACACCTGCTCTCATCTTGCTTCAGCACTTAATCCCTGTCCCAGACAAGCCTAGAAGGGCACGGCACAGGAGGTGAAGAATAATATAAAAAATTGCTCAATAACTTTTTTTGAACATCCGGAAAGGTTCATAGATAATGATTTTATTCTCCCTGGTTTTCTCATATCCACACCAAGAAAGAAGATAGAAAGACACTGTTTCTTCAACTGTTGCTTGAGAGACATTCGTTGCTTGAGAGAATGAAAAAACCTGAATAATCCGAGGTCTCTGCAAACAATATAGAAAGTGTTGGAGGGCAGTTGCACACATTCCTTGTATGCCTGATGCAAGCAGAAATTTCTGTTGGCAAATACTGCTTTGGCTAAGGCTTTTCAAGACTTGTTACCAGTCTGTGTGGGTGTGTGCATGTCTACTTGACATTTTGCTTTATTTTTTTTTTTCTAACTGAGCCTATTTTCCCTCAGGGTGGCAGGACACAGTGCATCCAAGAAGTCTGCCCCATTCTCTCATGTCCCCAGCACCTCAGTCACATTCCCGCTGGACAGTGTTGCCCTAAATGCTTAGGTGAGTGTGTTTATTTTCCTTGGAATTTTGTACTTAGTATGATATGTTTGTGCATAGCATCTTTTGTACCAATATTTCAAAATGCTCATAAATTCCGGGAGGTGGAAGAGGCAGTATTGCTTAGTGGAGTTTATAATCTACAGTTTTAAACAGGTACTCAGGGTGTGTGTGGTTGTGATGGGTGGTACTAAGCCAGTAGCCACAGAAGAGCATTTGAGCATAGACCAGTTCACTTGCTTAGAGAGACAAATACAGAGATGTTTCCCACCTTCATTACATGTTTTACAAAAGAGATTGAGGGGGAAGGAAATGTTTCCTTTGAATTTGCCACAAGAAAAAGGCCTCACCCTCTTATATTTTTATACAAGTGTACATTTGCATTCTTGGTTTTGAGGAAACGCAGGTCAGAGGAAACTTCAGGACTGAAATTGCATTCTTAGAGGCTGTTGTCAGAGAAGCCAACGACCCAGGAGTCTGGCTCATGGTTGCCTTCTTAAGGTGGAATCATAGTTTTAGCCAGGAATATTTTCAATTACGTCTTTCCAACAAATTTTAAAGGAGTAAGTCCAAGGCCTCTAAGAAGGGCTAGTTCTTCCAAGTCAAGCCAAGGAAGGCAGAGACTTTAGAGAGTCCTTGTTTTGCTCTAACCATGTCCACAGATCCCACAGATTTAACGTTCCTCAGCATGTATTCCTCTATTCCATAAACAAGGAGTGCTTACGTCCTACCAAGTAAATTAGCTTTTATTTGGTCTATGAGTTTATGACTAGGTTTGGAAAAATTTCAGAGCTGATAATTCCCAGCTCTTCAACAGAAACTTTTTGTCATTTTGGCTATATCTTTACTACTATCCCAAGTCTGTTTCCAGGGCTAAGTTTGGGGTACAGAGATGTCTGGCCTTGGAGGCAGGAAGCCATAGAGAGTTCCAGCTTCTCATAATACTTAACATTTTTCACTGCTTGAAACAATCCTAAATTTATTTATTTATGTGCTAATTGAGAAGTGTTGTAGATAAATATCTGCCTTGAAAATTTAACTGTAACATCCAAAGAGTAATACAGTAGAAGAATGAAATGGAGAGAACAGTCCAAACACTCAGCTTCTATTTTGGCTGATGACATTTTTCCTTTCCTTATGTAAAATCCCCTTGTCCTCTCCAGCCTGTGCTTTTCCCAACTGATCCTTCCCCTCCTTGATCTAGGCATTCAAAACCCAGCTTTAATTTTTGACTGCTTCATGGAGATTTTTTTCTACAGATTATTTTTTCCCTATTAGAAATGTCTGTAAATGAGTTCACTAATAATAATGACTTTCATTTTATGTGGTCTTTGCTCTAAAGGATGTCATATAGCTGTGAATAGATAATGTCTATTCACAGAGAGGTGTTGAAATTTTTGGAGCAGAGGTAGAGCCAAGGGATGTGTAATACACTGCATGGCAGTTGGGAAAGAGAAATGTTTTCAGGGATGCTGAGGCATGTTTTTTAAAGTATCATGTGGAGGACCTCCCTGCAATTGAATTCCTGATACTCAGCGTATATAGCTTAGAAGAATGCAGTGGACTCTACTGGGACTTGAATTATTAGTTTAACTAGTGGTTATGAGCCAGAAAAGCCAACCATTAAGCCAATATCTTCACCACCACATCGTTTAAAGTGGTAGCTCCTTTGTCAGTGTTTTTTTACCAACTATTTGAACTGGGTTGGCCACCCGGAATTGCAGTGGGTGGTTTGCAAGGGATGGCAAGTGGGTGTGAGAGAGAACTGGACTTTTGTTCACTTGTTGACATAAGTTGTGTGATTGAAGTCCTGGCCCCACATAGACCAGTAGAAGTGTTGTTACAGGCGGGACTATAGCTAGGCTTTGCCCATAAGTGGTGCATGTTCCTTTTAGGGCTACTGAGCATCCTCAACTGATTTCATATGTCAGTCCTGCAAGAGAAATTATGCCTTTCCAGAAAGATGAACATTCAGTAAAAGGCAGGCTGGTTCTGCAAGCACAGGTTAGGTCAAGGTAGCTAATTTGCAAGATGCAGTTCACATTGTGTTCAACTGAACAATAGCAATTATTTCTTAACTTTTATTTAACAGTTATTTTAACATTAGATTTGTAAAATCTCAAGGCTAATCCAATGGTTTTTGCTGTGTGCTTATCCTTTTGTTCACTTATATCTCAGAGGAAAATGGAACCTTTTTCTTTTAAGCTATTCAACATTTATCAAGAATTATTGAAAACGGAAGGAATAACAGTATGCCAGGACCTGGTGGTTTGAGAGCTGAAGTATCGGCGTAGTACTTAGTGACTTCTTGTATGTACTTATAGTGGCCATTCCCTACATAGGAATTGATGCCTACTTAACATCAGACTTCAGAAATGATAAGCCGAGAGACTGGCAGCCACTCATAAAAGAACTTATTAGTTGGCTACCACCAAAAGTAAGCAGGGGAAGGTATTCAAAACCAGGAAGATAAGTGCAGTGATTTCATATGAGTTTTTGTAAAGACCTCATGATTATGTATCATAATGGTCACTTGATTAAAATAACCTACTGGGAAAGAAACTGAGGAATAAGAGAAGCTTGCAGAACCACAAAGTGTGTTGCAACTTGGATCTGAAAGTCCTTGCAGGATTGCAGGACTTCAGGAAGGATTTGATATTGATGCTGCCTTCCCTGTATATTGCTCTAAACCTGGCTTCGCTCTCATGAAACCCAAATATTTTATGGGTTATGGAAACTAAATATCTTGTGTTGCCCTCATTCTGCTCATAAATGATGCAAGAGCCTGTATTTCTTGCAACCTTGTGTGAACATGATACACCAAGCTGTCTTAATAAGACTGGACGACACCTGTGTTTCTTTTGCATCAGTGTCACTGAGCTGATTTAGTTTGGCTGCTGCTCTGAACCCCTGAGGTAGATGCGCTAAAACCAGTTAAGGCTGCTTTATTTGATAAGTTATTGCATTAAGTTAAAGACTGTTTAAACTAGTTTAAGTGTACCTACCCTAAGAATTTGCAGTGCTTACTTTTTATTCCTTTAGCTGCACTGTGCACTTTATGATGAGAAGGAGAAGACAGATTTTTCCAATATAAACATGCCATAAATCATATTTATATTCCCTCCCACGGTAGAATTTGTACAGATGAATAGAATGTACAGCTAGAAGAACAGTGCACTGTTAAAAGTATGTATTTTTTTCACACCAAAATGGAAACACATAGCAAATGACACACTGCACATGAATTTGGTCTGTTGACAATAAGCCGTACTATTTTTGTTGACAGTATGGCATCTTTTCAACCACATTCTGTTTCTATTACTGTTTATTTATATTCAGGACAGAGGAAAGTGTTTGACCTCCCATTTGGAAGCTGCCTCTTTCACAGCAACGTATATGATAATGGGTCCTCATTTATTTATGACAACTGCACAACATGTACATGCAAGGTAAGTCCACAGTGTGTTGGTATTGTGTGCTGTTGGTTGTCTGGCTTAGCAGTTATTTGTAGGGCTGTGGAACTACAAGCCCTGGATGGTTTTTGGCATCTTGTGTGGTCCCCGAGAATCTGATCTGAAGAGCACTTGCAGTTGTGCTAGGAAAGTTTAAAAGTTACTGACTGCCTCAGCTGAGACATGATGCCTGACTCTGTGTGATGCAAAATGAATTTACTCAGGATGCGTGATCCTTTTTAAGTTTGCGTTACAGTGGAAGAGCAGTTTCTAAGTGGTGAATTTACATGGTGAATTACTACATACTTTTTTTTTTAGTTCCTCTAGCAGGGCTGTGATTACTTACACTTTTGCACCTAGGCAAAAAAAGAAAAAGAAAGTGTCACCAGATCAGTAAGATTTTGCAGGCCAACAGAAGTACAAGCTGGGCTGCAGCTTCACAGACCTTGAAAGATTCCCTTAGTCCAGTAAATAATTTTTATTTTCTCTGAGTTGACCTATTCAAAGCAGTTGGGCTGTAGCTTGGGTGGATGCAATGACTGAGCAAGAGGAAATGTTATGGTAAGGACACACAGGAGCACAAACATCTTGGTGATGATTTCATGATTTCCTTTTGTCCTTTTACCTAGGATTCAACGGTGATATGTAAGAAGAGGTGCTTACTTCCTGGGGAATGCAACAAAAGCAAAGACCACTGCTGCAAGGAGTGTGTCTCATATATCTCTCCTGAGGAAGTGAAAGTGTGCAAGTTTGGCAATAAGATCTTCCAGGTAAAGTTTCAGGTGTGGCTCAAGAATAGATGCCATTGTAACAGCTGAAACAGCATGATTTTACTTTATATTATTGTTGTGGCTTGTTTTTTAGCAGAATCCTCACCATCCTGGTTGAGGATGGAAAAACTCAGAGGCAAAGCTTTGCAAAATTTGCCATCTGCTATTTTTTTTCTCAGTTTGTGTACATTCTGCTGATACATAGCAATTGAAGATTAGTTCCTCCTCGATGACATGTTGCCTCCCTCTCTGTATGCAGAGATTCAAGCTGCTGTTTCGTGACAAGTAATGCATTTTTAGTAAGAGAGAGTAACGCTCTGCTTTCCCAAACAAACACTGATATTCATGGAGATGATATTCTGAGTGGTATGTAGGCTTTGTCTGCTGAGCAAAAAAGTCTCTTCCTTAGCTGAGCCAACAGAAGCTGTGCGAAGTTCGTCTTGGCTGAAGGTTACTCATCTTGATTTACTACATTTTGAGTCTCTGCTAAGGACAGCACCCTTGACATCTTATATTGGGATAGCTATGTAATAACTGTTACCTACTGCACTCTCACCCAATGTTTCCAAATCACAAGAGATTCCCTGCAGAACACGTCTGCTATTGCTGAGACCCTGTTTGTTTTTCCAAGTGGTGGGGCTTTTATCACACTGTGTCAAAAAAAGATTCCGTCACCTCATGGGCCATCTGTGAATTAAGAGACCCTTGAATCAGATAAAATGTTAAATCCTTTGTGAATACTTGGTTTGCTCAGCCAGAATAGCTTCCCATTTATTCCATCTCTTGTGTACATAGCTGAAGTGTTTATACTGGAAATTACATGTGAACCTACTGTACGCTGAGACTATACGCCATCTGATTGGCACTTTCACACTGGTGCTATTGTGCTTCAGGAACAAATGCCTGCTTCTTAGGCACCCAACTAAAATATTCTGCTTCTTGTGAAGATTTTATTATATTACTAAGTATTATATGGAGTAAGAAAAAATAATGAGACAGTACACCACTGCTGGCCTCATATGCAAAAAGGTAAATCCAGTGTTGCTCAGTTGAAGTTAATGGTCTAACACAGGTAGAATGGGCACAGTGGATGCTTTTGCACTCCTGTGAAAAACGAGCTGTCAGACAAGAAATCAGGGTAGCTGCTCGCAGTCAGCTGTGATACATTCTGTTACCTTAGCAGATGCTTGGTGAGTGATCATTAGAGGCCCACAAGAACACGTGCTGTTTCAGGAGCACCAGGCAATAGTAACCTGGCTTGGGAACAGAAAACAGGGGAGACACAGCCTTTAACCAAATTCTTCACTGTGAGAGTGGTGAGGCACTGGAACAGGTTGCCCAGAGAAGTTGTGGATGCCCCATCCCTGGAAATGTTCAAGGCCAGGCTGGATGGGGCTTTGAGCAGCCTGGTCTAGTGGGAGGTGTCCCTGCCCATGTCAGGAGTGTTGGAACTAGAGGATCTTAAAGGTCCCTTCCAACTCTAACCATACTGTGATTCTATGCTGTGCTGAGTAAGTTCGGCTCCTTGGCATTTCAGATTTATTCTGTTTTCTCTCTGGTCAGAACATCACGTTGAGGTGGGCACGTAATTGTTCACAGCTGTCGGGTTGGACTGCCTTTTCCTGTCAGGTCTATCCTCACCCTTCCTTCACAGCAGCCCTGTAAACAGAAAACATGCACATTTTGTCTCTAAGCGGGCTAGCACAAGACTGTAAGTGGGTGAGACAGAATGTTTTAAGAACCACTCTTGGCAAATCTAACGCCATATAAAAAAGAGACAGGGCAGTTCCACAAGCAGTCCTTCCCAACTAAGTGGGGACAAGACCATGAGGCATATTTTGGTCTGCACCTAATACTTCACGAGCCATACGTAGATGGTCTTACCTGCTTTGCATTTGAGAAGTTCAGCACTGTATCTCTTCTAAACATTTTCAGATGTTTAGCAGATCAAGTATCTGTGAAAGTGCTGTAAGTAATCTAAATTAGAATTCATTATTCGACCATTCCTGCCCTAAGTAAAAACGATGCTGCATCTGGGAATAAATTCACTATATGCTGACATCTTAATCAAATACTTTCACATGCAACAACTTAAAGATGTCACTCAACTCAATGAATCAGGTTTTTCTAATTATGTGAGCTTAAATGAAAATTTGTGGTAGGTGTGATCACATCTCAGACACATGCTGGAGAGAAAACAATGCAAATAATCAGGACTGATGAAAAATGCAAATGTGATTTTTGACCTAGAGGGCCAAAGGGAAGAAAACTCTGCTGAATTTGATCTGTGTCTTTAATCCAACTGGCCATGGACAGACACCTCAAAATAATTTAGACTAAACAAGACACAATGCCAACAGGGAAAGTCATCCTTTCTTGTGCAATGATACATTGCTGAAATAGCTTCCTGTTGCCACCCCAGCTGATACTATATCATGTTCCCTCTTGCAGGATGGAGAGATGTGGTCCTCTGTGAACTGCACCATCTGTGCTTGTGTGAAAGGCAAGACAGAGTGTCGCAAGAAACAGTGCATTCCAGTCACCAGCTGTCCTCATGTGAGTTTTTAAAAGAACAGAGCTTTCTTCTCTTTTTTTCTCCACCATTATCTTTTTCGGTGTTTCTTGGAATTGTGTGCATGGTAGTAGGGCATGCAGATTGGAAAGAAGGGAGCCCCTGGCATATTAATTTAGGCTGGCATTCCCCAGGTGTGCTGCTGCTACCCTGGATACGGGCTTCCCGTCTCTGTCCTTGCTCTGAAGACTCTGTGCTCCTATTCTCCTCCTCCCTTTAACTTTCTCCGTCCCAAGTATCTGCACTGTAACATCTCTTTCGCCTATATTTAATAGATTTATAGAGTGGTGAGATGACTATGTTAATATTTCAAAAGCATGCATATTGTTAAGTCAAGCCACAGGAGGTTGTTGTACTTGTGTTTCTCGGTGCATATGCAGCTTAATACTTGGTTGAAAATGTAAATTGCTCAAAGCAAAGCAAATGATTTCAATCAAGCCATGCCGCTTTCTTTGAGGTTGCAGTCTGAGTATTTTTTATTTGAAAGTCTGAAGAGAACCCAAAGAATGGTGTAATTGTAACTTTACTTAATTGCTTCAAAAATTAGCATTACTTGAAACCTCGAGCTAAAGTCAGCCTTTGTTTCTTGGATTTCTGTCACTGATAAATTATTTTGTTTTAATGGCTCAAGCTCTCAGAAGAGGGAGCTCTAAATAGCACCTCATGGAGGGGCAGATCTTTGAACAGAACTGCAGAAGAGAGAGCCAAGTCGTTAGCATTACACCTTCTCAGTGTTTCCTTCTTCATCCTGGAAGCCAGTAAGGAAAATATGAGTCACAGACACCTAGGTATAAAATTTTAAATGACAAACTCTAGTTTGTAAAACTTTATACGTGTGAACTTTTGACAGCCAGAAGCAGTGGTAGAATACAGAGTCTGTGCTCCCTGTTGTACTGTGCCAATGGGCTGCAAGAGTGATTCTTGCATCCTCAGAAGAGGGGACATCATTTTTGGGTCACTCTGGCACTCACTGCCGAGGGCAGCTGTCCTGTTAATTAGCCTCACATGAGATGTTGCATACATTTTAGGAAGCGTGAAAAATGGAGCTGCTCTTCTGGGAACCTGATGTGGCTTGTGGCAATCAGGTTTGTTCAGGCCATTCACAGTATAAGCAGGAGGTGAGAGTTTGAACCCCTTAGGTCTTTTGAAATTATTTGTTTTCTGAGAACCTGGCACACACTGCATCTCATTTATATTTTCCCTGTGCTGATGCATTTCAAACATTTAAGATGCTTCTGAGATCAAATAACTAATATGATTTCATATAGATCTTAAGTGAAATATGCCGCTTCAGCAGTACTCATATAAGTTTGAGCATTGAGATGATCAGTTGAAGTGGCTTCTAAAATGGAAAAAGTGGTGGGTAAAAATTCACCATCTGCAGTCCTGTGGCAGCATAACTGTCTGACTGATGAATTTGTTCAGTACTGCTACACAGTCTGCTCCAAGGTTAACGTCAAGTCCTAAACTGTCCTAGACCTCCAAATTGAGTCGTCAGACAAGGTCCAGTTTCATAGGGCTGAAAAGACCGACTTTGTTACCCTGCAGCACCATTCCCTCCAGCATCTAACTAGTCAGCCTTCTCCCTGCCTTAAAATGGAGTCTATAACAAGCTGCATGCAAATCCACCCTCCTCAACAGGTACACATTACATTTCTGCTCTTCCAAGCTAAATTGGAAGGACAAGTAGGAGAAAGAATGTAAACATGAGTGTGAGATTTATTTTCCTATTCCAAGTAGGTTCCAAGTAATTTTAAAGCAAATAATGTATGCTAATGGATTTAAATCTTTTGCTTTTCATGCGTGCTCCACTCACTTTGATGAGATATTCTGTCACAAATCTATAAACATTAATTAAACACACCATATTATTCAAGTGATTCTGATACTAAAAGTCTGGACATCGCACACAGAGTTATGCTGTTTGCTGTCTCTGCAAACTGTAGGGGTGTGAACTCCCATTTCTTTTCTCTCTTCACAATATTTCTGGCAATAAGCAGCCTCTACTGACTATTGAAGACTGCTGTGGAATAAAATGCTGGTTAGTGTCTCTTAGGGTGTCAGGCCACATAAAGTTATCTCATTAAAACTGTGTTATGATACACACAACGGAGTGTGAAAAGATTGAAGATTCACAAGGAACTTATGATATTATTCCTTGACTTAAATGCTTTACCATGCAGTCTTAATACTCTTTGGATTATGTTGTGGGTTTTTTTTTTTTTTGGTGATGGAATATTATTTAATTTATCAGCATAGATTTGGGCCAATTATTTCTTGAAAGGATGGGTTTCAAAGTGGTAATTCTGCAGAAATTTCCGATACTGTACAACCATTTGTATTATTCAATGTGTTTGAGGCAGGCTGACATATTTTCAGCCTATTTCTGCCGTATCATTCATTTTCTTTATTGGGTTAGGCACATTTTTCTGTTTCTTTTATTCTTTTATTTTTGGAGCATTTAATCCTATATCAGTAATTACAGGAAGTGTCTTTCTTAGCTTCTTTTCATCTGCAGTGGAGGCAATACATCTCACAAATTCAATGCCTCCTGTCATATTTACAGTAAAATCAGTCCTCCTTGGGCTTCTAGTGAGCCTTGTGGCTTGTGGTTTCTGTTGCTTATGAGATAAAATGAGATATTTCCTCTCTCATTTACCTGAAGTGTCAGCCTGCAAGGTGCGTTACAAGTTGGCCCCTATCCAGCAAAGCTATTAAGCATGTGTCCAGTCCTGCTAAAGTTAGTAGACCCTCCATGTGTGTTTAAACTTAAACACATGCTTAAATACTACATAGAAAGGGAGTAATCTCAACACTTGGCAAGACAGTTTCAGAGATCCTTTAGACCTTTTCTTACCTAATTTGCTATTCACTTGCCCTAGCTCTGCTCCAGCTTCTTTCTTGCCTCGTGCCATCTCCTTTTGGATTACCCATCCTTCTCATTTTCTACCTCGCCTTTTCTCCTTGTGCCTTTGCATTCCCTACTAACAGTGTAAGCCTGTGGTAATGGTCAGTGGCCATGGACATGTCTCTTTTTGTACTGCTAGGGAAGAGCCTGGTGAATTTTACAGCACGCAGCCTTTTCTGAGTTCCAAGGCTGTGCAAAAGTTAATAGAATTAAATTCATGGCATGTGAAGACATTTGCAGAGTTCGATTCTGTGGGTAAATTTTGAACCCGTGAACTTCAAGTGAGTTGAAAATTTATTCGGAACACGTTCTCCCATCTCAAGCACAGACTGCATTTAATGTTATACACATCTGTTATTATTACAAACAAAAACTTGCTGTTTTTACTCTAGTGCCAAATGAGGCACAAAAAAACAACAGCTGTTGCTATTGCACAACCAAACAACCCCCTTCCCCCCCACAATTAGTCTTGCCTTAAAAAAATAGAAAATAAAAACCTCAGACATAAAATTGAAAACCTCATAAAAAAGAAGAAAAATCCCAGAAAATAAATAGACTCAAATGTGGTCTGCTTATAAATATTCATGGGGAAAAATGGGATCACATCACTTAGCCCACTCCTAAGGGAGCCCTCAATGCTAACAAACTCTTGCAGCACATGTTAGCAATAATGGGTTTCCTTATTCTACAAGACAAAAACAGGATCTCGGGCCAAGATGGTGGCTCAAGTAACCAGCCTCAGCAGGCTGCCTTGGAGATTCCAATTTCACTTGAATTCTTGCCACTTCCAGCTCGGCTGATGATTTCAACTCTTTTACTGAAATGGAGAGGTAAGGCTGTGCAGTGCAGTGTGTGGCGTTCAGCTGCACATCTTCCATTCGTACAAATAAGCGTTGCCCAGCTCCCTGTTTCTGTGCAGTGTTAATGTTCCTCCTTTAAGGGGTGTTGTCCTAGCAAGAGCTTGGAAGGTCTGCCTGCTGCAGCCTGGTCCTCAGCTATGCTCTTTGCTCTGGGGCATGGTCACACAAATGTCTAAGCATTGCCCACACTGCCAGTGAAACTCTGATCCAGCCCTTTTCTCAAGTCCAGATGTGGCCCGTATCTGTTCACATGTAGTTGCACATTCAAAGGCAAGCTTACGATGAGCTTTTATGCCCTGGGGATGATAAGCCCAAACACACTCATCACCAGGCTCTCATTCATGCCATCTGGGTACATCAAGCATGAGCAGGATGGAGTGTGCTCCACTCCAGTCTGCCGGCGGATGCTTGGAGTTCATTTCTCCCCATGCACGTTGTCAAAGCTTGGCAGCGCTGTACGCAGAAAGCAAGGTGGACAGCAATAGGGCTTGCTTCCCTGCTCTCTGCATAGGCCTGCCACCTATTTCTTGCCTGTTTTCATGAGCTTTTCTGCACTGTTGAGTATGTTGAGTGGGCCGAATAGCACAGCTCTGTTTGCTCACTCTTGCTGTCTCTTGCTCACCTGCTTGGTGGAGGACAGGAGCAGTGGTCCCACAAAGGGGACTTTCTGTTTAACTACTGTTGGAGCAAAGGGTCGGTGCTGGGGAGTAGCACAGCTCCATATATCTCTTCCTTCCCTGTATGGAAATGCGGGTGAGCTCCAATAAGTTCTGTTATAACCCAAGCCAGCTTTTGCTTGGAAAAACACATCGTTCAGCCTGAAATTTTCCAGGCTTATCCTCTAGCTTGACGGTTAGCTTTAGGGAATTTAAGTAAAATCAGATAGAACATCTTTTAATTCGAAGAAGATTGAGAAAGAGCATGAATGTATGTACACAGAGGCATGCCTCATACTGCTAGCCAGCCTTGTATAAGAGAGAAGCATAAATAAAGTTGACCTGGGCAGAATGGTAAATAAAGACTCAAACCTTTTGTCCATATTACTATGACTAGACCAAATTGTTTGCTTTTAGATGTTGCACATCCCTGTGCAGGCCCATCTATTTGACTGGGTGGACTGGTCCATGATTGGTACTATGATTTGGTGAGAGATGCCATAGGATTTATCCATGAAATAAATCTGGACAATCTAGATCTCTACCAGTGCCTCCT
The DNA here is from genome assembly GCA_013400135.1 of Rhinoptilus africanus. Lineage (NCBI taxonomy): Eukaryota > Metazoa > Chordata > Aves > Charadriiformes > Glareolidae > Rhinoptilus > Rhinoptilus africanus. The sequence goes on along the minus strand of VXBO01004448.1, from coordinate 255,447 downwards.
TCCTTCCTTCATTTTTGTAGGAAAAATTAATGATTTGGGGAGAGTGTGGGTGTGGAGCAGATTGCCTCTGTGTGGTGACTAATAGAGTATGCTTGGGAAATGCATTGTGTATATTTTGGGAGGTGGGGGGAAAGGTGGCGATCTTGTTAACCCAATGACTAGTCTGCTTTAGATATCTGTGAATACATGAGTCCAAAATTCTCTCACACTCTCTCTAAAGAGAAAAGTGGTAACAGAGAACTCTTTTAGTATTTCATTTCTTACAAGACTGCCAGGAAGCTCTTTGAATAGTTCTGTCTGTTTTTAGCACCTGATATTTGAAGCTGTAACCGGGGCATTGAGTTCAAATACAACTTGAACTATTTTCAAAGGCTTATCCAGCCTTACAACATAACACAGTCATTGCTCCAAAAACTCTTTCATTAAATCAGCCTGTCTTTCTCCCAATTAGGGTAAAATCCTGAACAGAAAAGGATGCTGTCCAATTTGCACTGAAAGTAAGTTCTTTCTTCACATTCTTTAAATACTTTTTTTTTTTCTTTCAGAGAAAATAACTATAGTACAACTATGTTTGCTCTTCTGTCTTCTTTTTAGAGGTGGCTAAAGGGCAGGTGATTATTGCAGGCCGTAGATTTTGCCTCCTATAAATCTGTAAATTTAAAATAAAATGCCTGGGTATTTTATTTTTATTTTATTTCATTTTTTCCAAATGAGACTAGTTTTGTCAAATCTGAGGTTCTGCTTCTTGAAGGATATAGTTGGCCTGTGAAATGTGGAGGTAATAAAATAAGCAATGAATAGAGTTGTAACTTTTAGAACTGTGTACCTTTTATATCCGTAAATAACGGCCCAGCTATGTGTATGTATAATCCAACGCCTTTGCAGATGATTTGTGAGAATTAAAAAAGGTGTGCAGAAATCTGACACACAGTCTGGGGCAGCAGTGGAAAGTACAACAGAAAGTCATCTTTCTGTCTGTATGATGTTTAGCTCGACCATCACCTTTTTATCCCTTTACTCTTCACTTCAGGAACAATCATCTTACGATATCACTTGTGTTCTCTCCTAGTCAGCAAAGCACTTACTTGCACAGATACTTATATTTAAGCTTGCCTGATTTAAGTCAACAGGGAGGCCTGTCTTCACTGAAGTTAACAGGATACAACGCATTTCCTTCAGGACATGTTTAAGTATTTTACCAAACAGGGACAGACTGCTTTTAGGGGTTTTATGATTTCTAGAAAGACTTCTGAAAGAAGGAACAAGTTTTTAAGGAGAATGTTTCCTATTCTTTTGTCCAAAAGCAAATTGATTTTGCTGATCAACTCAATTCTGGCTACTCTTGGGTTGCACAAATTCCATATGCTACATACCTGTTTTTCCACTCTGCAGCTCAGTTATTTTGAAACATGGAACTTGTGATAAAATAAATCTAGTTTGCAAGTCTTCTGTATCAGAATGAAATTAAATACAAGTGGCAACCTCAGAAACACTTGAAATAATACTGAACAGAGGGTGAAATAAAAGAGGATTCAATTGCCCAGCGATTGATTTCATGTTAGCTCAGATTCAAGGGAGAAGAAATTTGCATAGACCTCTGCTCAAACATGACACATCATTAGTGTCATGAATTTATTGATCTCTATCTTGCCTCTGTTTTTATGCTTCAGTCTAATTTAACCTTTCTCATGTGTTCTTTTGTAACATGAGAGAGAGGAAAAAATAATAGTGCCAGCCATTTCCCCAAAGCACTGGAGACTCTCTACTGTAAGGGGTTAAAAGAAGAGACTACAGTGACTCCTTCAGAAATGCTGCCAGAGGATGATGACTTGTGATAATTGTTTCATGGGAGGAGGCAAAAAATAGATTTCTTCAAAGTAAACGTAGCTCATCTAGGAACCGTATTACCTAAAAAGTCAGAACTTGCTGATGCTAGGGAATGGTCATGACTATAACACATGTGAAATCAAGAGCAGACCATTGTTGTTTGTCCTCTTGCCATGCAGGTCCCTAAAGAGCCTCCCTCCATCTTCCCAGGAACCTTCTTCTAGGTATTGGCAGACTGCTCTTTGGTCTCCCCGAAGCTTACTACCTTAGCCTCTTATTATGGGTCCTGTCTGCAGCTCACTGGCTGGAAGTGGTCATTGTACATGAGGCTGGGAGGCTTGTTGCATTGTCCTGCAGTGGCATGCTCCTCCTGCACATGAAACAGAGTGGTCCTTTTTTGGAGAGGTGTCTCACTATAGACCCATTTAGTATTTGGAAGAGAGATGATTCTGAGCTGATTCTAAGCTTTTATAATTAAAGGCTGTTTCCAGCTTTTATCAGGTAATGCAATCAAAAACCTTAATTATCCAGTGTTATACCGTAGTGGTAGCCATTAGTGTTTCAACAGTTGCCATTTGCAAGGAACTAATTCCACCTTTGCAGCAGAAGTGCTGTAAATCACATTGTGACGTAAGACAGGCAAAAGGCAAAATCATAAGGATTTCAGTGGTGATCACTATCTTAGATAGTAATTAGAAAATTTGCCAATTCAGCCAATTTCTGGTGAGAAGAGATAAGTTGTACATGCACAGCCCTTTCCCTCACCCACCCACTCATGTTGGTTCTGTCTCCACATATGAACACACCAGACATTTCTGGCGGTCCAGCAGATATTAATTTTCCAAAGTAAAAACAACATAGGAGGTACAAGAACATACTGTACACAGGAGAGCTTTGAGTGCAGTTTAAATGCAGCCAATTTCTATGAAGTGGGTCAAAAACAGTCATGTTGTTAAAGGATACGCTTTAAACTGAAAAAAAAAGTCAAAGGATTATTTTTCAAAGCAGTTTGTTGCAGGGAGAAAAAGTACCTCATCTCCTAAAGGGCTGGAGAGTCTCTTTTGTCTACTCTTGCCGAAGTTAACTATGGTTAGTTTTGGCATGTTGCTGTTTAAGCTCCATGGCTGGTGTACAGTTATCACTAATTAAACACAGTGGTCATACCAGTGGAAAATTCAACAGTTTAGTTTATCCTGCTGTAAAAATGTAATGAAATGTACTCTTTTGGGCTTGATTTAGAAAAATCACCACTGACGTCAATTCCATAAATTAGTAATCCTATGTTAGACCAAGGTCATTTTCATATTAAAAAAAGAAAACACTAAACCTGAGTTCAAATAACATTAACAGACTGCTCTCAATTCCAGACAAAGATGGGAATTTGCAGCGGAGGTTAAATCGTTGTTCTTGACAAAGAAGAATTGATAGGCCTTGCTGAAATTACAGCATGCAGTATGAAAGCTTCCTATGGCAACCATGTAGTTATATTTTAATCATGATCAATAATCCTAACACAGTCTTATCCAAGTCATTGTGAGGCTTTATGGATTAAGTTTTTTCAAAGTGGACTGCAGTCATCTAGGTCTAGCAGTATACATGATTAATTTTGCAGTAAAAGCCTCTTTTGGGGCAGAAAATTTCATTCATCACAAATCATTCTGCAGGTTTTTTAATTGACAAAATGACCAATGGAGCTAAACCAAAATCAAAGGCATTTCGACCCAGCCTTAGGAGTAAAAGGTTGGTACTTTCACCTGGTCCTGCATCCTTTTTATGTGTTTTCATAGATACACTGAAAAAAGTGCTGACTCTTCAAAGGAAAAACAAAAAGAAAAAAGGTGGAGTTATGCACTGTAGGTACCTATGAGAGCAGGGAGTGAGACTGAAGGACCACATAGGCCCTTGCTGCTCCTGTTTCTTGTGTTGTTTTCCTGCCATGGAGAAATATATCAAACAAAAAGACTGCAACTGTTTATTCATGCTGGAATGCTGTTCGTGATTTACCTCCTCAGCCATTTCAGTCATGATAGTCTACTGTATAAATATGTATTTGGACAAATTGGAGTAGCTATTTTATTTATGAAATAGACCATAAAGACTCCTGTGGAGTTTTTGACACCACACCTTGTAATATGTATTATATCAAGCTGCACTATGCAGCAGTTATGAGGAAAGTACTCTATGGCTATGCATTTTTTACAGAAAAGCTAATGAAATTCTATTATGCGTGTTCTGTAGCTAGTTTTCAAAAGTTAATAATGTGTTCTGTTTGATTTAGGGCTTAATTCAGCATATGGGCTAATTGCATTCAAAGTTTCATTTTATTTTTAAAAAGCTGAGATCTTTTTGAATTATAGATCTGCAACCAGAACCCCCTTAACTGGTAAACTTGTATTTTTTCCTCCCTCTCCTTACTTAGAAAGTGTCCAAACCAATTTTAGCTATAATTTAAAGTATATTTTTCTTGGCCACTCGTAACTAGCTACAAGCCCAGAAGAGTGTGACCAGACATCTGGACATCTTGGACTTCAGTTGACTGCTCTGATCTCCTGAAAAAATAAAACAAGCTATTCCATGAGCACCAGAGCTAACAGAGCCTGGTTTCCTATGGATTTGTGTCCCATTTCCTTTATATCCCAACAAATAATAAACCCAGCTAGAGACAATATATCCTGTGGCTGCTTTGGAGCTACAAGCGGGCTAATTGCGCAGCCAATATGCTCATGCTCTCTGGCTGGTCAGGATGTGTGTGCTGACTGTCTGTCTGGCCTACACCAAGCAGTACATATATCTCGCCTTTCTAGAAAGGCAAAATGCTGTCTGGGGAAGAGGGCATTGTGTGGAAGGCAGAAAGGTACTTTTTTGGCAACTGCTTATTTCAATAAGTGGTTCTTACCTTTACTCAGCATAGTACTTGCTAGAAATGAGTTGTCTTTCAGACTTTTATTCCTCTGTATTGACCAAAACAGGTCAGGATTTCATCAAGTGGTTTTGTGGTTTTTTTTTCCTTACGAGAGTACGTTAAAACTGAGGGAATGCTAAAATGGTCTTTTTCTTGCTGTTGCTTTTTCAGCTTCCTTTTTTGTACAGATATATGTGTTTTCAAAAGCGGTGCTTCTTGCCCACAGTTACCTTCCTCGTTACCTTTTCCAATGAAAGTCAACATTTCATTTGAATTGGGCACATGATTTGTAAATGCAAGGAAAGCATGCCAAGAGTTCTATAGTATTCACTTTAGCACCTAAATACTACTATTATTAGTTTGCAAGTAAGCTGTAGAGCCTTAGGTGGGAGCTGAGAAAACTGCATGAATCACACATGTAGTTTGAGATTATCAAATGTAAAAACGTGAAGTCCATATTTAGTTGCTTAAAAAGCAAATGTGAAAGCTGCTGAGCTCCCAGAAGCTTTACAAAAGCCAGAAGTTTTGAATACTGATTTGGAAGCCTAAATGCAGGATTTCGAAAAGAGGTTTGTAAGTGTTTGCAGCCAGCTCCAAATAATGTTTAATCAGAGTTGAGTGCCTAAGGCACTTTGAAAATCACAGCCTCCTGAATATAGCTCTGGGGCCCTCCTTTGGAAAGCCTGTGTTTTTCAGGGACAGAGAGGGAATGGGGTATATTTGCCTTCATGTGCATGTGTAGATGAGCAAAAGAAGACATCAAAGATCATGAATGTCAGGTTCAAAACAAGCAAGAGGCAGTGGTTTTGCATGCGTTTTGGCCAAGGATGTGGTGGATGCTAAAAACACTTTTGAGTTCAAGGGGAGACTGGAAAAATTCACAGAAAAGAAGTCTATCAAAGGTTACTAAATTAGGAAAAACCATGCCTACCTCAGAAAGTCCCTAAGCTGAAAATAGGTGGGAGGCTGGTGCAGTCTTAGAGAGAAGTATTCTATATAATTGCCCTTTTCTAACCATGCCCTAGACAGCTGATAGAGACAAGGAGTATCCACAACAAGCTGGGAACAATTTACTGTAGGAAAAAAAGGGAAGGATCTTCATCCATGACCCTATGCCTTGTTAGCACAAACTATCAAAATTCATACTCCAGTGTTGGGGAACGTACCTTTGGTGATGCAGCAACATCTCTCCATCTGCTATGTCCCAACAGAGGAGCAAGTCACACATGATCCTAACTAGAGAGCTGGTGCTTCCAATAGATTTCAAAAACAGCCAAGCAGAAAGACTGGTTTGTTTCAGAAGGGAAAAAAAAAAAAAAAAAAAAAAAGGAGGCAAACTGTACAACAGGATGTGATTGAAACTCTCCCAAAAGGAAATAACCCCAAACCTAAAAATGGCAGGAACTCTTTTCACGTTGCCTGTCTTTTGCAGTCTTGTTACACCCAGTATTTAAGGTTTAATTCTAGGCCAATCAGTTCTTCTTACTGGCAGTGCCTCAGTTGTAACACACACACTCTTGCAGGGTGTAGATTATTTTTTTTAAAGCCACAATTTTAGCAAACCTTTCAAGAATGTTTTACACAGTGATAGAGAATCGATTATTCAGGCTGATTTTAGGTAGATTTTCCCTCCTCCATTTCCTTGGTTATTAAAGAAAACAGTGAAATTTGGATCAGACATTCAGCTATCCAGTCCAAAATACATTCTTTTTTATTTTAGCTGCACTGCATCAAGTTGACATATGATGTGACACGATGTAACATAACATAAAACAACATTACTGTGCATAACACGTTAGAAATTAAAAAGAAATATTTCCTTTGGATCCCATTGGTACTATCAATTTTACTTGCACATCTCTAAATTATGTTTGTTCCTCTCATGTATTGCCTTTTAGCCGCTTGCTTAGGTGAAGAACCAGCTTTCCCCTCATAGTGTGTTAGGTAATAACATGTATAACATCTCCACATTCTTGGCCTCTAGAAATGCAGACAAAAACCAGTTCTCTGAAATCTTCACTGATATTTTGGCTGATATTTTGTTGATAGTTTCCTTGTTTTCATACAAATTGTCAGTACGTTTAAAGATAAATTAAAGCCTGAGAAAATTAAATAGAATCTGAGCAGGTAATAAAATGTATCTTAATATTAATTGTGCAGATAATTACATGAGTACATAAGGAATTCAGAAACAAGTTGGTATGATTTAGTAACAGTAAAGTCAGCTGATCTCCATCTAAAATCTATGGATTTTTTTCCCATTAGTAGAAATAATGTTGTTGATTAAAAACTATATGGTTCCTGCCAATTTATTGAGAATAAATTAATCTCTTTATGGACTTTTGGCAAACAGTTCGTGATAATCCTCATTGGTATCAGTGAGGAAAATGAGACGCACGGAAGTGCACATTTTTAAAAGCATTCTCTTATCTAAGCGTCTTAGTTTTCAGGCTCTGCTTAAAGTCCTTTGGGCCTGATTTGCAGAGGTTTTGGTCAAATATGCTTTATTTTGACTTCTAGTGGAGCTGTCAGTTGAGAAATTGAAACTTTTGGTCTCTAGTTGCCAGACGTAATAAAGAGGCATAATAATGATGCCAAGACTAGTTACTGGCTTAGCTATAGCAGCATGCATGTGGCAAGTAAGGGGTAAAGTACAAATGTCCCAGGTACCAGCTCTGTGATAGCGCTGCACCGTGCGGTGAGGGAGATTGAGGTTAGACTTTAGGAAGACCTTACTCACAGTCAGGGCAGATGAGCACTGCAAAAGGTTGCTGGAGGCAGCCGCGGAGTTGCTGTTACCACTGCTCTTTAAGAGCAGGTTAGAAAAACGTCTGTCAGGAGTAACATAGGCACAGGTGATTCTGCATTACAGCTGGAGAAGGAAAAGGTAATGTCTCCTGGGGTCCCCTTCAGGCCCGAATTCTGTGCTTTTTAATAGCAGCTAGAAAAATGCCAGAAAGTTTATAGCTGCTTTAGCATAGCACTATGCCCAGGCTGAAAAACCCTGCTGGAAAAGGTGTGTTGCATGGTCAGAGCTGCATTGCACTCCATCGAAGGAATTCCCTGCCTTTTCTCCATGACATCCATCTCTCTTTTGTGGGTTTGAATTTGCCTTTTTTAGCTGCTTTATCAGACAGGCCATTGTTAGTTGGATAATTAATTTTTTTTAGTGAATAAATTGTATTCCCTGTTATTCTCCCTTTCTTTGCTGGTGGGTTTTTGTTGTTGGTTTTGGGGTTTTTTTTTGATTGATGCTGTTCACAGCTCTCTGATTCCTGAGTCAAATTCTATTACTGCACCAAGCCCTCCACCTAAACAAGGCATCATCTTTCAAAAGCAGCCTCATCCCATGGGTACCCAGCTGGCAGTCGCAGTGTGCATTTCTCTGCCTCGAGACTCTTTCTTCCAGGAACAGCAGCAACGAGCTGTGGTTAAGACCTATTGTTACACCAGAAGGCTGCAATGCAAATAAATTTGCTGCTCTCTTTGATTGCAAGGCAATTCAATCAATTGCTGGGTAACAGCAGGGTAACTCAGCATCTTTGACATGAGTGTGGAAATGTTCTGCCTATGAGCTGCAACTTCTTCGACCAGCGTATGGCTGCAAACATCAAAAAGAACCTTCCCTCCATTTGTAATGATGCAAATGATTGGTAGGGATACCATGCCCTTAGGTAGTCATTGCATCTTGCTATTCAAGCACTATGGGCTTTTAGTTGGTAGCATGGTAACAATAACTACTACAGGTCAGTTGTGTATAGACAAGATACATGATAGTTTGTAGCACTAAATAAAGATGCTGGTTCTACAGATAATTTGTGAAAAAACCATAGATATATCTAGTTTATAAATGTACAATACTTATAAGTGTGTTTATGTAAAATACAGACAGAATCAGGTCCTGCTGAAGTGGTCTGATGGCTTTTCATTTCAGGGGTCACCCCTGCCTAACTGGGGACATGAAAATTAGCCTCAAAAATATCCATGTGGTGTTATGAATTCTGCTTCTGTTAGTGGATTAGGCTTTACTCCCACAACACAATTTAAGGGTGGGAGTTCATCCCAGGGGAATTTAACTGTCTGAGAGGAATGTCTGTAGCGTTAGATACTTTTTTGCACTCCCAGAGCTGGCAGCAGAGAGATAGGTGCCTCCAGAGAGTAATTCCCTAAGTATTAAGAGAGATGTCTAAAACTGATGAAAGACTTTCTAGTCATGTCGGTTTCTCTCAGACAGTGAGAGGGAGACTGGATGAATTGCTTAGACTAGGCATTTCATCTTTGGAAAGCTGAAAGTAGGTGGGAAGGCTCCCATCTCACATCTCCAGAGACCTGTGGGCTCTGCAAGCCCAGGGCTCTGCCTGCTCTAATATGAGTGGGCCTTGTACTTTCTGGAAATGAAATAATTTGAACAAGTTCACAGGCATTGTAATAACCTAAACTGTTCAGGTGGCACATTACGTTTAAGGGACAAACACATACATGAGGAGATGTGTCTTTGGTTTGTAGCTACAGGTTAGGCTTCTTATGCTGCCCCAAGGATTCATTGGCCTTGGTTGGTTCCCACCTGCTTTGGGAAAGACTTCTACAAAAGCCATGAAGCTTCTGTTTCTGAAAAATATATATTCTTAGTGGGATCAGCCAAATCTGCCCTGTAGGGCAGACAGATTAGGTGAGAGTGGTGTCCTCTAAGTTCTTATCAACTGTTTTTTTCAAACGTTGATTGATCCTGATATGGCGCTTTTGTTTCTCACTCACCTGCAGAGCCTGGAGTTTGCACTGTATTTGGAGACCCTCACTACAACACTTTTGATGGACGGACATTTAACTTTCAGGGAACATGTCAGTACGTTTTGACGAAAGACTGCTCCTCCTCTGCCTCGCCCTTCCAGGTGCTGGTAAAAAACGATGCCCGTCGGACCCGTTCTTTCTCCTGGACAAAGTCAGTGGACCTTGTGTTGGGCAGAAGCACTATCAGCCTCCAGCAGCACCTCACGGTGAAGTGGAATGGGACCCGCATCTCACTACCTTGCGAGACACCACAATTTCAGATCGATTTGGATGGTTATTTGCTGAAAGTGACAACCAAAGCAGGTAGGGCAAGTGTCTATGTGTGTGTGTCTTCTCCCTGAAGAACTCAAGTGCAACATGAACAGCAGTTAGTAGAAAAGCATGATAGTGGTAATAAATGCGGTTATAACTCTTTAGAGGTCTGAGGAACCCAAAGAGCTTTCAAAATCTCTGCAGCCCACAAGGAGACAGAGATCCCAGCTCTGAGTTTGAAGTCTTCACAGAACATTTGCTAAGCTCTGCTTCATTCTGCAGCTGACAATTTACTGCCTTCGTAGACGAATGTGCCATGAGTCTCACTTCCAGTGACTTGAGTGTCTATGGAAGGTCATTGTTTGATATTTACAGTTAAGAGCAGAGAGCAGATCAGTTCTTAAACATAACATTCAATTTTTTTTTCCCAGTTGCAGCAACGTATCTTACAGCCTAACTCAGCAATTATATAAAATCATAGTTACTAATGGTTGGAATGAGTTTAAGTTGTCAAATTATGCAAACATTTCACTGGGGCTACCTAGTGAAATGGGGGTCCTGGTTTTAAAACCAAGGCCTAATTTCCTGTTCGGTGTCATCTTGTTGGGCTTGCTTTGTGCTCGAGTAAGAGTTTGCCTGCAAGGAAGAGTCCGCAGCACCAAAAGCAAAAGGAGATCAGAAACTTCAAAAAATCTAGTACCTCATTTGTAGAAACAGGGAAGGGAGATAGATAGCAGACTCTCAGGTCTCTAGAGTCCTAGAAAATACATTAATTGTCAAAATGCTAAATGAGAGGACTTGCAATTGTTTTGATAAACTGTTCTGAAACTGTAGTATCCTTGCATAGGTAAATATTGAAGGGAAGTTGAAAACTTTCTCATTAGCATGTGTTAGGTACTACTGTTGTCCTGAGAGATTTCACTTACATAGTGAAGTACTGTTTCAGTGAGAATACTGTTTACTGTTAATTCAATTAAATACCATGTGAAAGCAGTGAAACCAATCTTTCTATGGTCACAGGCGTGACACATAGTCATACTCATTATCTAGCACCATTTTTTTTCAAGGGGGACACTAGCAGCCACTGTTGAGCTGAGAATTTAGACACCTGTTCATATAGCCCCTGGAAATGTAAGTCTGCATAATGTGGATCCCAGCTCTGGGTTCATTCCTCAGAGTGGCAATGCAGATTTTTGTGGCTGTCTGTAAAATGCACACAAGTTGACCATTATTCACAGCTTCTAATTAAAAGCATCTTGAGGGTTTCTCTTTGCAGCCAGCTGAACGTTATGAATTCTGGCGATGTGGATTTCATTAGCCAACCACAGGCAAAGGAAAGGTTTTCAATCGAAGATGAATGACAGCTAATCCTGCTGCTATTCCATTTGTTTCTGGTGCAAGCCTAATAAATGACTACACACATCCTTGTCCATGTGTTGGCAGAGGGAGTGCAAACATGGCATATGACAACATACCAAACAGTGTGTAATCACTGCAAATTATAGCCTAAATAATTCCTCCCCTTAACGGAGCAGGATCAGGTTTCTCTTGCTGAACGCAGCACGACGGGCCAAGTCCTGCTTTCCTTAGCACGTAAGGCCTGGAAAGCAGCAGAACGGCATGGCTCCATTTTGCTGGGAGAGGGCAAGTAGCAGAGAGGCTGTAGAGAGGAGGAATGTGCTGAGTAAAACTGGTTTAAAGATAAATTTTTTGTTCCACAGGAAATTCTGAGTGCCAGAGGAAAAAATTGAACAATTTTCTCTGTTTCAGAATGAAACATGGATTTTTTTTAAAAAATATATGCTTTCCCAGTGTATGGTGAAAAAAAAGGGGGAGGGAGGAAGTAATGAAAAATAAGCTGAACCACTGCACTACAAGCAAAATTCAAAGTAAAATTGGGCTTGGAAGTGCAGGGTCTGGTGCTTACAGCTCAGCCAGCATTCCCACGGCTTTTGGTTTTCCTTTTGCAGAGGTGGAGGCTGAGCCCTGGATAAAACAGGGGAGCCCAAAGCTTCAGGAAGCCTTGTGGTCCCTGGCTACAGGGCAGTCTGCATGGCAGGGCTGTCCTGGAGTTGCATACCCTGAGAGTCCAGGCTTCCAGGCAGCCCACCAGGCGAGCTGGCAGGAAACCAGCTTGGAGCCTTGCCTGTGCTGTGTTGGAAGTTCGTTGAATACGATATGTCTCCCTGAAGAATTTCTGTTCTGATGAATTGGCATTTTCCAGTGAAAACCTGTTTTGTTGCTAAATTCCTCACCAGCTGTAACCCTAGATGCCATGCAGCAGCAATTCTGGCACCCTGCCCTTGCAGGTACTTCTTCACGGGTGTGGTTGGGATGGTGTTGAGTCCTTGTCTAAAATGTGTATGTTAAAAAGACAAGAGAGCAGTGGGGCACAGGACTAGTGTTGCTTATCTGTCCCTCTAGTGCAGGAGCATTTTTTTGTTGTTGCTGTTTCTGTGCTGATCTTTTGCGTGAAGCCACTTTGCTGAGGTTTTCTGTGCCGCTTTGGCATTGCATCTTTAGGGAAGAGTTGTCTGCCAGTTCTTGAGGATGCCTTTACCATGAAAAATCATGCAGAACAATTGATGGGAGTTCCCAGCATGGGGAACTCAGTGTGTGATGTGCATAAATCCAGGACCTTTTTTAAAGTGCAGCAGAACACATAGTGTGCCAAGTTAAGAAATCAAGTAACAAATTGGTTAAGTATCCTTCAAAGAAAGGGGAAAATTGGAAACCCCTAAAAAGTAACTCAGAGAATATTCCTTTTCTGCACATCCCCAGATGGGACAGATGCTGCATCCTTTGGCTTCACATCTCTTGGATTCTGATCCTTGTCCAAGTGAATGGGAAACTCATCCATTTTGAGGGGGAAGGAAGGGGGGCTATAGGCACCAAGAAACACTTCCAATTTCTGTCTGCCAAGGAGACCAATTCAAACATTGCCCCGTAGCATAATCCTGTTTGTCACAGCTCTTGTTGGTTTACAGAGACTAACTGAATTTTCTGCTTGTGAAGAAACAAAATGGCACACATTGCACAGTGCAATCAGGCTCCAACAAAATTATCATGTGTAGGAGTAAATACCCTTCCTCATTACCCCAAAAGGGAATAAGCTCCATTATGGGCAGAAATCTTTAGTGGTGTCATCAAAGATAGAAATTCTGAGCAATCTTCTATCTGAGCAATTACAGCAGAATATAGTGTAATTAAACAATAACAAGCTAGAGGAAAGTACGTCCTTTTGTGGTAGCTAAACTGTGAGTCTCTTGAATCAAATCCAGTAATCAAAGCAGGAATCTCCAGATTTAAAAATGTGCATTTTTTATACGTTGAGATGAAAAGTCATAATTCTGTTATTCTTGCCTGCATACCTAGAGTTCACAGAGCAACATGTAACAAATAGATTAATTTAACTCTCACAAAGGACACACAAATATTCATGATAATTTTAGAGTTAACCTTTCGTAGTGAATTTGAGTTGTTTCCCTGAAAGTCAGTAAGTCTTAGCTTGAGAAAAAAATTTGTAAGAGGAAAATTGATAGAATCATTAGCCAGTCTTTTGTGGCTCTCCTTAAAGTCAGCAGCTTCTGAGGGAGCTCGTTTGGGGAAGAAGCTGAACACCGCCTTAAAAACTGGAGTTATTTTCTGAAGAGAACTGTCTGAGAATTTGGATCTTGATGCTTCAAGCTTTGAGAAAGTTTATGTGATTCTCAAGTCTGAAGAAATCTTAGTTTATAATTTAATGGCAAGGTTTCCTTAAATGCCCGTGCGGCAGTATTAATCTAGTATCTGTAAATCAAGCTGTGTTTTGTTTTGTTCAGCGTTGTCAGAAGCAAAGACAGCTGGAATTTGAATTTGTCCAGCAATGCTAATGTATGAAGCAGCTTAAATGGCAGCTTTCCTCCTTGCCACTGTGCTGGCCTTGTTAACTGTTGTAGTCTTGCACAATTTCTCAGTTGGCTGGGTGTAAAGTGCCTTTGGAGGAGGACATAGTGGCCCTGTCCATGCTGGGTTTATTAGATAATTTGAAACTGCTTTCAGGCATAGCCAGCTCAGGACATATTTGTGCTATCAGTGCTAATCTGTAGTGATAAGGAAAGATGACTGTAGTGGCCTGAACTACCTGCACAACCTTGCTGGGTAAATCGTTCCTCAAACTCTTGGTGACACAGTGTAAACCACATAAGTGCCAGGACAGTATGTACTGATGGCAAAGGACCTCTTCTATAGCCATAATTGCCAGTTGAGCCTCACCCTGTTTCTCTGTGGGGTGGGTAGGAATTGTCATAGGAGACAATAGGATGTGTTGCTAGAGGAAGGGTTCCAGCTTTGAACTGAGTCACTGGTATGTTAATTACTTACATGAGGATAGGGCAGGGTTTGGATCACATAGTGACAAGCACTGATTTACAAGAGGAAAGGGTGGTGCTAAGCCAGCCCACACAGCAAATGTAGAAAGCTGGAGGGAAGCCCTAGTCCTGCATTGCAGAGTGATGCTGTTTGGTATTCTTGGCCAGGCAGGGAGAAGAGGGTAAAATCTGGATTATCCAGTTTAAAAGCAGGTTCCTGTATTTATCCTTAACTAGCTGCTGCACACAGGTACTTTATGGGAATAAATTAACATCAGCAAAATGATTTGTTACTGCAGAGATGTGAAGTAGTAGCATTCATTAAACATTGGAAATAATTAAAAGAAAGGCCCTTTTTAGGTAGAAGTTAAGCAGCAGTAATTCTTGGTGTTGTTTCTATCCCGCATGATACCAAAATTGCTTTCCCTTAAGAGATACATATTTACTCCTCAAAGGATGGAATTCATTTAATTTCTAATCACTCTGGTGAAAACTGGAAGTTTAGTCTCCACCTGATCTCTGATCCCTCTAGAGTATCACTGGCAACAGAAAGGCATTCAGAAGGTAGTTTATTCCCTCTGCATTAGACACCCACGTTGTGACCCAGCGCTGCCTATTCCTCTGCATCAAAGAGAGGGCCCAGACAGCTAAACACCTAGCTTTTAGGTGGGTGCAGACAGGTAAAACGTATTTCACCCACAGAAAGCAATTTTGATGTTGATATACTAGAAGTGCAAAATCTTACTGTAAAACAGACTGTAGCAGAGCACTTACATCCCAGACACTAGTTGAAGGTTAGATGTTTACCTTCATTCTTCAGTGTTGCTGACTTATGAAGACAACTTCAAAAGGCTGGTTATTAACGCCTTTTGAGTGAACAGTTTGAATCCAGTTCAGAATGCCTTCTTTCAACAGTTTTACCCATCTGGCATCTCTTTGTGGTCATCTTTTTAACTCTCTCTATCCCCACAAAATAAGGTACTTGTATTAGAACAGTTGTATTCACCAAAATGAGTGATCAGTATCAGCTTTGCAGGCAAGAAAAGAATGTTTTCCATATGGTGGTCGCTGGCGGGGTCTCAAGGGGCATGGACACCTTTGAATGCCCATGACCTGTGCAGTGGGTGACAATGGTTGAATATCTGGGCCCCTTGCGAAATCAGCTAGAAATTTACCCTAGCAAATTCAGTTTGCAGAATTTTGTAAGAACTCTCTTTCAGCAATGAGAGTAGTTCTGCCTTTGTTCCAGAATTTTTAGGATAACTCTATTCATTAGCAAGGAGGAATAAAAATAAACAGAGGCAGGAGCGTATTGTAATTGACTGCCCAGTGACAGAAAAAGAGGTGATGGGCACAAACTTGAGTATAGGAAGTTCCACCTAAACATGAGGAGGAACTTCTTTCCCTTGAGGGTGGCAGAGCCCTGGAACAGGCTGCCCAGGGAGGTGGTGGAGTCTCCGTCTCTGGAGACATTCAAAACCCCCCTGGATGGGTTCCTGTGCAACCTGCTCTAAGGTGGCCCTGCTCTGGCAGGGGGTTGGACTAGATGATCTCCAGAGGGCCCTTCCAACCCTATGATTCTATGATTCTATGACTTTGATTTAAGAAATACTACACTTGCCAGGGGCACTTACTACTGGGAGGTATATAGAAATCTAACAACAAATCAGTAGCAAGCCAATGGCTTTGTTTAGTTCTCGTGAACACTGTTTCACAAACATAAGGCATGGTTTGTTATCCTCAATTTCTTCTTCTTCTCCTTTTTTTTTTTTTTTTTTTGTGTGTGTGCATTTTTTGTCTCATCTCTTTATTAGGCTTGGAAATCTCATGGGATGGAGACAGTTTTGTGGAAGTCATGGCTGCGCCACATCTGAAAGGCAAACTCTGTGGTCTCTGTGGCAATTACAATGGGCACAAGCGAGATGACCTGATTGGAGGGGATGGGAATTTTAAGTTTGATGTGGATGACTTTGCCGAATCTTGGCGTGTGGAGTCCAATGAGTTCTGCAGCCGCCCACAGCGAAAACCTGTGCCTGAGTTGTGTCATGGGACGGTCAGGGTGAAACTCCGAGCTCACCGGGAATGCCAGAAACTCAAAGCGTGGGAGTTTCAGAGCTGTCATTCGACGGTGGATTATACCACATTTTACCGGTAAGTGTGGCTCGCTGCGGAGGGAGATAGTAAGTTATTGTGTGAGGAGAAAAGCCACACAGTTGGCCCAATTTCAGTAGCTTTTAAGCACATGCTTTTGCGAAGAATTAATAGACAAGCTTGGAGTTATGTTATGATGAGTTTTTCTGAGTTGGGAATCAGAAGAAGGTGGTCCTGACCTAATAAAGAGCCGAGCAGCCAACAGTGAGAAAGACAGGCAGGCTTGTGATCACCAAGAGAAAAAGTACTTTTGGACACTTCAAAACATTTTGGTAGGCTCTTTATGTTTTCAAAGTTTTTTGTAAAGTTGAGGCTGACTTTAATTGCTATTGCTTGTGGTCCAGAGAAGTGTGTCTTCCCAGGAGCATTTTGAAAACTACTTTGTTAAAGCAGGGATATTAAATATTACTAGTGCCTCTTGGATGGTGTAGTTTGTGAATTGAGAGTTTGAACGGAGAGTGTTAACAAAAAGCTCAGTACATGCCCATCCTGCCCTGGGAGCAAAGGGAGACAAATGAGGATCTAGAAGCCTTGTGTCAGTGAATTATTCAAGTTTTTTATCTTTAAAATGCTTCCAGTCTAAACCGCAGAGACATAATTTCTGGTTTTTAATTGGCATGAGTTTATTTGCCCCTCACTCAGTAAATAAAATTGGCTTTTCTTTTGATTGCCTGACATAAAAGATAAAAGCAACCCAAGTCACAGTTGCATGATGGCGGATGGAGCTGCCTGATCTCTGCGCTCCCAGCTTTCTCCACTTGCGCACATCTGCTGAACTATTGGGCTTATTAGGAAAAGCTTTCTAAAATGACTCCATTTCCCTTATGATTTGCCTTTCCTCTTCTTCTGTAATGAGACAGAAAGACTTTTATCTACCCCAGCAGAATATGTCCGGGACTGGGAAATGGTAGAAGATGACACACAGTTTGGCTTGTAGTCTATGTGATTCTGCATTTAGTTTGCTATAGTGTATCCCTGTGCTAGGAGCTTGGCAAAGAGTGAGGACTATACTGTGTGCAGGTTATACTATTTTATCTTTTCCAATGGCTGGAGGCACAGCAGAAAGCACTAGAGATGTTAAAACACACACACAGTCTGTTGAATGCATTTCAGCAACATTCCCATCTCACTTCCATCGTCCTCTAAAGGTAAGTGATGACAATGCAAATGGAAAACAGGCACAGAGAGATTTGTTTCAGTTTGCAGTGGATTTTTTTGTCCCTTTTTTATAGTAGCTCATGATTAATTTAGTGCAATACACTTCCTGACACCACAGAGGAAAATGATTTATATTTTGGCTACAGCAGCCAGAAAAGAAAAAAATCTTTACATGCTTGCACACAAGAATTACCATAGAGCAGTTCTGTTCTTTTAGAAGGATGTCTTCTATTTGTCCGGGAAAGACAATGAAATCAAGCAAGTATTTAATTTGATTATGTGCTTTTGTAGAAAAGTCTATTTTTCCCCTAAGGAAACTTTATGTTGAAATGACCATCATATTCTGTCAGAAGTAGCTGTTCATTTTATAACATTTAGATGTTGCCAGTGGTTAGAATGCTCAGTTCCCAATACAGGAATCAAGGATAATGTATAAATTAAAATTAAGTAATGATATTTAGTAGAATGCTACTTCTTGTTAGAAAATGACAAAGTTGTAGCAAGCAATTTATTCAATGACCATGGCCATTTTTCATACTAGGAAATTCCTGCAAGGAGGTAATGATTATGGGACACTCATTAAAGAAAGTTTGAGTCTGACATAAATATTTGTGTATATAAATATGCGTGTGTGTATATAAGTATAAATATGAGTACCTAAGAGATTTGCATTTTTCATGAATTTTTTTCAAAGAACCTATTGCTGGTGGTGTACTTCTGCAGAAAATGTAAATTACCATTAAAATAAATTTAAATCAACATTTACAGCTTTTCACTGACGTCTTTTAGAAAAGCATATTTAGTCAATGCTTTGTCATTTCAGCCTAGATATACCTAAAATATTTCCAATTCTGCTTTTCTGACTCTAAACAAGCTCCTAGCAGTAAGAGAAGTGAGGAGGCAGAATGGTAGGGTCAGGTTCTTTCATTTTTCTGTTCATCTCCACTTTGAATTGAATAGCTTCTCAGTTGTTACCTTCCAACATTATGTATTATGGAATTTTTCCATTTGGAATACTGCATTCACAAGAGTTAACCTTTCTTGATCATCCTTGCCTATATTATCAACATTGACTCATTTTCATTATGCTGCTCTGGTAGTGACCTGCTGTTAATAAGAATTCTCAGAAATAGAAATAAACCCAGCAGGAACATTACGAATTAGGGTGTGTTTTCTTCAAATACCAAAAAAGGCAGTGAACAATGCATTGCAAACATTTGTCTGACATTGTGTTACTGAGGAGATTTCTGTGAAGAGGTCTCAAATTCGTTTTAAGTCTCATTCTTTTTACAGCTGTAGTTTCTCCTTTTGTTAGACATCCAAAAAACATATACAGCAAGATTGTCATGATTGTTAGGTGAAAAGGATATGGTTAATATTTTAGAGAGTAGAGATCTAGCTTCATGACTGTGGGGTGAAGAACAGCTAACTCCTGAGCTGGACCTTGATAGGTCTGTGACACCTTAGAGGAACTGGTTGTGCACCTTGCCCTTAACCCTTTTTTTTGATGTTGTGACTTTGGTGACTTGTGTTTCTCTGCAAAGCGCATGGTAGAAGAAAGCACAATGTAAGTGCACAAGAAAAGATTTTTGAAATACTCCAGACTGCAAACTAACAATTTTAGCATCTAATTTTACACCACTCTTTTAATTCTTTGTTTTGTAACTAGACACGTTTTATGGGGTTTTAATTGCGGTTTGTTTTGTTTAGTTTTGAGTTGGTATTTTTTGTTTGTCTTTAATGCATTGCTGGTTGTTCAGTACTCATGAGTAATACTCTAAAAATAACCCTTAGGGTTGAACTTTATGGAGGCAAGTTCATTAAGCAGGGAAATGATTTTGAATTTCCAGGAGGTTTTGGTGAAGCCAGAGTGAAGAAGAGATTAGCAGCGACAGTCATTGCCATTGTCTGTTTTGATATTTTAATATGGCTAAGCATCCCAGATTAGTCCTTGCCAAAAAAACCAAAAAGTTACCAAAGTTCTCAGTAGCAGGTTTTTAGGGAGGATATGTATACGTTACCATGTATGTGGTAAATCTTGCCATCAGGCTTCTGAAGCTGCTCTTGAGTATAAGCAGCACTAAAAAGAGGTGATGCTATCTTAATTTCTCAGGCAGCTGTTACCAGAAAAAGCTCTATCACATATCACGAAAAATCACGGAACTATTTAAGCTCTGGGATGAAGCTTTGGGGAGCTTAGGGGACTTGAGGAAGGAGAAGAGGACTTTCTGTGCTCACCAAGCCCTGACCCATGGATGATTTCATCGTGTACCTTTGAGATGTACTGAAACAGGGGCCTGGAGGCGAGTGCAGCCCTGGTGAGGCCAGGCAGGGCAGGTCCCTGGTGTGCCCCCATGCCTGCTTTGCGTGGCCATGGCTGATACCTCTCGAGAATCTCTTTGGGAGGCACGGGAGCAGGCAGCCCCAAACAGGGGTTTGGGGACTGCAGTGAGAGAGGCAGCACAACGCTGCTGAACACAGGGACAAGTTGGGCTGCAGGAGGCACCATAATGGCAGTCACAGGACTCATATTCCTAGTAACGCCTGCCCTCGTTAGCATCCATGGCTTACTAGTAGCTTTTTTTGAAAATGGTTTTATATCACCAACAGATTTGGACTGTGACATCAACATGATATCGGTATATCACCCATCTCTAATACACCTACACGGCAGCTGTGTTCATAAATGATGAGTTAGACGTTGTTCAAGACTCTCACTACTGCCATAACTTTGGAATAATATTCATTGTCTTGCAGTAAATTTCCCCATTTGAGATTGGGAAATTCGTGCTTCTAACTCTCGAGACAAGTCTTTATTGTTATTACTCTTCCTATTATTTTTTTTATTGTTGCTGTTATTATTATTACTACATTTTTAACAGACATCAGCATACAGAATAATTAGTTACTCTTTTCTCTTTTTTAATAGTCCTAAGAGGTATGTTTTTTTTCTCAAAGACTTGAATTTAATTTTATTTCGTATTTTATGGCAAGCAGTAATTAACATAGTAATAGCCTCATTTGTTTGAATCTGTTAATCAAATACATTCAGGAATTGCAAATCTACTTTATTGCAATTCTTGTCTTAAATATTCCTTGTGATTCTGCTGACTACTCCATCTTAGCTTTCAGTTAATCAGTTAATGAGTTTCTATTTCTGTTAACCAATTAACTTTGTGCAGTTAACTACTGCAGTCCTGCAGTTTTTCTAAAAATTTCCACTTAACTAGCAAAACTATTATTGTTTAGAGTCGGAGTATAAATTGCAATGTTGTGTAGTCCATCAGCTCCCTGTTATTAAGTTTGACAGATATGCCATGAATGGCTACAGAAAGCATGTGAGCTGTAGCATTGCTAAGTTAATTACGAGCTCTATTTAAAAGATGGGCATTAAGGGTTTGTGGCTTTGAAGCAGAGGGTTTGAAGGTTTTTTTTCCCCTTGTTAACAATGATGTCCTACAGCTGTAAAATTCATGTGGTTATGCCCCTATGTTCACTCAGCAGGATGGTGCAAAAGAAATGAAGGCTGAAGAATGACTTCAGAAAAGCCCGTTTCAAGTGTTAAAGGGGTGGGTGGAACTGGCATCTCTGGAGCCCTCTGTGTGCTGCCAAGGGTGCGTATTACAAAATTCTCCCAGCGAGGTTTTCTGGTCCTGACTGTGCATGTGGGCACAGCAGTCGCCTGCTTTGCTCCAGCTGAGGCCGGGCTGCTCCAGGGCTGCTCTGTGGTGTAACCGAAGGGCAGCTGTAGCTCTGACTGCTCACCAGGGTGGCTCCTGTCCTTGCCATTGCTTCTGCTAGTGGTGTTGGCTGGAAAAAAGGACCGATGGCGTGAAGCCGTGGCTGGTCCCCTTGACAGACCCGACACAGAGCAGGGGCTGTTGCTCGTGCTAAGGTAGGGATGTTCCTGCGCCTGTCAGACCGCCTGCCCAAAGCTGGCCCTGAGCCTGGGTACTAGAGGCAGTGTAACCACAGCAGAGAGGAGCTCAGGATGAAACAATTTACTCTGCTTCTTGGGCAAATTGTCACTGTGCAGCTGTACAACCCAGGGAGCTTCTGGTTAGAAAGGAATTTAAAAATACTTGAAATAATAATTGAATTTTTTTTAAGCAAATCTGCAGCAGGACTTGAGTTTCCTGTGAGCTAGATGCTCCACTTTCCAGTCTGCTCTGTTCAGTATCTTTGAGTCTTCCATCCACTTGAAGTTACCACTGGAGCATCAGTTGCTTGCGTTGTTAAGTGCTTAATAATTCAGGCTTTCTGTACAGAAATACTCTGCTTTGTATCATTCTACTTATACAAGGTGATCCTTTGCAGATCTTGGTCGGAGAAATGCGCAAAGGACTAAGCCTAAATGTGTAGGCACTGTGAGAGCTGGTGTTCCCAACCCTTACAAGAGCACTGGTGCTTGGGAACACATTCTCCACACATACCTGGCCGGGCTGCCTGCTGCCTTTATACCCCGACACAAATAGACGTTATTCCCCAAACTACTTCTAAATGTCAGCCTGTGGATCTTGTGTAAGGCCGTGATGAACTCACTGAAGTACAGGTAAGAAGCACTGTGACTTACCCTGATGGTGACTGACAGTGCTCACAAATGTGAGTAAAGGGACTTTCTGGTGTTTGATGCAGTTTGGGATTTTTAGCAGCAACCACCAACCTCTGCTACCTATATGCTGATGATAAGGAGTACTGCAAAAACACCACATGCATATAAGTCTATAGATCACCACTGTTTTAAGCCTCCTCCTTGGAGTATTTTTCATCTGATGTAGCCAAGAGTGACTGCAAGCTGCCAGAAAAATACTGTTTAGATTTAAGGATTAGATGTTTGGATTTGGACAAATAGGTTGAGTGGTCAGAAAAGATAAATCTGAAGCCAAGCTGAGCTCAGTTATCTGCAGATCATAACTCCTCTTCATCTTTCCCCCACACCCCTGCCCCTGCTGGGGTATTTTTCACGTAACCAAGCCCCAACCACTTGTTTCTGTTCAGAAAAGTACCTCAGGAATTTGGGGCTAGAAAACATTCTTCTCTTCGTATCGGTGGTTATTACAGCTGTAAAACATTGAAGCAGTGCCAGAGGATTCACAGATGTCTCCTTTCCTGTTGAGGTATTGGGAATGGGGAGGATGAGGGTAGAGAGGGCTCCAGAATCTGACAAGACCGTGGTGTTGGACAGACACCATTCAACTGGGACCATCAGTGGGTTGCTTCCAGCTGAGAAGCGCATGCTTACCCGATGACCCACTTTGTGCTTCCCTATATGGAAAGTTAATGATTTTTTTCTCTAACAAGGAATTTTTTTTTTTTTGTTATGGGAAAACCAGATGAAGCAGCATACTGCTCTGTGATTAAAACCCAGGGAAGTTTCCTTTCCTTCAGAGGATGGCATGCCTGGAATGTGTTTGTTTTGCTTACCTATTTACATGATCACAACCCTACCTGATGCTGTCCTTTTACACTGAATGAGATGTCATTTCCTACTGGTTGCAAGTGCAATGTGAGGCTTCTTTTCTCTCTTTTCCAGGAAAGAACTCAATTTGTGATTATCACGCATGCAGGTATATAGAGACTTATTACAAAAACCTGCTTCTGCCTAGTAAAACTTCATCTCTTTCTGGTTTATTACCTGGCCCAGTGAAATTCAAGTCAGGTGTTTCATAACCAAATACTGTCTTCATCACTGCCCAGTGTCTGACAGATGTGAGACTCTGTGTGAAAATGTAAGGTCAGTTTGTCTGAGACAAAAATGGTCCTGAAGGATGGTAGGAACTATGGGGAAGGGAGGAGAGGGGGAAGGATCTAACAGAACAGCATGGTACCATAAATACCCTTCTTATTCGTCATATGGACTGCATTCTTAGAACTTGTTGTTTCTGGATTACCTTTGACAGAGGCATGATAGGGTGGTTTTGTTTGTTTTTCTACAGTGCCTTGGAGTCATGGGATAAAGTCCTGATTTGTTGAAGTCAATGGGAATTTTGCTATATGTGGGCAACAGGTTTTTATTCTTGTGACTGTTCCTGTACCATGCAGGTTTATTACGGTAATATCTAGCATCACTTAGTAATCCTTGGTAAACCTCCCCACCATTTGCTGTACCACAGACAATTTAAGAAAGCTTAAGCTGGTTCAGAGACACTGGGTCCATTCTTTACTGGGGCAGACAAAATGGAACACATTCAGATCAGGGCTCCCAGATCCTGTCTGCTTGCCACTTTTTTCCAAGGGGAAATCTAAGAGGTGGCTTTCCAAGGCAGAAGACCTAATTTGTCTGGCCATAGGCAATTGAAAGGTCCTTTCTGTGTTTCCCTAACTTGAATTCACTCATGGTTCATTCTTCTTGGCTGTAAGAAGGTTGTAGAAAAGCCTGCAATGCTAGATCTGCTGTCCCTTGCATTTTTCAAAGCTTATCTGGTAGGCTTTAAAACATGCCCAAGGAATAACTTCTTTAATATGGAGTTCTATCTCTCAAATATCTTTATTAAAGCTGCAATCTTAAAATGCCACTATTTCACGGTAAGCATGAGTGTGCCCTAGGACTATCAGGGCAAAATACAGGCACATCTTTGTTGCATACCGTAATAAGTATTTTTGGAAAGGGCCCTTTCACATTCTGGAAAACACCCCTGATGTTTCAGTAATATAATACAACGCATGATTTTTAAAAAGAGGAGGAGAGCAGGTGTGGGGAGGAACTGGTAGAAAAGCAGAGTGAAATCCTCCCTTGTGGAAATGTTTGAAAAGACTCCACCTGCCATTTGGTGCAACTTGATCCACTCCCAAAGCAAAAATACTTGCTACACTGAAGTATGCTTTTTAGCTGCAAAAATAAATCCCATTTCTTGGAGAGATGCTATTCAGCATCATCGGAGGAAACCACCCTGTGTCTCTGTCAGGTACCGCAGAATTTTAGCTACAGCTGCTACAAAATCCAAGACCTCTGTTCGATCCCATTTTAATTAACCTCTAAGACATGTTCACAGCAGGGCTTTCTTTGCTAGTTTGTTTTAATTTAATTTTAGCTTTTCATGTTTTAAACTTTACTGCGGTATTGATTTTAAATAAAATCCACGGATGCTTAGCTGATGGTAATGTCTATTTCCGTGAATAAATAATTCAAGAAACCAACCCATTGGATCTCATATTCTGCCTTGGGCAGAGGCTAATAAGTGTTGCAAGGAAGAGGAAACCCACCCATACTGTAGCTGGCCAACTGGGCCATGTCATATATGGTGGAGAAATCCCTTTCAGGCCCCTGAGATGATCAGTTTACATCTCATAGCATGAAATTTTAATTACCTTTCCTTTAACATGCATAACTGCAAAGCTACTATATTTCAGCTCCTATTTTAAGCCACCTGCAGTATATCCTGCCTAATTAGACACACAGCAAAGATGAACGAGGGTGTTTATAAGCAGGCAAATGAGACGAATTTGTGGGAAACGTTTTAAAAATAAGCTTAACCTAATCCTCCTGTTATTCTTATGAGTTCATTTATGCTTCTGGCAGGATAACCAGACAAAGCAGGACGTGAGCTGTGACAGCCACAAAAAACTTTTCTGTAGAAAGTTTGCCTTAGGAAGGTTTTGACAGCTCCGAGCAGCTTATCGAGCTTGCTCTCACTGTTGTTTGGAGAGCTCATTTGATGCATACGAGGGGTCCATTCTGGAGACTTTACATGGGTTATATTTAACTGAAAGCTTTCTTGTGGGTGCTTTTAATAGCCGGAGGTTTTTCCTTCAGTTTTGCTATTGTTTCCTAAATATTGCAGGGCATCCAAAAAATCTGAGTTGTTCCCAGTCTTCGAGATCTCTGGGGGCCTTTGCGTTATGTCAGCTTTTTAGTAGCTGTCTATGGTATAACGTGCCGATCCGGGATAAAGGCTCCTCTGCTGTCTGTTCCCACAAGGCCTCTCGGTATCGATAGGCATGTGAAGGTCCCATACTCCAGGGTTGCGCTCTCAAGTGTGCGAAGTGCTAGTGTGTAAAGCAATTAACTTCTGTTAATTGCTGAAGCCTCCATTTTCCTTCAGTCTTCACAGCACATGAAAGAATCAGCACCTCATGTTACTGGTGATTTACACAGCCTCGCAAACAAGCACAGCATGAGCTATTTTGGGAGTCCTCTACTGCTGCCGTTCAACCTGCAAAATGTTTGCTCCTTGGGCAGTGGAGCACTGAGAGCAAGAGCAGACTGAGCACCAGGCACTGGCAGCACGATGAGAGTTAGGCGCAGCCCTCTAACTGTGAGCACACGGGTCCTAAACAGCCGTATGCAGCAGGGCCACTGCTGACGAGGGCTTGGGGCATGACAGCAAAAGCTCGTGGCCCCCCCATGGCAAATCTTGGCACCTGAGGGTTATTGTACCCTAGGGCATTGCAACGCCAGAGCAAAGAGCAGACTCGTGGGAAGTAAGGCAAGAAGGGGTGGAGGTACTTGTGCTAATACAGGAATATGTACTTAGCCATCTCAAATATTTACCATCACAATACCTAATCTTGGGTAAGGTACATGGCATAGGCTGGATGCATGGGTATGTGTGTCAGGTTCACCCACTGTTGAGACACCACTTAGAAACACATGTGTGTAGCTCTGCTCTCGTAATTAGCTCTGGTGGACTCGTCAGAGCAGGCGAAGAATTTTGCTAACATGGTGAGATCTCAAGATGAGGTTGCCAGTGCCATCCTAGAGCAAGGGCAGAACTAAACTGCCACTG
Source organism: Rhinoptilus africanus (assembly GCA_013400135.1). Lineage (NCBI taxonomy): Eukaryota > Metazoa > Chordata > Aves > Charadriiformes > Glareolidae > Rhinoptilus > Rhinoptilus africanus. The sequence goes on along the minus strand of VXBO01004448.1, from coordinate 229,294 downwards.
GATCCAAAATAAAACATAAACAGTCCCTTCCTCACCCAAAGGGAGCAGTAGGGTTATATTCTCACTCAAATGGAGGGCTCTGCGTATGTGAGAGCAGGTGCTGTGATTTCACCTCTTCATCACGATATGCAGAGGATGAGAGCATTTCGGTCTCTCCCTGACTCCCCCACTTAAGCCAGTTGAAATTAAAATTGGTGGGGAATGTGCTGGGAATACTGAAGGGAGTTGAAGCCATATGTTTTCTTGCATTCCTGGGTACTCCTACAACTAACATTCTGTTTATATAATATTCCTGAAACATAAAAGCTAAAATAAATCCAGCATGTGAAAATTAATAACAAGTCATTTCTCTTATGATCAGTCCAGGGGAAGCTGTCGTAAGTGTTAAGGTATTCAGACAGCTGATTTTTGTACATCAGCTCTCAAGTGAGGTATGTAGTTTACAGTGAGTGAGTGCTTAAGGTTATGTAGCCTATGAGTACATGAAGTAAGAGACTGTTGAGGATGGTGGATACCATGGCAGCAATGAAAAAGTTTACAAAGTTCATTTCCTAAGTGCTCCTTCTTAGCACTTTACATTTTCAAATTGCAGTGTAAACATTTAATTCTCACTGCACCCTGGTTTAAAGTTGTTGAAATGAAAAAAGAGTTCTTTGCTGCGCAGGAAGCCAAAAGCAGATTTGAGATTAAAACGTGAAAGTGCCTGGTTCCTGTCCTCAAGCTCAAGTCCTTCTGATGGGATTTAAGAGGTTTCACATGCACAAAAAGTGTATTGTCTTATTTTTGTCAAAGCAAAAATTCTTCTCAAACTTTCAGAAGAAAGTGTTCCTAATATTTTTAGGAAGGTACTAAATCTTCTCTGCTCCTGTGAGGCCCAGTTAGATGGTAACCTCGTAAGACTCCATGCAGCAACGTGTCTTTGGCAAGTAAGAACCTTAAAACAAGTCAAAATCTAGTAATGGATTGAGGCATGGACCATAAAAGACTTACTTTTGGAACAGGAGGGGTCGATTTGCAAGAAAACCCCCATACTCTCTTTTCAGATATCAAGGATTTGTCTGAAGTTTGAAAGCCCATTTTTGTCACTCTGCTCATTTGTCTGTCTACGTGGTTCTTCTCTGATGTACTGATTTCTCAGCCAATTGTTAACGAAAAAAATTTCCGTACTCTCTGGAGGGATATTTTGCATCCTGGCACGGTGATGACATAGGCCACAGGTGTCCTAGATGTCCTCAAAGGGTGTGACATAAACTTTAAATGATTTCAAGATTTGCTGTGGATACAGAAAACCTTTTCAAAAAAGGCTTATAGAACACATGGCATGAGGGATACACTTCTTGGCCTTGTTTCCACAGGCAAAGACGATATGCTGACAGTATAGAGAATGATCACCAAAATATCATTTGAAGGAGTTGCAGGTTGTTCTGTAATCTGAGAAGAACCTCAGAGATCCCCCAAACAAGTGGCCATTGAGGTTGTTAATGTGTGCCCCCAGATTCTCTACATGAATCAGGCCGTGTTTTGTCAGTGTCTGAAATATGTAGTTCTCACTATTTGCATCGTGGTTCCTTGGTTTAGAGAAGGCACAGATCTTCACTGCAATCATTAGGAGCCAATATCTGATTTCAAAAATACTCACGTGCACAAAGTTAAAATACAGTACGCAGAAATTCCAGCCCATCAGTAAGGGGATATTTGGTTCATCTTCCAGCTCTCCTTTAACTCACCTGTCCTGATCTCCAGATAGTTTGTCCCTCTAGTTAGTTTGGTCTCTAGACAGTCATTTCAAACTGGTGTCCATCCACACTGTCCAGATGAACAATGAAGTCAGCAGCCACCTGTGAAACACACTCTTCATGGCCAGGTGAAATCCCACAAAACACAGTGGCAGAGAGGCAATGACAGAACAAACTTCTCCGGTAGGGCTCTCATGAGTCCATGCTTTCTCCCAGGATGTCTAGACTGCTGCCTGACTTCACATAATCTATTCCATAGCCACAGCCTGTGTTATGGGGCAGCCAAGCGATATCCCTGGCCAGGATTCCCATCTGGTTTTTGAGGTGAGGAATTCACACTGCGTGGTTCTCTTTATCAGCTGCATGCAAACTGTGTGCTGTCTTGCAGCCCCCAGAATTTCCTTCACCTGTCTCTTTTATTTCTCTTTGTCTCTTGTTTCTGTTCATATTTCTTTCCAAATGATAAAGTACTTGGCCAGGAATGCTTTCTAGTTATGGAATTCCACAGGGATTTTTGTCAACATTCCCCATGTATGGAAGTTACAGTTTTATATGGTCAGAGGAAATTTAACTGTGGCACTGGAAAGAATAACTCTTGTGACATAAAAAGATGCTATTTATTATCTTCATGGCCCTTGCAGCAGATGCAGGCACTGGGTTTAAAGTCATGCCAAGGTTAAAGATCCTGTGTACATGCTCAGAGAACAGTTGGTGGAGTACGTTTTGGTTCTGTAACCGTGATAGCACCTAATAACAGCGGTCTATGCAGAGTACTTAAAAGCTTTTCCATATGACTAGGAAGTCAGGAGTTGACAAATTTCCTCAGTGTTTATAATTAAAACCCAGAAGAAGATACTAAACAGTTACTGGTTTCTATGTTGTCGTCAATATTGAGATTTATTGAGTTGAGAACCAATATTGACTGAGAGGAAACTAAGCTTGATTTTTTCCCCTAAGGCCTACCAAGTCTTGATATTGACTGAAACCAGAAGGCTGCATGGCATAAACATCAAACCTTTTGCAAGGATAGGAACTTGTTTCTTCGTCTTTCAGAACGGCTCCAAATTTTGTTACAGTATTTGTTACAATGCTTTACATAAAATAGGATTGAGCCTTTTAATTGTGGCTATGCCCCTTTGGCATGGGGTTATGTGGAGAGCATGAAAATGCTGGATTGGTAGCCTAAGGGATGGGGTGTTGTATGTTGAGTGAGTACAATACGAACAGCAGTAATAGGAGCTTCTTGTGGTGTCTCACTGTTACGTTTCAGTCTCAGTCTGTGACAGCACAGCTTGCCGAAGTCCATTGTTGGTATCATCCCCATATCTATCCAGTCATTGACTACGTCTCAGAATTACTGCAAGCAATGTGGTGACTTTTGTGACATGGACAACTCCTTGCTGGGAAGCAAGAAAGCACAGCTGAACTCATTCCAGGTCATCATTGCTGTTGCTTTTGTCTTAGAAGTTTTATCGTTTAAAAACATCAGGTGCCTGAAAAGAACAGAGTTTGAGCCAGGAAAGTCAGAGATCAGAGCCTTGATCTCATAAACCAACATATTACGTGACTATCACTCCTACATATACAGCATATGTACTTTTGCCTGCTTCTGACTGTTGCCTGAATTATATACATTGCTAAAGATCTGAACACTGCGATTTTTTTAACAGTCTTTATGAAATTAATCTCTTGCAGATGCTGGCTCGAGGCTGGCAGCATCCTTCATTTTCAAGCTTAAGGTACTAATAAAATTCTTAAGTCTGCTTTCCATTCAGATGTGAGAAAGCCCTCCAGTTTGACATGAACCAACTCTTTGATTCATCTTTTGTTGAGTGGCGAGAGCAGGGCTAGTTCAGCTCTCAGGGCTCTAGACAGGATTGTATTTCACAAAGTAGCCCAATAACCCATTCAACAGTTAGACCCAGAGAAGGAGTTTAGGCAGGAGTTTTTGACGCCTCCCTTGGCAGCTTGGAGCCTGTCAAATTACATGGTCAGACCGAATTTAGGCTTCTTGGTGGCTCAGCAAAAGGATTGTGTTGTGAGCTGAGTGTGGAATGACCAAGAGAGGATTACTATGCTTATGTGCAATAGGAACAGAAACAATTTTTGTGATATTGAGTGTCAACTGCAAGAAAACCAGCTTTATCTTAAGATTAATGGTATTTCTGAAAGCTGGCAAAGAGACACGTGATTTAGTTTTCAAGGCTTGAATTAATTTTGCCATCCTCTCTTGCAGCATCTGCTGCCTGATATGAATGGGAATGTTCTGCGAGCGCTGTGACACCTTACTTGTCCTTTTGGCTCAGGAAAATGCATTATGCCCTGGTAGTTAGAGCTTCTAGAGAACAGTAATAACATTGTACAGACTCTACCAGAAGCCAGTTGCCTCAACGTTAAAAATTTTTAGTGTTCCCTTATATATCTTGTAAACATGTCTTTCTGTGCAGTAATCCAAATGAAAGTGTGAAAGTATCTTTTTTTTTTCTTTTGGTTGACCCTTTGTTTTCCCCTTTTGCAGTACAGGTGTGACAAAGATGGAGGAACACGTTTACAGGGCTGTGGGGCTGCTGGAAAAAAACGATCCCTCCCAGGGCTGTTCACAAAGTGAATCATTAGCCTGGCTGTAACAATAAATACCACCACAGAGAACATGCAAGGATTTATCCAAAGGTCACGTTCACCCAGAAGGTTTCTCTGGTGAAAGAAGCTCGCAGCTGTGTTAAGATTAAAGAGTGTCAGAGAACCAGTGTGTGCAATTTTTTCACTCTGGGTAAAATATGAGCTGTTTGTCTAACAGCCCCAGCTGAGGGATGCTAGTGTCAGACTGCCTTGGGGCTGTCATATATATTTCCAGTGGGTTTTTAGTGTTCAAGAATAATCTCCTCTTTGATGCATTTATCTGACGCATCCTAAGCTGCTGCGATGCCCAGGAGGAGATCTTCCTCCCGCTATTCTGAGAACTTTGATCGTCATTCAGAAAAGGGAAGCATAATGGGAACAGACCAAACAAATGACTGAGGTCAAAGTTGTGCCCCCAAAATGGAAATAGCCTGAATGAATTGCTCACCTTTGCACTTGAAGGTCTTTAACATGCAGTGGGCCAGACTACGATGTGATAAGAGTTTTATCTGCAGCAATAGGCAGCTGCTTGGGTGAAAAGTTACTGATGGGCTTCAGTGAAAACCCTTGTGTGAGTTTTTATGCATGTGTATAAGGACACGGTCATGTAGTTCAGTGTATGGAAACACCTCTATGGCTAATCTTGTTAACCTGCTTCTCCTTTCACGGGTGGTATTTTTAAGTGAAGAAGAGTGGCATGAGTTTAATACTGATTTAAATGGAGAAGCAAGTGTTTTGCCTTTAGCGGTGCACTGTAGCCCATGGTTGCGTGGTGTCTCCCTTGGTCTCTTTCTGTCAGATGGCATAGGTTTTCTCCTTCCCTACTGTAAATGGGCCTGGCTCTCTGAGCTCAGGCAGGTCTCCTCGTGGCATTCTCAGCAGTGGCAGTCCCCAGTAGATGCCGTGGAAGAACGCTGTGGTGGCAGAGAGGGACCTGCAGTGTTGCTGTACTGAATGTTCCTCAGGAAGCAATTGTGGTTGTTGTTGCGTCTGTGGACAGTAAACAAATTAATCTTCTGACATTTGTGTTGCAGAAAACAACAGAGAAAAGCCATGAGGAAGTTTAATATAATTTTAATTGCCCTTTGTCATTTCCTACCCACAAGTCATTTAATTCTTTATCATAGGACTCCACATTGGAGGTGCACATGTGGTGGGTGTGAGGGGGAGAAGATCTTCTGGTCTGTCCTCCTGGGTTTCCATAGTGAGTTGATTTTTCTGAAAACACTTTGTGGCATGTTTTTGCTCTGTATTTTAGAGAAGCTTCAAGTGATCATCTCATGAGAAGTGAACCCTACCAGGGACTACACAACAGATTATTGGCAAATATTTTGACGGCCCAGCAAGAATTCTTTAGCAGCCAGTTAGCATATTATGTATTTACAGCCAGTGGGATTAGAAGTGACCTTCAGACTGACAGCTCCCTCAGCAGTGTAGCCATGATGGTTGTTTGGATCATCTCTGAACCTGCTTTCCCTCATCATGATTTCACATGGTTCTTATGCAGGCTTGATCTGGAGAGTCACGTTAATGATTGTGGGTTGTGAGAAGAGTTGGGTTTCCATGTGTGATAGCCTTCAAATATGGAAAGCTGCCATGAAACACAACAGGAGGAGAGAGGAAAACACCTCAGGCTGAAATGGTGTCATGTTTCTATTTTACTTCTGAAAAAACCTAAGTCTGTATCCAAATTGCAAAAGACAAAATACCTTCAATTTGTTGTCTTAGCTCGTGCAGAGCTCCCTAGAGGACCTTAGCTAAATGAGAGCACACAGCTTTTGGCAGAAACTCCAGAGGTTTTTTTGTTGTTGTGGGTTTTTTTCCTTGCTTAATACACAGGTGATCCAGTCTTGATGAAGAAGAACAGTACCGACTTTAATGCGATATTTATCTGTGTTATTATGACACTACGTAGAAAACCTGCAAGTACTGCCATGATATACTCAGCTGTAACCCAGTTAGATGCAGGAGAAGACCGGAGTCACGACCAGAGTCGCATTACAAGGAAATAATCCCTTTTCTTCAGGTTGCCAGGGGCTTTCATTTTGAATCTCCAAAGTTTGTAAGCATAAAATTTTTTTGACACCTTCAGGAGCTGGCTGAAGATTTAGAGCTGGGTGAATGGGAGGTGTGTGGCTTGGTCCCAGCTCTGCCCTTTGTCGTATATGAACCAGCCCCGGGATACCTCAGTCAAAGTCTTAATATGTGAGTATGCAAGATAAAGCCTCCAAATTCAGAGACAACCTCTAAATGGTTGTCAGGTGCTACTGCAGAGTCTGTGTATCTCCACTGACCATATGTTGCAGGTGGGTTATCAGCTGTGCAGAATGTGGGCAGATGTTTAAACCACTTCCATGCCCATCAGTGCAGAGTTTTGGAGATGCACACATTGTACCAAAGACTGAAAACACGCTCCTGAACCGCCCAGACAAAAAGTACTTTAAAATTTATTTTGGATCTCTTTTAGACATCCACCCTTCTTTGTGTCTCCCTGGTACTCTAGCTCTACTGATGCATGCTTGCAAAAGAAAAACCATAACAGAATATCTCTTTAGAAAGAGATTTTGAAGCAGTGACCTTCTTCTGAACTTTACATCATGGTTTCCATTGGCCGTCATGCTTGGAGCACTTTGAAATTTCCTGGCGGCTTATCCATTGGCTCAGAACTGGGGTTTTCACTTTGTCCTCATTGCCCAATTAGTGGGCAAAGAGCAGAAGTGTGCTTGTGGAGGGGCTTGCTGTGCTGGGCTGAGGTCTCCAGTGAACCCAACAGCTTTGCTAGCGTCAGTGTTCTCCATTTAGCTTATGGCAGCGTTGCTGGGGACTATGTTTTATGGAAGACAAGTTGGAGAGGCAGGCTATAGAGGTTAGATTTGGCACCTTTTTCAGTTTGATGGCTGGAGTGGTGAGGTTAGCACCAGATTGCAGAGTCCCTATGAGCTAGGGAGAGAGTCCAGTGCTGTGGGGAGCAGCTGGATACTTGATCTGCAATTCACAAGTGAAAGGTATTTGCCACTTAACTGATCTCTGTTCTCTCTGTTTTCTGACTCTCACGCTGTGTGATTCCCATGATGGTTGGAAACAGCAATAAAAGTGGATTTAGAATGGAAAGGTTCAGTTCTGCCATGTGGTCTTTTAGAGTGCCATGGGTTTTCCTATGTAGGTTTCTGGGAAAAGGGCTGCTCCAGAGGCCAGAGGTTTTTGCTTCATGTCATAGGAATTTGCATTTCAACCAGAACATGAAGCAGTTGGAAGTTCCCTGGAGATAAGACCGTGCGTGTGACTGACAATGCAAATGGGATATCTAAATGGAGAAATTTATTTTGACTTTTGCTGTGTAAATGGATGTCTTCACAGGGATGGTCCCTTTGCGGTGCAGTACATATAGATAACTAGGACCACGTATTGATGGTTGTTACTGGCTCCAGGGGAGGCTGTCTCTACAAGCCTGTGGCATGGCGATTTCTATAGCTCTCCTCCACTTTCCATCACCTCAGGGTCAGACCTTAATGGCAGACCTTTCATCTGTCTCACTGCAGGTCAGATGATTTGTGTGGGGCCACCCCAGGAAACTGTACATACAGGTTCACATGTCTATCCAGGATTAATAGAGAAGTGTGTTTTAATCCTACCCCAGAGTGCTGTGCAACTGCTTGTAATGAATCATCAGGCCTGAGACTTCTGCTGTGTAAAACAATAGGGCTATTTTGTTTGGTAATACAATAATATTAATAATAGTTACAAACAATTATAACAGTAAAGAAGCATTACTCCAAGTTCATCTTTTCAGCCTTTAACCTAACATTTCCCTATTTGTTTCATGAATGGAAAAACATCTCTGGGTCACTTTATTGCATAGAAAACAGGAAAAAGAAAATATGTGCTGGGATTGTCATCATGACTGATGGAGTCTAGTCAGTTTAACAGATTTTTTCACTAAGTTGCTGGAAAACTGCTGTCTTTTTATTTCAGATTAGAATATGGGACAGCACTTGTTTCTTCTGTTGTCAAGACAAACTCTCCATTTTGAACGTTACCCGCCATGACCCCATTTTTGACATGGATAGCTCAGGCCTGATTAGTCTGAAATGACGCAGCCAAGACCTTCAGCCAGGAGAGCATATGTCTAGAAAATCTGGTAAATACTGGACAAGTAACATGATAATAGCAATGAGGCAGGGGCATCTTCCACCTCTGCGCATATTCCCCACTGCTTTTGGAAGTCAGATGCAGCAGACTGTGTGCTACGCTTGCCCTTGTGGAGGACTGATATTTGGAAAAGCTAGATAGCACATGTCTATGGTGCTCCAAGCAGCATCAGAGGAAGTCCTAGGAAGCATGTGTATCCCAGAAACCCAATTCATATATCACTCTGTGGTCACAGAGTGTGATCCGTACATTTTGTTCATCCTCAGGAACGTGATGGAAGTAAAAATAACAAGTGAGAGATAGGCTCTGCCTACCATGCAGAGACGGTTTGAGGCGTAGGCTTGATAGTGGTGAAGCAGAGCGATGGGCAGGACGTCAGATGGGATCAGAGCCAGCTCTGCCATTCTCCCCCTGCTGAAGACCTGACTTGCGTGTTACGTGGGACAAATCACTTCCCAAATTGTCACCATTCCCATGCCTCCCCATAACTGGATCCCTAAGGGGAAAGTAGAGGTTCCTTGGTTGGATCTGCCCGTTGCCTTGAACTTGCAATGAACAAACTTAAGACTTGGCATCATTTCTCTCTTCCAGCCCCACAGATGTGAGATCTGACCATTGATGCAAATAATTTAACAGCTGCCTCTGGTTTGAATCGAGCCTGGGGTTGAAAGCTGTTTGCATTCAGTGAGCAGTATGCAAGTTGCATTAAATGACATGGCGACTTCCCTCTGTTATTAGGCATTCAAATAAATAATTATCAGCAAATAGGTATCCTCAGCAGAAGCTATGTAAAGATGCTGGAGTCTTTCCCCACCTGTCCAGCAGGATCATTGTCAGTACTCTGTGGAAATACGTTGCTTCACCTCCCTTATTGTTAAGAAGGAGATTTTAATGTCAGGGCTCTCGCTCTGCCAGTGTTTGTAAATACAAAATTTAGGATTTCTCACAAGTTAAAAAGTATACAAACTGCACAAACTTATCAGGGAGCATACAGGGAAAAACGGCTTTTCAAGCTACTTTGACTTTAAAAGTATTTACAGTATCAGCACATGAATGTAGTTATGGTTTGTGGCTGTGTTTTTTACAGCGCATTGGCTTGTGCTGTGCATTCACTTTCGAGGCTTCAAATTGTCCATGTACTTGTGCGTGAAATGAAGTATGAAAACAGACCATGGGAAAATGAAATGCTTCTGAGGCTTACCTGCTGATCTCAGACATTCAGGGGTGCTTGCTATCATTGCAACTTCCGATTGGCCACCAAGTGGTAGGTTGGCTATCACTCTCATGATGGAGTTCATGGTGCAAAACAGCAACGTGTTTGTGGGTGACCAGCTCCCTCCCTGCCTTGCAGTTTGCAGTCTTCAGAGCACATCAGCAATGTGTTTCTAATTTCCTCAACTTTTGGATTTTATTTGAATGTAAAGAGAAGGAGGAAGAGCAGTCTCTGAGGTGGGAAGGGGCAGCTGAGGCAAGAGAAGGGGCAAGGGGGACTCCTTTATTTGGCATCACCACAAAAGCATTGGGTCAAGGCCTGAGGTTAATCAACTATGAGACCACCACGGCTCCCTGACAAGCCTCCCAAACCAACTGATGGTCTGTCTAGTTGGAAGATACTTTGACACCAGTTCCTTGGTGCTTCAGGGCCAAGGTGCTCCAGAGCTGGACAGCAAGGGATTGAATCCGGCCATGCAGTCAGGCAGGCTTATGGGCTTCAGTGTCCCCAGAACAGAGGCTCCAGCTTGCTGTCCTTCACAGCTCTTCTTGTTCTTCTTGCTACCCTATTTCATTTTCTGCTTTCTGTTCAAAGCAGACTTGGGAAAAGACATGGGTTTCATGTGATTTCTGAAGATAGATACAAACTCTGTGAAGGGCCAGATGTAGGAGGGTTAGGGGGAACAATCTCATAAATTGTCACTGGTGAGACTGTGATCATATGTGATATTATTCCACTGCTGAAAACAAATAGAATGTGTTACTGCAGAGCCAGATTTGGGGCTAGGAAAGTTGGGTAGAGATCCTTGCCTGGGGCTTTCTGTGAATCTCTGCTCTTTCTAGTGAAACTGGACTGATTTATGGTTGTGTCTGGAAATTAGAAGTGGCCCAACATGGGTCCAGATCCAGAGGCAAATGTCCTTAAAATTGAGTGTTCCATTGTGCGTATGTGCGGATACGCGTATGGGGAATGGAGAATGAGTTTAGTTTGTTACTAAATTGGAACAGATGTCGGATCTGGAATTGGAGATTTCAGTTATTGTCCTTGTCCTGTGGAAACAATGCAATGCTATCATTTCAAGTGGCAAGTTGGAGCTGGTGTGTGGCTTAGGTCTCAGCTTTGTTACCTTCTGAGCTCTGAGTTTTATCCAAACTGAAATACAAAATACAATTCAAATGTTATGGTCTTGGAAAACCAAAATGGAAGTAGATGTTGGTAACAAATGTTGATAGTCTTATGGATAGAAACCTTTCAAAGTCCCTCACACTTTAGTACTGTTCTTTTAAATGGGTCAGACTGTGTAGGCACCTTGAGATCATATATCAAAAAGTAGATGAACTGCTTATCCTGCGTGTGATAGAACTGAAAATGATATCTTTTTTTTTTTAAAGACTTAATCCTCCTATTCACTGTTTTGAAATATGGCTAAGAACAATCCTATATGAAACAAACAGACAAAACCAGCATACAAGAGGAAAAATAATGAACTTACATACTGAAAGGGAACATTTTATTCTCCCCAAGTAATTCATGCCATTTTATGGTTTATTTGAAATGAAGTAGTCAGTCCTGGCGGGATAGTGAGCAACTTGGCGCATGTGTTTGGTTGCATCCATGGAGAGAAGAAACAGCTCTTTCTGGAGAAAAGTCAGTATGTGAATATGAGAGAACTTTTTCAGAGCTGGTCGTGTAGGATGAGACGTCAAAAGAGCTGGCTCTGTCCAACTGTACCTGGCATTACAGACAAACAGAATTTTACCCTGGGCTTCAACAGGGACAGCGTTATACCAACACCAAGTGTTTCTGGAAAATGCTAACTGTGAAAGAACCTTCTTTTCTCAAGCCAGGCGGTGTCCTCCTGGAACCAGCCTTTCGGGAGAAGGGAGAAGTTGGCCTGAGGTTAACCGCCGCATGCCCAGCTGAGACCAGCTCAGAGATGGTAAATGTAAAAATACTTAAAATATAGTCCTTAGACAAAGATAGAGCTACTTGCTTCATATACAAACACACTTAACAGTTTCTTAGAAATACATTTAGTCGTTTCCAAGTCCTAGCTTCTCTTTTATTTAACCGTAACATCAAAAAGCCTTATTCAGAGACTAAGATCCTAGGGTGCTAGTGTCAAGCACAGATCAGAATCTCATTGCTGCCCTCAAAAAGTTTAAGTTTTAAAGATGCGTTTGTCTAGCTTTGCAGAGTTCAGGACAGTCTGTCCCATACAGTATTATATATTGTTCTGAGCTTCATTTGTTAAAGAACCAGCCTGCTTCACTGCTTCAGCTTCTTCATCAAACTGCTCCCTCCACTAGCGTTTCAATGGGATTGAAAAGTGCGTGTATTAAGAAGCAGAGAGAGGAAATCATAATGGGGTGTCTGTAATTTTTCCTATCTTCAAGTGTCATGTTCTCCAGCCTTCCTCCTTGGAAACATACAGTCGGGTCTCACTAACTGAGCAGAATCAGGTCAGAATGCTGCTTACATGGAGTACCCCGTGGGGCTGAAAGCGCACACAGCAAGAAGTTTGTTTTAGGACTTACTAGATGGCATGCTGCCTTGGAAGGCAGTGCTGTAGTATAATCATCAGGATGCCTTATAAAAACAGATCTGAAGGAGTACAAAGGAAAGCTATTTGCAGTGCACAGCAATACATTTTATTGAGCGTACACAACCAAGAAAGGTATTTTTCTGTACTTCTGAGCACATCTGTAGACACCCCTGCAAGTATATATGTGGGGAAGTTCTCCCTTCCCAATGTGAAATAAAGACCAAAGAGTAAGAGTGTGGGGACATAAAAATTGATGTGACAGTTTGCATAAAAAGTAAAGGGTGGGGGGGGTAATGCTCTGTTTTTCTGAGTTTTATTTCTGAACATTTCATTCTGACCACCTCAAGTCTTCTGCACTTTAACTTAACTACCGCCTTTTTGTCACTTCCCGTCATGAAAATTGTACAGCGTTTCTGGGAGATGATAAACAGGTGTTACTTTTCATTCTGGCGGCAATGGCATTTTGGTGCAGGATGAAATAATCCTACCATTAAATAAGAAGCTCACAGTGGTGTTGTGAAGCTTAATTTGTTTGGAAAATGCTTTGCAGTATTCAGATGAAAGGCACTCTGGATATTCAAAGTATTATTACTGCACAGCTGGTGGTCTACACACTGCAGATGTTTCTTCCATGCTGTTGCATGGTTACTTAAGTGGCTTCTTAGTGCAGATGTTCACGAGTGAGCATGCACAACCTCCTCCGCCTATGTTTTTTGACACGGATTTTATTGCTGCTTGTCTTTTGATCTTGAAAAGAATATTCGTCCACCGGTGAGTCTGGGGATTTTTTTCTTTTCTTTTTTTTTTTTTTTTTTTCCTAAGGCTAGTAGGTGCTATGTAAGTGTGTGACTTCTCCCTGTTGGTTTAGCCCCCATTGCAAACGACAGCATCTGCAGATATTTACTGTGGGCCTTTCTCTTTAGCCTCCATTTCCTTCTGTGGCTTTTACTCATTCCCACAGTGTTTGACTCTGGGGATTCTGCCTCTTCTGTTAGTACTCCATCACCATCACTCTCTGCATGCAGACGTGATGATTCCCTTTGTACTCTTTGCCCAGATGGGATCAAGAACTTCATTGCCTCTCGATTCTTTCTTTCCATGGCTGCTGCTACTGTTACATAAAGGGGTCTCTAAGAACCGCTCAACTTGCCCTTCACAATAATATAATCTCTCTGAGAAGATTTCAAGATAAAATGAAATTCTAATTTCTGCATGTATGGTGCTGTTCTAGTGGAGAGAGGCAAGGTCTGACTGCAGCTGGCATTCATGCAGAGTGTGATGAACAGGCACAGCTCTCCATAGATGTGCCATATGATTTCATAAACCTATTTGGTGAGAGAAAAAAATGTTAAAATTTATGTTCCTCTTGTTTTGCTGCAATAGCAGCAAATGGCAAGATATCTGGTGCAACAGAAGGGCAACTGAGTAAACAAGACTTGCGTAACTAGCTGAAGCGCAACACATAGCCTATTGCATTACTGACCTACGAGGAGAAAAGGAGCAAATCTGTCTGCATACACAAAGAAAGAGTGAAGTACGGGAGAACGGTGCCAATTCTGGTTAACATAGATCTTATTTACAAGATTCACGTGGAAGACAGAGAGGATTTGGTACAATATGCTGGAGTGTTTCTTCTGAAGTATTTTTAGTTTAGATCTCTCTTGATAGCATGTTCAAGAGCCACCATCTTGCAGCCCAGATATGGCCACATATCTCTGGGACAGACTGCGAGAAAGCAGAGGCTCAAAGCTCACTGCATCCAGAAAAATAACTTCAGCGTCCAAGGAGAAATTGCATCACTTTCTGTAGCACTTCCTGCAGAACTCACCATGAATCAAAGCAGAAGGCTCAGTCTTTACCTGGGAAAGTTAGATCTGAATGGAGACACCTTGAGAAGACCAGGCCCTGTCTACATTGTGAGGTGAATTGCATCTTAAAGACTTGGTCATTTCCCTTGGTGTTTTAGTGTGTAACAATTTGCCAGATCTTATGAAATCTTCTAAATGGCATCCCTGGAGACCATAGCTACTTCTTATACATAGAACTGATATGGCTTATGCAGATATATACAAGTTTCTTTATGCTCCTATGATCCTACTGAAGTGTCTCATCCTTTCTCTGGGTTCATCTTGGTCAGCAGAGCTTTCATTCTGCCTCCTTAATGTGTCTGAAGTGTAAGAACTGCTGCAGATACGTGTAATAAGATTTACTCCACCTTTCTTCCCTACCATTGCCTGCTCCAAGTGGACAGACTTACGATACTGCCTCTTGTCCAGATCCCCATCTTTTCTTATCCTGGGCTTCTGGTACTGTAGTTACTCTTCTTCTTTCAGTGCAGCTATATCTAATATTCCTGTGCCCTGCATCACTGAAATGGGAGAGGGAGCAGGGAAGGAAGGGAGGAAAGAGGGAGGGAGGGAAGAAAGGAAGAGCTTTTAATGTTCTCTCATTACTCAGTTCATCTCCCCTGATTCATGACCAATACCTCCTCCTCTCTTCTGATATATTCCTTTGCTCATTCTGGTTAGGTATCTCAGCTGAAATCTAGTCATCATATGCATAACATTTGGATGCATACAATCTCATATATTATCATGTGATCATTTGTAATTTACTATTGCTTGGTAGTAGTGCTTGGTTGGTAACAAAAGTTTCTTTTGCACGTGATAGAAATTGCATTAAATCACTGGCCCCAGAATAGCGTCTGAAAATCAATCAGGAGGGACTTTTATTTCTGCCACTTTGGCTTGAGCTTGAAAAGTTTCATACAGTAGCTCTGCTAGGAATAAGCTGGGCTTCCTTACTAATGTAATAAAACACAGACCATCCTAAGGGGATGTGGGAGTTGCATTCCAAAACTTGCTCTGCAAGTGACTAAAGTTTAATGGAAAACTTTGAAAAGATTCTATTAAAAAACAATTTTCCTTCTATATATCATACGCTCTATTTCATGCTTTCCCTGCTCCCTCCTTTTTTTCCTTACTGGCATGAAAACAGGATCTTTGTTTTGACAGAGCTAATCTGCTCATGCTTTCTTACGGGCCCTCGGGCTCCCCACCTGTGGAAAGATCCATGGGAGCAGAAAAACTCCTGAGCGGGTGCCACATGCTCACCTCAAAGGGAAGAAATCAGTGGCCTCCCAGAGGTATGGACTGTAAACATAGTGGTTCCCAAGGACCCATGGAGAACATGAACTATGAATCCTGTGTAACCTCCAGCAACAGTTTTTCCTTCCGTATTGCCTTCTGGGATTTCCCTCTCCTGTCAGCTGGGCTTCTTCAGGAGACGTGCTATACGGGCTGCTTTGCCGCAGCTGTGCCGCCTCCCTCTCCCGAAGACTGAAAGGCACACTGAGCGCTGACAATTTCTACCCGCAAACTTCTCTGGTGAGAAAGGTTTAAAGTAGCTTGCAACCACTGCCAAGTTTGACAGCAAGCTTCATAACAAAGTGGTGCAGCTCTGAGATCTCTCCGCTGCTTCTGTGGGGAGGCCAGGGAAGATTTTATGGAGTGAAAGATGATGGAGAGAGAACGAACTGCTTTGTGCCTCCACTAGGCAGCGCGCTTAAGGTGGCTAACATTGGGCACTGGTCTGCTCCATGGAGGCCCTGCCTAGACAACAAAAAGAAGCAAAGTCAAATTCAGATGTTTAGGATTTTGTATGCAAGACGAAGCCCAGAATTTATCTTAGCATCTTTGCCACTGGACATCACCCACAGATGAGCAGGAAAATAACCTGTGATGGTGACTGTTCTGCAACAGAGAGAGTTTGCTTATGCTCATGGTCAGCATTACTCTTTAAAGACTGTTGATTCACATCAGAGCTGTCATTGTATTTAGCCAAGTAAATGACCATGCCTAGACCAACATACTGAAAGGTATTTGTCATGAAGGAGATCAAACCTTGGCTCCGTCTGCTTGTATCATCTCATCCCACCTCACCCAGAATTAGGTCATTCTGACTGTAAAAACCATGTGGCCTCCTCTGGCTCCCAGGCCAGGCTGATATGTTGTGGAGTTGCTGATGTCTAGTACAGGAAATTTTAGTTCATGGCGTTTTAATTCAGGAAGCTTGAATTTAATGTTCAGCTGTGTCCTGAAAGTGTCTGGATCCTTCAAAGCCTTGAAGTACAGAACTGCAAAAAAAGGCTGATGACAGTTCTGAGTCTTGGTTCCTGTATTGTCAGTAGGAAAATCCTCATCAATTTCCTCCACTGTATTTTCAGGCTCTGTACGGTGTTTTGGAATTGACATCTCACACTCAGGAAGCTTAAAGAACTACGGTAGTACGCAGAGCATCTCTTAGACAGAGCTTTCTGCATATGAAGTAGCAGGCAAAGTCAAACTGACCAGAAACCAGGTCCCTGTCTCCTAAGTCCTGTAGCACTGTCAAACTGTTATGCTCACCTTCTCCCTCTGGTCTATTGAATCTTGAATGGGAACATGGGAGCACTGCTGCTGTTTAAAGATAGGCTTCCTCAGTGGGCAGGAGGACCTCACTGTGCGGATGCTGGGTGGGCTTATGCCCACCAGTGCCCACACGGTCTTGAGAACATGCAGAGCAAAAGCAAAGGTGCCTGAGGAAATGTAAAGGCGGGCACTAAGTATCCAGCGAGAAAAGGTCAGCCTTGCTGGGGTCACGACAACCAAGCCAAGACTGTACTTTTACGTTTGGGAGTTTGAATTCTGCCTAAATCAAGCTTTATGTGCTTATGTCTTTGTATGGATCTGGGCCAGGACCACACAGGAAGCCATAAAATCAGAAACAGGCTGGTTTTTTTTAATGTTTCAATTCAGGTAAGTTGGCTCTTACGCCACTTCTTGCAAGTCCTATTTTTAGCAGTTATCTTTGATGAAGAGCAAACAGGGAGACCTCTGAGATGAATTGCATGGCGAGCATGTGACAGGCTGGAAGGTTAGTGTGCTCAGCAAGCCTGACTTTGCTGAAACGAGATTTTGACTCTTGGTTTGCAAAGGGAGCAAGATGAGGCGGAAAGCTGTTTTCTAAGTAGCCGTTTCCTATCTGCTCTTTCCCGTGTTCTCTTTCTTTCATATTCCATCTGGAGCCAGCAACTTTTTAAATGCTCTGCAGCCACCTAGAGGAAAAATATGCTTGATTGAAGTTAATTATATATGGGTTAAGGCGGGAAGTGGGCTCTGCAGAGTTTAAGAATGTGAGTTTCCAAACTAGCCAGCCTGTTTGTTATTATATCACAAGACCTCCTTGGAAATATATACAGTGAATCATCATCAAAAGCTGAAGATAACTTCAGTTTATGTTTACACTTCAGAAATATTTCCTGCTTCATGTTCTCATTGTGCTTGTTATTGGATATGACATATTTTTATGACAGATAGCATAGCAGGGCCACAATATATTTTGTCATTAGAAAGAAGGAGATGATCTGTTTCAAATTTTTATTTTAGAAGATTTATATCTTGTGCTGTTTTATATGTGTATCTCATGGCTATGGCAGTGTGCTATTGGTATATCAACGTGGTTTATGTTTCTGTAGGGCCATGACTTCAAAACCTCTCAATAATTTTTGAGGTTCTATCTACTATGTTTATAAGCTCCTGAAAAAACCTCTGGCTTTTCTCAGATGAGGACTGTCACAAAGAATACACTAATGGGCTCTCTGTCTACTAGAGTGAAAGTTGATGCAGTCACATTAGATTCATTTAGTCTATGCCATATTCGTTTGCACTGTATGAAACATAATAATAAAGTTAAACTGTTGATTGAAAGTACCACTTGAATGTTATAAAGTTAGATATTAAAACATGTCTGTCTTTTTGAAATTGAATTGAAATGACTGTTTTTTCCTCTCTCTAGATAAGATATGACAGTTCAGTCTCTGCTTGTGCCTAAAGAACTGGAGACTGGGTGTACTCTTTAAAAATCAAGTCTAGACATGGAGAAAAAGATAAATTTTTATGTTAATCACATAATGCAAAAGCTCAAAATGATGATGGATTTTGCATGGTAGCTATGCCAGAGGACACTGAAAATTCCATTATGATGGAGTGGCTCTCTCATAAGGCAAATTCACATTAGCAGTGTAAGTGCTAAGCTAAGCCTGTGCACATAGTGAGCTGAATGGAAGCGTAGAAATGTCGAAGCACTAGTATGGATACTGAGAAGGTCCGCTAAGACATCCTCCATTTCTTTTCCACTCATAAGAAAGACTTGATATACATATCTGGAATACCAGTATGATGCAGTCAGTTGAAGTAGCTTGAGTACTGCTGCATTGTGTCAGAACAGCATAAATAATAAGGAATCTTATTGGCTTAAGAAATTCAAACCAGGAAATTATGAAATTTAGGAATTTGTCTAGGTTGTGGCTTCTAAGGGGAAATGATGGGCTTCTAGAAACACAAAGTAGATCAATTTGGTCAAAACACTGTGCCACAGGGAATCAGTGATGAGCACATAGGCTGTACATCTTATGCTATTGGACCTATGGAAGATGAGATTTTTGGTAGAAAACCCCTTGGGAGGTGACTTTTTTTCTGAACATAAAATCCATAGAGCACCAAGAGATTTTTCACCAGAAAGTCTTGTAAAAATGCATGATAAGCCATATCACGTAGCATTAGACATACAACTGCTGTAATCTTTACTAATTATGTGATGCATATTTGCAACTGGATGACTGTGGATATTAATTAACTGAAGAAATACATGCCTTCATAAACCAGGTTCCAGATTTTGAACCTTCAGTGTCAGGTTCCAGGTGATACTCCTAAATTTGCCTCTGTATCTCTTTGTTGGTCCAAACTTTATTGCAAATGACCTCTTTATAATAAGTTTGGAAACTGTGTGTTCTAGAGCAGAGTTATTATGGTCCTTGGATTTTCCAGCCAGATCTACAAACCACAGATCATACAACATACAGACAGCCAATTCCTTTTTGCAGTGATCTCAACAAAGAAAGTGGAACAGTTTGTGTGCATACTGCTCAGGTGGGCAAGTAAAAGAGAGCATTTTTTGATGGGAATGATTCAGTGTGATACTGAACACTTGTTTTGAATGGGTTAAGAAGCTTATGCTGTATGTCCTCTTTATTCCAATAATTCCATGTACAAAATTTTATGTAATATGCACAGAGAAGTGATTTTTAACTATTTCACCTCAAGCTGTATGCTACATGTGAACTTAAACTCAAACCATCTGAGTTCTTATGCATACAAGTATTTATTTCAAATGCCAGGGCTTTAAAGGTAAGCTCTGCACGGACCAACACAACTGAAACAGAGGAGGAGGAGGTGAAAACTCTTTCCCACTTTCTGAAAGTGAGTGGGACTGCAAGAGGTCAGCTCTTCAGGGCTGTGTATGGCATTTCCATATTCTGTTGGAGTTTCTTGAGCAAAAATCCACTCTTTCTAAAGGTGGCAAGTCAGCTGCTCAACTGTGCTGTAACCTTCAGCTCTAGGAAATATTCTGAGTCATACCAGATGCTTCTTGGAGCCCAGCGTGGGACTTCATTGTCTTCCTCAGTCATGGTTCAGCTATTTCCCCACGGAGGGATTTTAGCCAACCTTTCCATTCTCAGGACCAGAAGGAACATTTAAAGCCACAGACTCCTATAAGAATCCAAGCACAAGACAGAAAAAGCCTTCTTGACACATTAGTAGATTAGGAGAATGATTGTGATGGGGAAGGTTGCTGTGCTGTTTTGTTCTTTATTTGGTTCTTGCTCCTTCCCTCTTATAATTGCCTTTACTACTGCTACTGCATATTCAGGCTTATTATAAATACGGTGTCAGGGTAGTGCTGTCCTGAGAACTTTAATTTTATGCAGTTTTAGAAAATGTTCCAGAACGTTTCATTGTTCATTTTACCATATTCATGTGGGTAATGTTGGTTAAGGCAATAAAATGCAATTCTGGCACAGCATGCCCTTTATTTAAAGGTTAAAAATACACATAGAACACTCTTCTTGGCATTTTCCAAAAGCTTTTGGATAATACTTTTAGCAGCACGTAGTATAGGCTTGTGGTGATATTGTGCAGCACAGTATGCTTTTTCAGAGGTCCACACGGACCTTCATTTATTCAGTGTCTGGAAAATGCCGTTTTTGCTTACCCTTTGTGAGGAAAATATGGGTTCTGACTTTTTTTTAAAGGAGCTGTATATGCAATGAAATCAAAATTGAGTTGTTGTCTGTCTCTACTATGTTGGAAGTTACCAACAATAATTACCACTTGCATTTAAAGCATCCTTTTCCCAAGTTGACTGAACTCCTCTAAATAACTGCTTTGGAAGGGTGCCTTGGCAAAGCAGAGATGGATGTGGATATCTTGTGTGATTCTGTTTAATTATCTCTGAGTGCCAAGTCTATATCTGGAGCAGGAATAATGGCACTCAGAGTTAAATTAGGACTCTTCAACATGTGTGTAACGTGACTGTTATGCCCTAGAAATCTTAGATCATGTGCAGCCCTTGTCCTTTGGTAGAGTTGTGTATTTTATCATTTCTTTCTGCTTGACTCTGTGGGGCAACACAGTCCAGGGCTGACTCAAATTTGCACAAAAGTCAGGGATCAGGATGAAATTTGAATGCGTGATTCAAATGTCTACTGCTGCAAACTCCTCCTCTGCAGTCTGCCCAAAATAACTCTGATATTGTCAAGCATTATGGCCAATGTTGTCTTTGTAGGAACGAGATTTCCCCATGGAAAGCATATGCCTGCAGTAGATTTGCTATGCACTGCTCACCAAAGATGAGCTGTGAGTTCCCTTTCTGCTCCCACATTTTTAGGGTTTTTTGGAGACAGTTCAGCAGTGTGGGGGTTCCTGTACCATGGGAGAGTCTCCCCTACAAAGCGCATGTATGCTTCCTGCCGCTTTTTCTGGGTACTTTCCCACTTACTGGAAAAACAGGGCAGGGCACTGATGATTTAACTTTATTATGGATGCTTTTATCAGATCCCCAATTTAAGGCAATGTTACCATTGTTATGATGTGTGGGAAAAGCACAGGGGGAGTGCAGATATAGTTACTTGTTCTTGGAAGAAATGATCCTTGAAAATGACTGCCTCTGCTTCATGAAACAGTCTGTTCCCCAGGCAAGTGCTTTGTACAAATACTCAATAGATTTAAGGGCTTCTGTGTTTTCAGCAACCTCCAAAATTACCTTCTTCATGAGTTATTTGCCGTTTTTGCATTAACGTTAGTAAATTCTGAAGAAAGAGAGAATGATCTTAAGCCTCTGATCTCAAGCCTCAAAGCCATAAAAAGTCTCCAGCTCTACGAAGTGTGCTTCAGTACTTCCATAAGATTAAACATGCACAGACAGTCAAGAGAGAGCTTGCAATAACAACAGCATGAGCCTTGCCATTTTACATTGGAATATGGCTCATCTTCTTACTTTGTGAAGTGACTTCTCTAGCTGGGGCCATAAATAATGGCGACTCACTGTAACTTTGTAGGAAAACCAGCCTAAATTGTCTTGTAACAATGTAACTACTGACAGAAGCCATTGGCTTTTATTTTTCCTGTAAGGGAAGAGAAAGGTCTAATTTTGGATCAGGAACAATAGATCCTGAGTGTTGCTGCTGAATTGTGAGCTCCCTGGTGTGACTGTGGGAATCCAAACTTTCTATTCTGTAGAGTATGGCTGTTTTCATAACCAGTGCTACATTAGGCAAAGCTTGGACTAAAACTCTGATTTGGCAAGCCCAATAAGCAGTTATCTCAAGAAGTCTGTCTCACAGGATGGTGAGGCTGGAAATTAATCCTGCTCTCTAGGCAGATGACCCTTCAGGCCCTGGAGTTTGCAAGTGTACAGCTTATCCCAGGGACAAAGGACAAGCCTCCTCACCGCCTGATGTCTCTTCACATACATAAAATGGATGTAGTCATGCACTATCTTTAATTGCTTATTGAAAACTCTGTTGAGACCTACTGGTGGAAAGAGGAAGATGTTTTCCATCTGCATAGAGCCACTTCTTGAAGGTACCAAAACGTTTGAAAAATGCACTGCATCACACTCCTGTTGTGAAATGTGAAAAAAAAATATACAAAAAGAAATAGTCACTCCAAAAATAGCTGGTTCTGGTTTTGGATTTGTGTGTACTGCAAAGGAAAAGGAACTGCTGACGTTCAGTGAGTGAACATCTGCAATTTCAATCCCGCGTGGCACAGACTAAGGCTGTAGGCTTCGTTGCTGTGATCTTTTCTTCTTTTTAATAGTGCGTATAGCACAGGACTCGATTCTTTGCCCTTTGTGGGACTTGGAGACTTTCCATGGTTTAATGGGAAAAAGAGCTGTTGCTGAAGGACTGTACTCATCCAATTTGCTTTGAAGATGTGGCAGCAGAGTGTGTGTGTGTGTTTGTCTCCTTCAAGGGTGTGTCCCACAGCTGCCGGATGCCTTCACTTTCATGGATTTCCCCTTGCAACAGTTTGTGATTATACACACCCAATTAGCGCCATCTCTGACACACACCCTGCAGGCAGCATAGACAGCATCAAAAGGAATCACAGCCAGGCACTTGGTACCAGTTGAGGACTGAGAGGTTGGCTGTGCTCCAGCGCTCATTTGGAGCAGGGACTCCAGATAAAGTGCACCCACACAGCCAAATATTTTTTAGAAATGTAAATATGTCCTTAAAAGAAATGTGATTTTCTTTGGGACCGCAACATCATTGCATCTCTGTATGATTTCACCGAGGGCAGAGCTAAGACTGCCTGAAGTATCATGTGTGTGTTTCCATAGGTGGTAAAATGGCTTCATTTTATAAGTAACTTGCACTGCAGCCTTCCTATAGGATTATTTCTTTACAACTGTAATGTTTTAATGTTTAAGTTCCTGATATGTATTCTCAATTTTACTTCATTTAAGCAGATGTTTTGGTCTTGGTGAAGAGTCACAATACCTTGTTGCACAGAGTCTCCATTAGTGTGTGGTATGGTACCTTACTGGTATGGCTTCATTATCAGTATAATTCCAAAGTTTTACTAAAAATGCGTTTCTCTGTTGTTTGAACAGTCCAGTCAGATTACAGATAAGCCTCTGCATACATGCAGTTAGTGTCACCAAATCTATTTTTCAGTTTCAAAGGAGGAATGAAGAGGAGGCAGAATTTGGGGTAGTGGAAAATGAATTATGAAATGTATCAATCACTGAAAAGGGAGAAAACCCAACCTGTGGGCATACCAAAGATTTTTGCAATGGGAAAGGATTAGGACAGCACACCAGAATCAGTTTTTAAATTTACCTAGTGAAGCATCCTGTAATATCCCTCTAATACCACTGTAACAACAATAACTGTGAGAAATGTAATTATATGCAAGAAGCAAACATCTTTTGTAAAAAATACAGACCCAAAGTCAAAGCTTGCCCGTGGGCCATTGCCAGCTCCCCCTCACTAGCCATCCCCCAGAGGATGGACTGCTTTTGCTTCCACATCCTTTCCCAGAACTGCCCTTAGACTCTCACGATGACTATCAAACAAATCATGACCTCCTCTCTGCTGATTTCAGAGATGATATAAAAAGACCCCTCTCCCCCAGCTGATAATCCATCTAACTACAATTAGTATTAATGTGTTAAACTTGCCAGCAAGGAATTTCATTAGGAAAAAAAAGGTTTTATTGTTATTGACTAGGCTTGGCAGCTGTCCATAAAGTTTCCTTTACTATCATTTTTCATTTAAGCTTAATTAATTAATTTAACCTTACAAATAATTAGCAATTGTAATTCATTAATAAAACCATCACAATTGATGATTGCTTCTCAGACAAGCCTAGGGCTTGAGTCCAGCAGCTGTCACCAGTATTAAACTCTTTGGGAAAATAAAAATTGCACAAGTAATTAGGTATGTAATGAATCAGAGGGCTGTTTTGCACGTGGCTTTCTGTCTTCCTTAGTGGATGCCTGTGCTGAATGCTGTGGAGCCTGTCTGGATGTCCAAGGCCATCTCAATGCCAAGGGCTAATGGTGTTGTGCCAGTAACATGCTTGTAGGGGCTAAACTTTCTGCATCCTCAAAGAGCGTGGCTGCCCTCCTGCAAACTGGGAATGGTGCCCTGGCCTTCCTAAGCCCCCAGACCATGTCCAAGTTTGTCAGGGTGCTTGCTAGCCCTTGCCACAAACATGTTAATAATTAAAAAGTCTGGGGGATTGATAGTAAGCCTGGAGATTTCCTGACCTGATGCGACCACCTGAGGTAGCTGAAGGTGCATTGACTCAGTGCAGAAGGTGGCGTCCCCCTCTGAGTAATGGTAAAAAAATGTATTTATGCTCTAAAAAGCAGAGGGAGTACCTCAGGTTTAGTATTTTATAATTTCGAAGGCAGGAAGTTGGTGAACACATAGCCAACCTGGCACTGGCAAGCATCCCTAAACACTGCAGGCATTAATAATAACTAAATCTGAGTGGAGAGCAGTAAAATGTGATTGATAAAGGAGGCTAGCACAGAAACAAAAAGATGAAACTATCTTGATAATGGTCTCTATCTGTGGAGATTATTACAGACTCTCTTTGTGATAGTAATTTGCTGCAGTAGCAAACAAGCATCTATTTCACTGTAAAATGAGACATACACCTCCTAAATGGCGTGGGGTATATGGAGCAGTGCCTGCTGCAGGGATGCTAGCAAGAGGTCACAAACATGTTGTGGCCAAAGGGAACAGTGTAAAATTATTTAGTGTGTCATGTAAAAAGGTGACCCTTTGTGCTCATTTAAGGTCTTTTAACTGCTAATGACATCAAACAATGCCAGAGATGTTTTGCTAATCTGTTCCTTGCAGCCTATCAGCTGTGATACCCATACATCTGCTACTGGCAAACATGTAAAGGGACCTACTGCAGAACTAAAGCAAAATAAAATTAAATTGTCCATAGGAAGTAAAGTTATTTCAAATGAAACCCACTGGCCTGTAAATGTGAACATGTTATATATTTGATCCAAAGCAATTCTGTTTATCTGCAGTACGTATATATCAGGTAAATGCAGGACAGGTAACCTTTTTACATTAGCACTTAAGTTGCTTATTTGTCACAGTGAATTTTTAGGTAATTTCGTGTTGAGGGTCCAGTGAGAGTAAAATGATTAAAAGCTCATGGAAATGTCAAGCAGAACCATCAGGTTTAACCATATGAAGGGTCACAGAAATAGCCAGTGACTTTGGCAAGGGGAAATGTTCCTTTTTAAGGGGCACTCGTGGATATGCAGAAACAAGCTTGTCTATGTTCGAAGGACCACTAATCCTCTCTCCTAGTTTTGAATAAAGGGTTCCCAATGACTCTAAAGCATTGTATGGGCATTAGGGCTCCTGATTTCTCTGACTGAGGTGTTTGCACCTTTTTCAAGCTATTACCTGTTTGGTTTCTGGAAAATTAAGCCTATATCCATCCTTTTCCTATAGACAATTGAAGTTTTGGTCCATAGCAAGAGCAATTAACACGGAGAGCTTGTTTTTGCTTTATTCTCACAGGAATGGAGAAGTCCCTGAACATGCCTGGAGTAGGGGGCTCTTGCCCACTGACACCCAAGGTGTGTGCACAGAGCACCCTCGGTGGAGAGCAGAGGAACTGAGGGCATGATTTTCAGAGGGCTGAGTATGTCTTCCCTGCATCTTGTCCCTGCCTTCTATTGATTCCACTTGGAGCAGTAGATACTCGGCATTTCTGAACTTGTATTGCTGCGTTTGCAGAAGCATCTAAGCATTTTGCATATGCAAAAACTGCCGGCTGCAAACGCGCCAGCTTTTGCCAGTTGTATTTTAGGTCTGTGCCAAATGGGCACGCGTTTTGGATGAGCTAACATGAAATATAGTGGTGACATATGCAGTAGCAGTTTCACTTAAGGGCCATGTTAACAGCTTTGCTCCCTGCCATGTTTTGTGGTGATTCCATCTTATGCAATGGAAGATGGTGGTGTTAACAAGCGCCTGGGGGATTTCCTAACATGAGAACTGCTCAGTTATGCTGCATCACCCCTGCTCCTTTGGAGCCTCTTAAAGTCTGGCATTTAGTAGTGATGCTGCTGAGAAAACAGTCATATAACTATTTTGGGGCCTTCAAAGCAGGGAGAGGCTGGAGGTAACCTGGAGAGAAGGCACCATTGCTCATCCCGTGCATGAAAGGGCATGTGCTCGTTACCTGCAGAAGCCACCCACTTAACACTGTTGCTATTATTATTGGTAAAATTATTAAATCATTACTTTCCAGGGAATAAGAAAGAAGTCTTTAACTTGGGTTGAGACAAAATCGTTGCAAAAATGGAGTTTGCGTTCTCCTGCTGTGGTCTCAGTCCACTCTGCCTGACGTTTCTTGGGTCTTCTTGCCTTCCTGTTTTTGCGTGGTTGTCTCCTTGGTGCTCTTGAGATTTCTCTGCCATCAGAGCAGCACAGCAAAAAAGAGATGAGCCCTTGGGTTTGACAGGAGAGATGCGTTTAACTTTCTTGTTGTTTAGCAGAAGTTGCTGTGGCATTGGACTCCATGCGACTGGAAAGGAAACAACTCCAAACCTCGGTCAGATATCTGCCAAAGCTTTCCTTGCTTATTTGTTTTGGGGCTTTTTTCTGCAGGTCCTGTGTGACGGACATGTGTGAGTGCCCGGTCCATAAAAACTGCTACTGCGAGTCATTCCTGGCATATGCCCGAGCCTGTCAGAGGGAAGGGCTGAAAGTCCAGTGGGTACCGGAGCAGAACTGTGCAGGTAAGCATTTTGGGATTGCTTCTTTGTAAGCCAGGGCATAGACTAATAGATGACTATCCTTTTACTGGTGGAGGAGGATCAAAAAAGAAGCAGCTAGATAGGACTGAGATTACACCAGCAGGGAAGTTGCAATCTGAGTTATAGAAAAAGACCTTACCATGAAAGATTTTTAACCATCAAATATTAGAAATGTTTATTTTGCTGGAAAGTTTTTCACCTCTAATGCTGCCTGTCTTAATTTTATATACTTCCAGGAAGAAATACATGCCTTTTTCTTTCAGGATATGTAAACAGTTGATTGCAGATAATGTTTAAACTCCTTTGACCTCCTGTTAAGGCACAGTTATGTTTCCAGAGACAATGTGCATGTATGATTGCAGTAGGTTTAACAAGGGAAGAAGAGAGAATGTATTTAATGGGAATATTAAAATGCAAACCTCCATTAATTTTGGTACCTGAACCAGATTCCCTGTGTGATTAGGACTGCATTAATTGCAAGTAATTGTGAGTAATTGTTTCCATGAGAAGTGGTGGCCTGCGGTCATGGGCATTTGCAGTAAAATGCAATATTGCAGATGAATATTTCCCCTGATGATGGTCTCATTAATTTAGGACATTCTATAATGGCATCGGTTTGCCTGGAAATGTATTCAGATTTATGTAAAGCAATTGACAGTAGTTGGAAAAAAAAATGAGAGAAAGATACTCAGAGCTGGCCAAAGAGCTGTTACTCTGTGGTCCATTTTGGTGATTGCCTGTGGCTCAGGGTCTACTCTCTCAACTTCAATTTCCTTTTCTGTTGAAGGCACAATAGCAGGGATGGGTGAGTGAAAGAGCAAATTACCTTTGATTGACTGTTCCCAAAAGGCTTGCGTTTTTTTTCTTACAAAGGCACAGAACAATCCAAACAGGGTGTCACTAAGTGAAAGCCCTATTCAAGGATGTGGTCTTAGACAGCACTAATAACGTTGTAATTTTAATCTATTGATCTGGTAGGAGATCCATGCAGAACCTGAAACAAGCATTCTGACCTTTTTTTTTTTTTTTTTTGACCAAAGCACTTCAGACTGAGATCTCACTGTGGCAGATACTGTAAAGAGAATAAAAACTCCAGTCTCTGCCTTAAGGAGTTTATATAAGTGTTGGCATATCACGACTTAACTAATTGAGGCTTCTTTTCACATTTTTTTTCTGGCGTTTTACCAAAGACAAGAAAAGTCCCAAAGGCAAAAACAGTACTTGAGAGAACATGAGGAAGGAACTTAAACACACATCTTCCGTTAAAGCTAATGAAAGAAGTGTTTAAATCCACTCAAGTTTTTTAATCTCAGTGCAGGCTGCAGACTTCTAGAGGGAAAGGGGAAATCTTGTTAGGCAGAAAATATATATAAGCTGTATATGGTCAAGTACCCTCAAAACACTTAAGCATCCAATATCAAACAAGTAGCACCATCTCCTACAGTAAAGATAGCATTAAATTAAAGTACATCCACTGGACTTCATATGTTGCTAGTGGCCATTGTCAAGATTTTAATCTTTAACTTA
Source organism: Rhinoptilus africanus (assembly GCA_013400135.1). Lineage (NCBI taxonomy): Eukaryota > Metazoa > Chordata > Aves > Charadriiformes > Glareolidae > Rhinoptilus > Rhinoptilus africanus. The sequence continues at coordinate 200,814 of VXBO01004448.1, read as the reverse complement.
CTTTTTTCTCCTCAAAACCTGTAGTTACAATGATTGTGTCCTAATTACGGATAAAAGTTCCTGCGTATGAAACAATATATCTGTAATAAAACTTCAGCATTCTGTGACTTTCATTTCCTGTTTGACATTTCATAGCTGGTGGGATACTTGGAAGAGCTGTGTTCTGATGAAAATGGAGTATACTTATTAGTAAAGTCAGGTTTTAATTATTCTTTTGTGTGTTATAAAACCAGATTTTGTGTGGTTGCCAGTTCCTCTGCCCTGACTGCTGTACACTTAGCTCATTTTTATAATCTTAGAAAGCTTGAGTTGTCTGGAGAGCCAGCCAAACAGGATGCTCAGGAGGCTGAATTACATGTCCTGTTCCCTACATGCTCTTCATCCTCCCCCAGTGTGGTGGTTTGCTCCTCTAAGTCCTCTGCAAATTACTGCTGTGCAAGGTTTGCTGTTCTTTGAGACTGTCTCCGTAAGGGGAATGTCAGCTGTCATTTAACCGGAGTGGTGAAGAGAAGAAGCTAATGAGTAAGGAAAACGGTGAGGGTAGGGAACAGTTGGTGAGATCCGCGTGGGAACTGAGAGGGTTTGGAAAGAAATATGGATTTCCATGGGAAGTAGTGGGGAGTGAGACCTGTTAGGATGGGCACAGGAATAAATATGGTGTGTGAAGGAGAAGAAAAAGAACCAGGAGAGACAGTGTGAGGGAAAGAAATAAGAGAAAGTGATACATGCAAGAGGGAAAAGAAACGATACAAATGGAAGGAAGAGATTTGAAAAAGAAAGGAGATTAAAAAAAAGATTTTTTTTAGCTCAAGAAAGGCTAAGCAAGCAGTTTATAAAGTGCACTTAAATAAACTGAAGCGGTGAAAGGCCTTGAGCCATAGTAATTTAATACTAAATTTCTGAGGGCACTGTGAGAAAGAAGACTCAAGGATGGCAGATGGCAATAGCTCTCTGCCATGGGCATGACTACACAGGCAAGAAGAAAAAGCACATATGGACTTTATTCAACTGCACATTGCACATGGTAGCACTGATGTGCTGACATGCTCCAACAGCCTCATAAAAACTGAACAATTTTCTCTTTTTCCTATGTGATCGGTTGAACTAGAGGAGGATGAGTGTATATCTGATTTTGACTCTTCTCTCCTGAGTCTCCTCTTCCCTGCTGTGGAATTTTCTGTCCAAAGTCACTCTTTTTCCCTGTTATATGTTGCTTTCCTTTAACAGCTTTATTCCATGTGAACATGTATCAGAAGGCTATTGTGACTTTTCAGTGGAAACTCACTAAAACCTGAAAGTTGAAAAGATTAGCACAAGTGTATCATTACAAGGTCAATGCCCAGATCTATTGCCTTCTACTGTGTTAGAAGGAGATGTGAATTGCAAGCCCCACGAATGACATTCAGTTTGAAAGTCCTACAAAACACCTCAAAAGCCCAAACTCTGCAACAATCACAGAAGAAGCAGGATGATTCATTGATGCACAAATATTAGCTCAGAAATTTCTGGGGAAACAGATTTACCAGTTATCATCCACCAAGGGAATCCTTCAGCAGTTCCATGTTAGGTATTTTGGCTTTTGTGTTGGGGAACAAGAATTTTCCCTAAATTATTATGGCCATGTCTACAAAGACAGGCGCAGACAGATACAAGCCTTCTCTGTGAAACTGCCAAACTGGCTGGAATAAACCAGCTCTGGTCTGAAAACTGTATAGCCTTATTAGGCAGGGTTTATTAGCTCAGGCACAGTGCTGTATTTATGTGACTATATGGCTTCTGGACTGGAGCTGGCTGTCCTCCCGCCAGCTCAGAAAGTGGTCTGAGGAAGCTCACATCTGTCATGCCAAACACATGTTCTAGAAGAAGAGTGGAAAAATCCTGTTGGGACTGGTAACATTGCAAAATGCAGTATTATTAGTAACTTTTGTACTTTGGGGTTGGGTTTTTGATTTTTTTTGCTAGTGTACTAAGGAAGTTATTACTAACAGAGCTCAGTTCTTTAAGAGAGGAATTTGCCTTAAAAGATGTGTGCAAAGGCATCACTTCTGTTTTCCATGTTTACATGGTACTGATTCATTTCAGCGGTCCCTGGGAAGCCTACTGCAGAATGTCTTTATTTTTATTTTTTGAACTGTTGATGAAGTGGAATGTTCTGGATCAATCACACCACATGTTAACAACTGAAACACTCAACAATAAAAGCCATCCAGGGGAACTTAAACGGCAGCCATTGTACTTTTCTGATTTTTCCCTTGACAGCAAGTTAATAATGCCATTATAGACTGCCTACAGCAGAAAGTAAAGTCATCGTATCTTCTACATGGCATCATCTGAAGGAGAAAGAGGTGTTTTGACATACCACATCCATGTGTGGTAGAGCAGAGCTTGGGAGTACTTACAGATGCCACGGCTGCTGAGGGCAGACCGTAATATATTCTCATTTGCTCTGGGGCAGAGATGAGGAAGTGGAAAGGAGACCTCAGCCAACTTTCCTCAAACCCACCAGCTGAGGCATCAAACAGAGCTCAGATGGAACGAACAGTCCGGCTATTACTGCAGTCAAGCTTTGTGGGATGAAACCTGTGCAGCCTAAAAACTGAAGCTCACAGACCTTTCTATATGGAAACTGCATGGACTGAAGCCTAAAGTTTAAGTTTGCGGTTGGTCATTCAGAGATCCTTGGAAGGGAAACTCATTTTCAGAGAGGAGGGACAAAAATCTTCTAGTAAATAGCCCCTTTAAGATAGTTCACTTTGTGTGTGGACAATCACTATCAGTCTTTGAACATCTTGGTCTACTTTTCTAGACAGTTTATGCATTGTTTGCAAAGCTCCTGGGAGCTCTGCAGAGTTTTGTTTCCCCTCTTAGAGAGATTCAATCTTTATTCTTAACACACTGTGTAAGTGCAGAGTTTGAAGTGAATGCAACGTTTTACTATATGCTCAGTATTTCTTGCATGTTTTTGCCACCTTCTAAATTTCCCGTTTCATTTAAATTTCATTTTAGTTATTCCTTTTGTTTAGTCCTTTCTTCAATGTGCATAGAAGTTATCCTGCAGAGCAAGATAAAAACGTAAAGCTGGAAAAAAATTCTCAAAAGATATATGCCCACAAGCAGAATACACCTATCTATCTTTGCTGAAAGATGTTTTTTCCAATCTATTCTAAAATGATGTTCAACAAAAGATGTCTCACAGGGTTTTTAGGTAGCTTGCTCCTGTGCTTTCTCATGCTTAAATCTAGAGGACTTTTTTTTTTTTCCTAATATCTACCTAATATCTAATATCTATCTAAGGTTCTAATCTAATCTAAACTGGTGATTCTTTGTAACTCCAGGGTCATTTTCTGCTGCACTATCCAATTTTTCCAATTTTTTGTTTGCCTATTTAATATCTGCGTCCTAAGAATTTCGTATGCATTCTTGCCAGAATTCCTTCGTTGGGGCTGCTTTTCACATAGGTATTTTATGCCATTTCACATGGCATAAAATGTACGAGAAGTAAAATTTGCAAGAAGCTGATGCTGTTTTGAAGATCGCTTTGTTACTGGTGAAGAGGAACCCCTTAAATTCATGATACCTTAGCACTAAGACTCCCATGCTCTGTGATACACTCTTATACATATTTAATCTTTATGAATAATAACAGTACTGTAATGGCACTCTAAGGCAAATCCTCACAACAAACCAGCATATTTTTGTCCATAACAGAACCGTTCTTTAAAAATTCTGGACCTTCAATCTCTCTCAAAATGGAAGAAACCTTCTTAATGCAACCACCTCTCTGTAAATAGCAAGAGATGATTCTGGATGCTTGAGAGTCCCTTACCATCTATAAACTATTTTATCAGTACTTGTTTTTGCCATCAGCGTAGCCGTTAGAAAGAGTAACAGGCTTTTATTCGCTATCGAACCAAGTATTATTCTCCATACTAAAAAGGCAGGATATAAAATATTAAGAGTTTAAATATTGATCTGGAGGGGGTATAGTGCTTTTAGCTGAGCCCTCAGTGGTCTCTTACGTTGGAAATGCATTGTACTGTCAACTAGATAAATCAATGAATAGACACTGGAATCATTAAGTACAAGAATAGTCATTCTCAGTGATCCCTTGGTAAAATAGCATAAAGCATGGAAATAATTGATTTTATTATTTTTATTTTTTTTTTTAATACGATGCTGCTGAATTAACAGCGTTGCTTTGATTTGCTGCAATATACACTAGTGAAAGTATAATCTTAGGAATAGAAAGTCTGAATGGTGAATGACGCTCCTTTCTCTCCTTTTTTCTGTAGGAATGGGACTGATAATAACTGTCTGTCCTAGTAAATGTTTCGAGAATCTTTGATAAGAGTCATTGTAACGAATACACAATGCTAAGCCTTAAATATAAAGCACAGATCTGCTTATAGATAGAAACCTTGCTGAAGCTTTATATACCGTCATCAGTGTTAAAATTCTCAAAAAGTTCAAGACTGCTAGGAACTTCGTACCTTTTTGATCAGAAATTTTGCTACCTTTGCGTTTGTGATGTGAAGTAATGTTGCATTTAATATACAGGAATTCCTCTGGATGATCATCATACCAAAATGTGCTTCTTGATATTTGCAGTAGAAATCAAGCAAACAGATATGTAACTTTCCACGTGTGACTCTATGTAACATGCATATTTTGTTACTTTTAACTGCCTTTCAGCAACCCAGTGTAAACACGGTGCAGTTTATGATACCTGTGGTCCTGGATGTGTCAAAACGTGTGACAACTGGAACGAGATTGGCCCGTGCAACAAGCCCTGCATTGCCGGGTGCCACTGTCCGGCAAATTTAGTTCTTCACAAAGGAAGGTGCATCAAGCCAGTCCTGTGCCCACAGCGATGACATTCATTCTCTTTCTGCGGACACTAACGTGGGTGTCGCTGACCCCGTTGATGCTCACAGCCAGTGAAGGACTCCAGCTGTTTGTGTGCAGGTTCTGCAAAGTACACGTCTACTCACAGAGTGTAAATACCTGTGTGTGTATTTACGTGTGTTTATGTATACACACATGGCACTGAGAAAGATATATAAATGTATTCTGTGTGTATGTAGATACACATATCTATAGACAAGTGCCCTAAACGTAAGTAAAACCCATATATTTATATATATATGTCCACACACACAAATATACATCATTTCTATATATCATAGAAGGATGAATTATTATATGTATATTTTTTGCTATAAAGTTTATGTATTATTATTTCTAGGACCCTGATCTGTAAGTCATTGTATAAATAAACCAGGTGTTTTTAATATAATATAGTGGCATGAAAAGATTGGATGACTTTGCCATTGCATAAGTTTGTCGTTTCCAAGGAAACTTTTCTAGGGCCGTAGCGCTGCCAGACTGGATTAGTTTCAACACAGAACCTGGATTTACAGTTGTACAGGAAACACATTTCTCTGGAGATGGAGGATTTATCTAGGAATATTTCATGCGTACCTTACAGCTGCATAGTGATTGGTGACAGTGCTTAATCAGGCAGAGAAAGCTGGGGATCGGCTTTTATGCTTTACTGAAATAACTGTGCAGAAGGATTTCCAAAGCTGGCTGGCCAACTGCCAGCATAGAGATATTTCTTTCTGGAACGGCACCAAAGAGTCAGGGGCCAGATTTTCAAAAGTGTTTGGCACCCAGCAGCTCACTTTGAAAATTTGACCACTTCCCATTTCATATCCTAATACCCCGTCTCCGTTGTTGTGTTTGGCAGTAGCTGTGAATACACAATAAGGAGTTTGAAGAAAATATTCATGTACGTATTAGCCCCTTTAACATGTTTGAAACTGCTGGGTTTGTTTCATATTTCCCCCAAATATTATGCAGAAAGCAAATCCCACTGTGAATTGGCGTGTTTGATTGCAGTGTGCCTTAAAAAATGAAATAAAGCCGGGTTTAGTAACTCATTTAATTTATCAGCGTGGTCTAGAAGAAAGACAAATGCACCCCACCAAAAAAACAGTAGAGAATGTCAAATGCTAATTGGAGAACTGCAATTTATTTCCTTACTGGTCTATTGCTTGAGGTTTATGAACATGTGGGCTCTGTGAAGTTTGCATGACTTTTGAAGTCTCCCAGGGGAGAAGCAATAATATGGGATTTCATTAGAAGCTGTTAAAAAAGCCATACAACTTTCTCAAGCCTGAAGGGACAGAAGGCTATTTTTCTTCCACTGGAAAACCTCTTGTAGAGCCTGATGGAACCGTCTCTGGAGATGACAGAAATCTTTGGGCGTCTGATTTAGGTTTATAATGAAGTAATGTCCTCCCACACAGCTACTTCCATTATGCCTCGCATTGAAATTGCACATTGTAATGCTTTGAACAATTTTCTCCTTTAATTTTTCACTCTCCAGGAAGTTTCGCAGGGTCTTGAGTTTACAGTGAGTGAGTGGGTGCAACACGCTTGGGTTGTACAACCTGCCTGCGATCCCGTCCTGGAGGAAGATGCTGAGTGAGCCAGGTTAGCTTAGGCACCACACTATCCAAAACGCTGCCCCACCACAGCGTAATAAAGAGCTGGGCAAATAATGCCAAGAGCGTTCCACAGACATTTGTCCAAATCTTAAATAAACTCAGCTTGATCTTTTTATGTCCCCTTTGTGTTCGTCTTCTCGGAACAATCAAATAATTTGGTTTTACTGGCAGAGAGGGTTTCGAAGCCACATACACAAGTGCACTGGGAAGCAGCATTGCAAATGTGCAGATCCCATCAGAGCAGGAAACTGGAGGAGTTTTATGTGGCTCATGTGATAATTGAATGGCGAAGCTGAAATTTAGAACAATTGCAATTGGTCCAAGGAGTTAAAACATAAAATGGCAGTCATTAAAATAATTTAAAGCATCAGTTAGACCAAAGAACATTTCAGCCTGTGAGCTTTCAATGCTGAGATACGGGGTCTAAACAATTAAAAAAGTTATTTGCCCAGCTCTAGTTTAGGATAGATTTTCATTACTGATAGATTTTCATTACTTACTGCTCAGTGTTTCCAAAATACAAATACAGGCAAAGTGAATGGCATACATGAACGGTGTGTGGAACTGTCCTTCCCTTTTCTTCTCCTGACTGATGAAGGTGAGTGAAAGGTGAAGGGAGAGCCCTCCAGCTCTCTCAGTCCACTGATCGCATTCAAGCAATGCTTAATTGATGCCAGGTGAAGAGGTGGCTTCAGTCTATCTGTAGGATGAACTCTATTTTTAAATCTTAAAATGGTTCAGTTTGAAAGCTGACCTACAGGTCATCTCAAAATGAGGACTCCTTCCTCGGTTTAGCTTTTTGACATCTGCCTAATTAAGGGTAGCCCCCTGCTTTTTGCTTTAGTGATGTACACTGAGGAGGAGAGGAATGTGATTTTACCTCTAAGCTGTCTGATTGTGCCTTTACGGTGCTGTAGAGCTTTTTCCTCCAAACTCTGCAGTTTTCAAGGCAACAATAAGAGCTATCATCCGCTCAGTCAACATGTACAGTCTAAGGTAAAGAACTTTGGCTTTTCTAGAAATTGCCCCCAAATTTCAACTTGGCACAGGTTTTATACCCATATCTGTAGTTACCCTGTGCCCAACTGAGCTTTTCAGACCAGATCAGTCCTAGCTGAGGCTGTCTCACTCCACTGTCCTGTTTTGCCTCCCCCAGGCTTTTCAAAAGTTGAAAGTCTAGCCCAATAGCATCAGTAACAGCATTACGACTGGCCTCATAGAGTTTGGGTTGCAGCCCATCTTCCTCCTTGGTGCTGCATTCTGCTGTCTTGGCTCATGAAATATTACCCATAGGATGACAGAGCTGGAAATTTTCTGCCTATCACTGGGGATTTATTTTTGACAAAACTCACTGATAATCCAATTTTAGTATGCTAAATGTGGTTAGTCTGCAATAATGTGTTTTTAATAATAGCGTAAGGTTGATAATCCATATGGTATGTCCACCATGAAAAACTGATGGTTGTGTAAGTTTTGGTCTTGATTATGCTTATGTCAGTCTGTGCATACAACTTTGTGCCAATTTGTAAGGTGAAATATATTTGAAGGAGCGGAGGTTCCAACCAAAGACTGATCCAGAAGGAAAGTTTGAGAAATAGCTCTGTAATCCAATGGGTGGAACCAAGGAAAGACTTGGACAAATAGCTTTGCCATTTACCTGCTATGTGTTCCCTGGCAAGTTGTTTAATATCCTGTACTTCACTGGGGAAATGAGGCTCTGGGTTTATGCATCTTTTTTAAATTTATGGGTAGAAAATGTTCTAAAATACCATACTTCACCAGGAGAATGTCAGCTGGTATTTTACCAATCTACTCAGGTCTGCTTTGCATCAGGTTGTCCCATATCTTACATATCATCATTGCTCGAAAGTCAGCTTTTACTTCCTCCTCATTTGATTTCAGTTGTCTCTATTTTTGTCATATATATTGAGTTTTATAAACCAGGGAGACAAGCCATAGCTAAGCAGAGCGATTTGAGTTGTAGCCCAAGACTCTGTGGGTACTCCCACATGTCCCAGGAACACCTTTCTTCTACGCAGTAAGATATGCACTTGGAGTAAAAATGAAAAGATTCTTAATATCCTACCCCCATCCTTGCATCACGTAAGTAGTTTCCAGTAGATGACCTAGAAGAAGTTCATTCTTCTCATCAGAGGCTTTTCTTCTTTTTTTGAACACAGGATTCAAATACAGTTTGACACCGCTTGGCCTCTCACTGGCAGAATCTGACATTTGCAATAGCTGGACTGGTCTTGAGTTGACTGTATAGGGGTAATTTTTTTTGCCTTCATCAAAAGTGGGCAAGGTTATATCAGAGCTAATGGATAATAACAACCCATGCTTTTGCAGCTGGACAGGCTGGAAGGAGAGGCAGTCAACAGTATTTAGCACTGAAGTCGTGAGATATTTCAGGTATTTCAGGAACAGTCCCAATTTACGGGGGCATTATGCCAAGGTCGCAGTACTTGACAAACATACCGCTGGTCAAATACTTGTTCTGCTATCCCTGATTTTACCATTTTAGAAAGCCCTGTGGCAAAAGACAAGTTTCTGCTTCCTTACAGAAACATTTCTCGTCTAGGACTGCAAATTTTTCAGGACAAAGGCCTAACTGTGCTGCCATTACAGAACTCCTTCTCTCTCCGTATAAAGGCTGTTGCACAGATTAGTATTTCTTGTGCAATAATCACCATGACACCTGAGCACCAAACAGAGCCTATAACAACAAAGTTAGGTTCTCCTATGAACACGAGGTAGCTCTTGATTGCTTGGGTGGCCACAGCACTGTGTTTGAATGAAGATGGTACAATAATGTGAGGAAGTAAAGAGGCAGGATGGCAGGATAAGAGTAAGACGCAAATGAGAAAGGAAGAATAGGATTTTTTTTTTTTCTATGTGGATATTTTCCCCTCTAGATGGTAAGAACTAAACTGAAAGTGTTCTCTGACAAAGGTCAAGTATGTCCATACTCCCTGAGCAAAGAAACCCCCAACAACCACCCAAAAAACCCAAACCAACCACAGTGGAATTGTATGTTGAGATCTGAATAGAACAGGTGTATATCGGTAGGTATAGAAATCCGTAATTAAAATAAAGTTCTGAGCTTCTATTCCTAGTTTTCTCACAACCCTTATATCACAGTAGAAGTTATCACCAAAGTTAAAGAAAGGGATCTTATTTCCTGGGGTGAGATGAGGCAAACGTTTGCAGAATTTGTTTCTCGTGCTTCCACTAGCACAACAAAGCTAAGCTTTGTTTCCTCCAGGATACGTGTTTAGTGAACGCACATCATTTCCCAGTCTACAACTGTCAGAATAAGACATGTAGCATTTGCTATTTGCATGACTTTACCCTTGTCATGATGAGCTATGAGGTAATGCTAGCCCTGCGTACGGGAGGAAGTTGCCTCTAATGGAAGGTGTATGTGTGGGGGGAGAGCAGTGGCATTGTGTAATTACCATGATCATTGATTGCGCTTTGTATTTCCCTAAGCAATGCTTATACCTGGGCATCAATATAATTTGGTTTTGCACATGCAAGTGAAATGATGGGAATCTAGGGATTTCCTGCCTGGACAGACCCACATTTTTTTCTTATCCAGTGGTGAAGAAATGCTTCAAAGTGTGCTTCAAAGAATGATATGTAAGCCTCATAAAGGACAGCTATGCAACAACCTGTTCATAGCGGTAATTTAGCCTTATGCTCTGGCAGTAAGTGGTTGGTACTTTAATGACCCGTTCACTCAAAGCACTTAACTATGTGCTCAAACTTTGAATAACCTCGTTTGCTTCAATGGGGCAACGTGCATGCTGACTTCTAACCATATGCTTAAATGGTTTGCTGGGTCAGGGCCAGAGAGTTCAGCATCTGGCAGGATCAAGTACTAAACCTTATAGCATGATATTTCTTATTTCTTCATGATTTCTAGACATAGATCTATTTTATGATCAGGCTGCTATCTCCTGCGTGAACATCATAGAAGTCAAGGCTTTTTGAAGCCTTTTGGTTTAAGACTTTAGAAGATTGGAGAAATTTTTTTTCTGTTGATTTCTAATGTCAACGTAATAATTTTTACATTACATTGTAATTTCCTACCCTATTTTATTTCTGTTAAAAGAAAGGGACATACTGGAATTTGATTTTTTTTTTTTTCTTTTGCACTGGTAAAAGTAGGGAACAATTTCAGTGAGTTAACTGTTGTTAGCTCTACTAGTTTTAAACTGGTTTGAGATCATACTAGCACCATCCTGGCTTTATAGCTGTGGTGTGGCTGCCCACAATTATTAGACTTCTAATTGCTTCTAGCTATAGTTCAGTATAAAACACTGATAACATTGCATTAGAATAAAAGCCCAAATCAGTATGAGTAATTTTATAAATGAAGGGAAAAGAAGTAATTTGTTTTACTTAATTTACTTTCACAATAATTTTTAAAATGGTACTAATAAGGAAAAAAGAAGAGTGAATATAGAAACTGATGAAGAAAAGAGAATTTAGAAACTGAAGATTTTTTTTTTAACACTTAGTTCAAGAATTCGGCTTCTTTAATGAGTATCATTGAGTGTAACTTAACAAAAAACTTGGTTGGATTCTACAGAATATGGGTCAAAACCCAGAAGTGGATATGTGCTGATGCAGTTCTTTCTTACAGTTAAAATTTCACTGTGCCTTGCAGGGAGTGAAATAAATAAGTAGAGTTTGGAGGAAATGTTTTCTCCCATCTTAGGCACCTGAATGTTTGTTTGCTAGTTTGAGGTATAAATACGGAGGTGTTTGAACCCCACCATATCTGATACACAACCCTGACTTTCTTCATACTGGTGTGCATCAAGAATAACTCTAGGAGAACCCATAGAATAATACTTATTTCAAAAGACAAGATGTGCTCTTTTTT
>VXBO01004448.1:111171-189382 GCA_013400135.1 Rhinoptilus africanus | reverse complement strand
TTTTTTTTTTTTTTCATTTCTTATTCATTATAATTAACTGTTACCCTGCAAATGACCAAGGGGAAGAGAAGCTGCAGGGAAAATTACAGTGTGTATCACATATATTAGATGTTTGAAGCCATTAAGGTATGTATGGGTTACTTGAAATATTTTATATGCAATTTGTGGAGAATGCTCTGTAGTGTCAAGAGCATCACTGCAGAATGTTTACATTTTAATGTTTAGAATTGCTTTGCTTACTCATGCTGAATTTTTAACAGATTTCATCTGAGGTGCATTCATGTAAATATGAAATCTATTTAAAATTTTACTAAATTTTTGTTATCAGTATGTCTCAGTTTATACTGTTGTTGAATTTAAAACAATTACGTAGTTAACGTATCTTACAGAACTGCAAAACTGTGCGGTAACTTTGACATGGCTTGTCTTTGAGTGTCTATACAGTTTTTGCAAGAACATTGTACTAATATAATTTTGTAAAAGTAGGATTGTGATGAGTATGTTTGTAAAGACATTATTTATTCCCATATAAACATAATATTTATTATCTTTATGCAGATAAATATTGATGCCTGATTATTTCATAGCTATCGGTGAAAACTGCTGTTCTGATTTGCAAGGGCTGACTCAGAAAAACAACAATTCCCACACATTGTGTCCCACACAATACTGTGTTCTCCTAAGAACTGATGTTAAATGCTATTATTTCTTGGGACAGGAGGGAGGAGCCATGCAAACTCTTTTTCTTTACTTTTACCTGTGATTTGGGAGCTGGGATTTTAGGACACTTTGTTCAGCTGATGACTTGTTTATGTGGTATCAACTTGGCCAAATTACCTCACTGCTGTTTGTTTGCCTTAGTTTTCCCACGGGTGGAAGAGAAATTATAATGCTTAAAAAAAAAATCACAGAAACTTTAGGAACAATGAATTTGTTAGAAATCCATTGATCTGTGTTTGGCCAAGGCTTCTGTTTAGGATTGTTGGCCTCCAGATCAGGCCTCACAATTGCCAAGTATATTTATTTTTTTGCAAAGAGGAACCTGCCCTACTTCTAAAAGGGTAAGTCAATCATGAACCCAAAAGGCCAGGGCTGAGAGCAGGCCTTGCCCTGCACTGAGCAAGAAGGTGACCGCCTTTGGTGGATTTCCTCCTCCTGGACCGAGATGAGGAGAGCATAGAAGGTAAGAGATTCGGGAGCTTGTTTGCTTTAAATTCATAGGACTACTGGTGTTGCATGCTCGGTAGCTGTGGGACTTCTTGCTTGGTCTGTACTAAGTATATTGATATTAAGTCCTCACTGACAGGCTGCTTCAGTATTGTGAAACGCTGAATGTTCATTTTAGGGAGAGCAGCGTCATCTCACCAGCCCTTGTTCCATTACGGGGACGTGAGGGCATGGCAGAGGTGGCAAGGTCTGTAGTTCAAAGGCTGGGTGATCTGGCCCTGCATACTAGCGCACCAGGCAACTGCTTACATGGTCACATGTAAATTTTACCCCAAGTTACCACTCAGTGGTGGCAGTTACTCCCTATTATTCTTCCTACATGATTTGGATGCAACAGTAATGCTGCAATATTACTTTCCTCCCAAGCGCTGAGAGCGCAGTCTACAGACTTCATCCTCACTTCTTTCTTGCCAGACTTCACTTGGCCCTTGATATCATTAATCTCAAAAACGTGAACATTTTGTCTGCCCAACATGCAGGCTTTACAGACTGACCTTTTTCAGAGCACTTGAACTGTTCTTGGGACAGAGTAGAGGTCCCATGGTCACCTCTTGCAGCTACAAGTGCTCTGACCCCCAGTGCCTAGGAACACAGTACCAAAGATGTCCAGCTTTACATAGGAAACCCCTAGAAAAGACCAAGATACAATCCACAGGTTCAGGATGGCATTCAGCCTCGACCCCCAAAATGCCACCTCCCTGCTGTCCCCCGTGCCTCAACCACTGCCCCCTCCAACATGTGGTTCATGGGTCCTGCTGTTGATGGCCTCCAACCTACGAGGCTCACATTCATTGCTGGGTAGATCCAGCTGGGCCATAAATACCCTGAAATGGAAGCAGAGGTACGAAATGAGAAGCTCTCTTAAGGCATGATGGGCAGAAGGGCTGCAAGGGCAATGAGGAGGGGGACAGGGAGGGTAGGAAAAAGAGGACGAGGAGCTCCAGCAGAGCACTTTTGAGGCTCAGGCTCTTCCCCTCCTGCTGTCTTGTTCATTTGGGCAGCCTGTTCCTTGCACTTCACGGCAGCAATCCTTCCCTCCCTGCTCCTGTGTAACCTGTTCTGAGCTGGACACTGACACCCTTTTCCTTCATTGTTTTTTTTTCATTTTTTTCATTTCTTCCTCAAAGGGAAAAGTGTTCTTTAAGAAAAACATGGAAGAAAGGGTTTACATGGAGGCTGAGAAGAAAGCCTAGTGGCTGTTTTTCATTTAAATAGTCTTTAGGTTTATTTATGTCTTTCAGGTCATTCACTTAAGTCAGACTAATAATTGGAGTACTTTTCTTCATCACTTAGAGTTCACCATCAATAGAGTTGTGATGTCTGGGAGTATTGATAATAATTGTTCTGCTAATTAAACCAGACTGAAAAGCTAATAATCCCCATTTAGGATTTTGAACCGAAGTGATGCATAACTTCTGGTTTTATCATCGTGTCCTGCGGTTACCACACATTAAATTTGCCCTTGAAAGACAATGCTTTGCATTCAATTGTATTCATCCTATTTTATTTAGTACACCTGGAAATCAGGCTCAACATCGCTAATATTTCTCCGTCTCCTTCCACTGTCCTGTTCTGGAACATGATGTTTCATAATGCAGTTTCTCCCCCAAGTGTCTCTCCTGGTCTGTGGTCGATACATAACTGTACATAGATAGATAATGCAATTGGAGAACTATATAAATGCAGTTTTAACATTCCAGAGCTGAGATAATGTATTTGATTGTAGGCAGAATTTAAATAATTTTAATTTGATTTAAAAGCTGGAAAGAGAATAGCAATTTTAGTTGCTATTTTCTGAATGTACAGCAGATGGTGCTTAACAAATACGCTTTACAACCCATGTCTGAAAACAGCAAAGCCTGGCAATTTGAATTTTAATCATGCTTCCTGGTCTTTTCTAAATGAAAAAACAGCAATTTGAACGGAAAGCCCCCAAGAGGACTGACTTCAATATACACAATGTGCACAATGTTTGAAGGATGGGGATACAATAACAGTTCTTCCAAAACAGCCTCTTGTGTGCTATAAGGAACTATATGTTTGGAAAGGAATTAGGCATTAGCAGGATTGTTTCTTTCTTGGTTGTTGCCCCTTCCCTCCAGCCCCATCACAGTTTACTTAACTAATAGGAAAGATCCAAGCTCCCAAGTACTACTTTACACATGGACAAAAGAATATGAAGAAAACGATGTCATGAGGCCTAGTCTGATGTTCCTGAACTCTCATTCATTTACCTGTCAGTGAAAGAAGGGTTTTTTTTTGTCTGCTGGCACCAACAGATGAGCCTGTGCTGTGGCTCTGGGCAGCCCTTTCCCAGCGTGGGTGGGACCTGTCTCAGGACTAAACCAGAACTCGCGTCACTGTTTCCCCTCTTGGTATCTTATTAGCGAGATAAGAAAGGTGCTGTGACTCTGAGGTGCTATTTACATTCTGCAGTGTCAAAAACTTGAGATTTATCTCCAATAAGGCAGCTGTCATTATATAGAAGCATAAGCTACCGTGAGCCAAGGGAATAATATGAAAGGGGGCAATGAGTCAGAAAGCTAAAGAGAATTTACTGACATGCTTAGTAAAGTTTTAACTAAGCTTTACTCTTTTTGAGACCTGTTTTTTTTCCAAAAAGCATAATTTCTTTTTACATAAAAGCACATTTTTTTGGCATTACTGATGAAAGTGAACATCTTGGAGATGGAAATTCCTCCTGCACAAACACTGATAAGGTATGAACAGCAGGAATACAAACATTTCCACCAGTCTTTAGTAGTGGTCTATCAACCCCAACCTTGTTAGGTCCCTTCTTAACCCTGAAGGGTACTTATCTGCAGGATTGGCCTAAAATCTCTGGAGCTGCACTGATGTAAAAGAATGGAGCATTTTTAGATGGTCTGCTTGCTTGCTAAACAGCCAGTCATACTGCAGTGCTGCCACAGTTTTGCTAATTTAGTGTCAAAACTTGATGCACTGTCAGAACTGAGACAATTGGCCATGTGTGGAATGGGATGGGGAACCCATACATCTTACGGGCAGCTGTGGGGGATGCAGTCCTCATCCTTGCCTGCAGCAGTTTTAAAAGCCAAGCCAGCCTTTAAGTCAAGTTAATGCAGCTGCAGGCCTAGTGCCGGTGTTAAGACTCCTTTAAGAGCCTGAACACATGAATTGGATGCTTTTCCACCACATCTGCATAGGGATGCACATGATGACCTGCCAGTTGGCCTTGGATATAGAAGCCTCACATCTGCAGTAGATTAACTAGGATTCAAAACCAGAATGATTTCAAATATGGGCCTGATCAGATTAACTTCGAAAATACAAGGTGCCATGAGATGTTATGAATCATACCTACTAGTTCAGATAGGGAACAAAACCCATCAGCTGTGCTGATTAAACCAAACTGGAGGCCAGGTTTTAGAGCAAAGGTGAGCTGCTCATTAATGACTCAGAGCCCCTGAGGCCTGAGTGGAAAAGCTGCCACCAATTCAGCAAAGATGCTGAAGATCTACCAGGACCTTACACGTGCAAACTGTATGAAGAGGCTCTTGTTCCTTGCTCTGGATCTGAAAGGGGAATGAAAATGCATCTCTCTGGCATATGACGGCACGAATGTTTATGGGCAATGGGAAATGATGTGAATTTATCTGAAACGTAGCCAAAGAGAAATGGCCAAATTCTCTCTGAAACCATTGTAACAACAGACAATCAAAGGAACCTCTGTTTAATCATCCTAAGAACATTTTGAGGAGTAGGCAATTACAGCCAAGATCGTTGGGAGCCTGTGTGCAACCAAGTCTCTGTCTAACCACCATCTGCAGCTGTTGGCCCGCCTTCTCCCTTTGTTTAAATTTCTATTCCCCACAGGCTGCGGCAGGCAGATCACAGCTCTGCTGAGGCAATAATCAATACTGCTCTCATTTTAACTCACTTGCCGCTGAGAAAGCCAAGTTTAATCTTGAATATTTTGCAAGAAATTCGGGCAACAGACTGTGTTGTTTAAGTTGCAAATTCATTACAGTTATAAAGCTGCAGGAAAAAGATTCACCGGTATATTAATCTGTCACAAATGTATAGCATCTACTCCTCTCTCATCAGTCCCATTTTGCAGAGTACTGGGCAAATGCCAGAGGACTGCAAAAAAAATCTTTGATGGGCTGCAGTGAGAAAGCATGATTTACCACCCGGTCCTGAAAAGCCTGTGCTCTTGGGCGTGGAATCAGATCACCCCAAGTGTGTGCACGCATATGTGTATGCAGGTGTGATGGGGGGGGAGTCACAGAAGAAGTAGGATCGCTATGACTGTATCATACGATGCAGAACTCATTGTCCATTTTAATGGTGAAGGCAATTTCTTCTTTCTTCCCAAAACCAGAATATCCCTTTCTGGTATGGAGACTGATGGTGTTTCTCTACCTTGAGTCTTCTTGGTATTCAAGAGAGAGCTGCCATTTGAGCCAAAGTCCTCCTGCCTGCTTCTGTCCCTACCATAGCCACTAACATCCTACTGCAAGCTGACCAGAAATGTAGATGTGGCCCTCCACAGACTTGCTTCAAGGGATGGTAAGAGTAAAGCACCACTAAAAGACTCACTGAACAAATCCCTGATCAGTCTGAAAAAAGCAAGTTTTACTGCTGTATTTACCAGTAGCTGATCAGAACTTGTGCTCTAGAATTTTCATATTTAGGAAATTTCAAAGCTAAGTCTCAGTTTCCAGTGCGGGGTGGGGGGCGGTGGGGGGGAGAAAAACTGAAAATGAAACCGAGGGAGGTTGCAGCAACATTTATGGTCTAAAACATGTCTCCTTAGAAAGGTGTGTTCAGACACCGTAAGACGGGGAACTGCTTTGCTGCAGGAAAAGTTTAGAAAGGAGATATTAAAATGAGGTTTAGTTTTTTTATTTAGAAGGGAGGTTTCTATTATGCCTGCGTAAATACAGCTGGATTTCACAAGTTTACCCTATTTTCTCAAAAGTGAAAATGGTAACTTGGAGTTGGGTGCAACTGGGTGACCCCAGGAACAGGAGTTATGCTATATCATTTAAAGACTTCAGAGCTGCTGTTTCTTATCTTTGGGTTTACCTCTACCACTGTGAAGTGCATCGATCAAACTGAGAGAAAGCGACTTAGGCCAGTGAAGTTAAGCGAGTGTCAGCTCCAGCTGGCTTGGAGACATAACATAGAAAAAATTTCTTACATCCACTACTTTGAACTCTGAAGTGGCTCTTGAGGTGTCCTGTAAGGCTCCGTGTGGCTGCCATTCAATCTACATCCGAGACTGGCTCTCACTGACACTAACCGGTATGCCACGTACTTATTCAGAGAAAACAGAAAGGCAATTAAACGTCTTTGTTTAATGTCAATTGGATCAACAGTAATCAGCGTCCCCAGGCACAGAGCAGCATGATTAAGGTCTGAGCAGGAACTCTGCTGTGGATCCTTGCAAACTGGCGGCAAGGACAGGGGCTGGGGCATTGGTTTCATTGTGGTTGTGTGTGACAGGAATCCAAAACTGAGCAAACAGCAAGAGAAGGCAGTGCAAGGGTGAGACCGAAGAGGAGTAAGAAAAGCTTGTAGTACCCATGGGAGACTTTATCCACACTGAACTGTGTTTAGAAAAGCTATATTTTCTGCTCTCTTTGTATGTAAACAGGACTACAGTGTCAAAACCAGTAACTCCTTACTCCAGACAGAGAAACGTGACCTACACAACCAATTCCTAAGAAGCAAATCTTCCTGTTATGGCTAACTGCTTAAGGATTCACACTTAAAGAAACAAAGCAGGTCTTTAGACGAGATGCTCAGCAGCATAAGTTTGCAGAATCTATTTCTAGCATAGCTCCAGTGAAATACTAGAAATGCTACCAGCCTGTATCAGCTGACATAGTCCTTCAGCTCCTTTCATTATCTACCAGCAAGCCACCCAGGGCACTGTCCGCACTGTCCATCATGTCCACATAAATGTACTTGACCTGTCAAAACAATTATTTTCTCCCTGCAATTATGACCATGAATCATTAGGAGAACAACAGATACAGAGCTCTGATGCTCTACATTCAACTCCAGCAACCCTCCCAAGTATGAGGTTTCCTTTCACAGGTGCCAACGCTCACCTCCTTTTGCATTGTCTCTCACTAACTCCCACTGCTGTGACTTTGTATTTTGTATTTACTGGCTGTGAACCCGTTTGAGAGGAAGAAGATGGAAGACTAGCTAGGTAGCTCACAGTTCTGCCTCAGATCAATGCTATGATACACTGCCCACTGGAGGGTAGAGATGACGGCTTTGTACCAGTACTTTCTGAAAAGACCATGAAGAAACTTCTCCAGACCCTCCCTTCATGGTTAACTATCAGCAGGGCCATCGACAGGACAGCAATGAAAGTCTTTAAGATTCTTTTTCAAAAAGAAAAGGCCTCCAGTTTTCAGAAAAATCAGAGTTATTAGTCAAATAATCTATTTGCATAAATCAGTATTACCTCTGAAGCAGCATTGACTGTTCTTGACATTTCCTATCTCAAGGAGCAGCAGTCCATTGACATGGAAAGCAGGTATGACTTTGTCTTTAAAGTAGCCCAAACAACAGAGCCAGATCTGGACACTAGTCTGATGAGAACATAAAGAAAAAATCCAGTTTATTTGGCTGCAGGTCTAACTCCAGCTTCTGTAGGCAGCTCTGAAACTGAACCAGGGAGTGTAGCTCCAAAGCCACCCTCTTTATGTGTCCACTTGATTTTCAATACCCTGCTGCTATATCATGGACAATCGAAGCGCAAACCTCATATTCTTCTTAAAGCTGAGCTCTTTATTAAAAATATTAACTTATCAGCCATACAAAATATCTTCTACAGCAAGTTTCTGCTTTCTCATAGTGTGGTACTTCCCAGCAGCCACACTCAGCTGTTGTAACACCTGAGCCTCTTTCAGATACCCTAGAAAGTGTAGTTCTAGATGGTCTAGAAAATTATTGTCTACTGAAAGACAGGACAAAGGGCTTTTCACAATTTGTGGTAAATGCATGAGAAGAGATTTCTGAAGTTTATTACAAGCAACGACTGAAAACTAAGACAATGCTGAATGTTCATCTCCATAGTGGAATGAATAATGACTATGTTATCAGAGTGACGTGAAATACTGATTACAACTGCCTTATAAATGCTTTTCCCCCTGTAATTGTATCAGCAAGTTTAACTGAAACTCTGCACAGCAGCTACAATTTTTCTAAGAATTTTTAACTATACTCTACAGAACTTACACAATAAATGACCTGTACTAGCAGGATTTTTATTTGGACTGTTGGATGCCAGTAGTGCATTTCTAAAAAGCTATATACATTGTTTATGGCATTTAAAACCAAAGTAAAAATATTAAAGGTTTTTTTGCTTATTTTTAAGACAAGTAACCACTCTGCAAATTATTCTTTGCAAATGTTTTTCATTAGCCGTAAACAAGTTACATCATAGAATTTCATACCCATGCACTTAATCGTAAAGAAAGTTTGACTACAGTATTTTTAGAACACAGTTACTCCATGAATTTGGTTTTAAGGATTCCTTTACTCATTAGATAGAAAAATAACTTTAAATGGGTAACTTTGAAGACTGTATCTATGTAAACTGCCTTTATTAGCTGTTAACAATCAGAGATTTTTGCTCTGAATACCAAAAGGCAATTTCAATTCTTCCTAAACCAATTAGTTCTCAACAAGTGGTAGCAGTCAAGGGGGTAATATTGTAGGTACTAACAGATTAAGGCCTAACTTTTGGGGTTTATTTTTTTGTGAATGTCTTTATTCACAAGAGATTAATACACAAAAGGATTTTGCTTTGAAGGCTGTAAACTTAGGAAATTCATTTTGAAGTTTTTACCTGCAGCTATACATCTAGTGTATAAGGTTTTTTCCTCTGAGGACTGTCCGGCATATGTGGCCACACCCCAAGAAGGGGCAGCTCTCAGTTTGGCAACCATTTAATTTCCAGCTTTTCTTCCAGCAGGTGAAGAGATGCTGCAGGCAGCACAGTACATCTGCTGAAGGAATGCCACGTGCCATGTGCAGGACAGTAAATCAAAACACGTCCTTCTCATCAGTGCGGGTTTAGCGGTGGTCATAGAATCATAGAATGGTTTAGGTTGGAAGGAACCTTAAAGATCATCTAGTTCCAACCACGGCCATGGAGAGGGACGCCTCCCACTAGCCCAGGCTGCTCAACGCCTCATCCAGCCCGGCCTTGAACACTTCCAGGGATGGGGCATCCACAGCTTCCCTGGGCAACCTCTTCCAGTGCCTCACCGCCCTCACAGTAAAGAATTTCTTCCTGATTTCTAATCCAAATCAACCCTTTTTCAGTTCAAAACCATTACCCCTTTTCCTATCACTACACTCCCTGATAAAGAGTCCCCCCCCATCTTTCCTGTAGGGCCCCTTCAGGTACTGGAAGGCCACTATAATGTCTCCCTGGAGCCTTCTCTTCTCCAGGCTGGACAACCCCAGCTCTCCCAGCCTGCCCTCACAGGGGAGGTGCTCCATCCCTCTGATCATCTTTGCGACCCTCCTCTGCGCGTGCTCCAACCAGTCCATGTCCTCCTTATGCTGGGGGGGCCTCACCACCCAGCAGGAGGCTGAGTGCCCAGGGAACAGCTCCAGCATGGCAGGTCATCCTTGGGGCCGGGGGGCTGAGGCAGGATGTGTGGGGGCCTGGGAGGCGGTGGCCAGTGAGGCCGACAGAGACATCCACCCAGAGACACAGGGCGGGATGGTTGTGCCAGTGTCTCCGTACAGAGCAGTGTGCGTTTTCACTGCCTCTTCAGGAAGAACTGCTTCTTCCCACTGTGCTAATGCTTCCCCCCCCGCCCCTTCCCCGACCTGTCCTTAGAACTAAAAGTCATCTTCTCTCTTGATTATTGCGATCTGCTTTGCTGCAGCCTCCATCAGGGCGTGCAAAATCATTACCAGGCTCCCCTTCACCCGCTGGTCTGAAAATAAAAGCAATTTCTCCCCACTTGTTTGGGATTCCTCCGTCATGTCAAACTCAACTGTTTTTACTTCAAGGCCCTGGCAAGAAATGAACAACCCCTCCTTTACCCGAATTTTCATCTGGAGTCAATATTTGTAAAATTCCCATTGTGTTGATTAAAACTCTTGATGAATAAGTTTTTATTTCCCCATGTAGTCACAGGCCTCACAGTTTGATTTTCCAGCTGTCTGTGTGGGTTTCTGCTCCCGTTCACCTTTGAAATTTGGAGCTTTAGCGGATGCCTCACAAGGGAGAAAACTGGGCATCTTTCTAGACAGCCACTGTACTCACAGTTTTGGTTTTGGAGTGTTTTGACCAGCAGTTGTAAATCTACCCGCTACAGCACATTTTCATTTTCTTTCAGCTCAGTGTCAATGCAAATATATATTGCAATGTGAGTTGATGAATGTTCTTCTCCTCAAGGAGGAAAAGAAAAGGTTGTATTATACAGGTGGACAAATTTTGCGGAAGTGCTGCTGTAGAGGTGGAGGGATACTGCAGCCTTTCAGTGCGGTCAGTTTTATTTTCAGTCAAAATGCTCCAGCAGAGAGGGCTACTGTGAACAGCAAAATGGCTGAACGAGCAGAAAAACTGGCTTTCCAGAATAAAGTGTTTGCCATGTGTACATTTATTTAGTTATTTTCCAAAATGCACGTGCCTAAAGGTAGTGTTAAGGGACTTTATTATGGGATGGCTTCTCTAAACCATTTCCCAGTAATGATTTCTTAACTGCTTTGCTACACAGGCTTTCTTCAGCTTCAATGATGACCGGGGCAAAGACTCCTAGAAAGCTAGCTTAGGTTTTCTCTAATTTAGCAGAATGATGACCCTCCCCACCAGTGAGTAAAACTGATATTACAGAAACTATAGCCTTAAGTGGCCACTAAGCTCATGAAGAATAACTAAAAAAACCCCATCTTGTCAGTGGTAACTTGCAAAACGTCCCTCTAGTTAGCTTGGTCTTTCAAGTCTTGGCTGACTTAGTTACCATCATAAAAAAACCCTTTACTTATAAACTGTTCCTATTTGATATAAAACTGTTGGAATATATACAGTTGGTGTGTACATACGTAGTATATAAGAAAACATAACAAGTGTTCTCTAGAAATACTAGAGCACCTAAATATCAAAACACTCATCATTGTTATGAGAACACAAGAAATTAACAATCTGGAATTACAGTTTATTTTATTTGAGATCAGCAAAGAATGATCCAGTATGGCCTATTTAACTTAGTGCAGAGCAAATTTTCATTATGGATTAACCTCTCTAGGAATAGTTTTTTTAATTCTCTCTAGCATTTATGATTTGCATTAATATATGCAAAGCGTTGTAACAGCACACTTCCAAAAGCAGACCTCTTCAAAATTAAATGCTCCATTTTGACAAAGGGAGATTTTTGTTTGAAAAAAAAAATTCCCTAAACATGGAACCTTTTTTTTTTTTTTTTAACCCACAGTAGTCTAGCTTTTACAGAAAAATACACAAAACATTTAGAAATACTAAGGGTTTAATTTTACTTGTTATTAAACTGGATAACTCCTGCACAATATATGCATGTATGCCAGTTACACTGGAGTGTCTCCATCCCATACTAAAAGTATGAGTATATGTATGTGTGTGTAGGCATATATCCACATATGTATTTTCTTCCTATTCTCTGCAAGTGGCAGATCATGATATTATTTCCTTTAGTGAATCAGGTTTTCAATCCTGAGTTTACTACTCAGCCTTTTATTTATGACAGTTTGCTTCTGATTTCAGTGAGATTTTTGCTCAGTTACAGTCTGAATAGGAAATTGATGCTGTCTCCACATTTTGATTCAGAGTTAGTTCTGAGTGACTGTGATTTCTTTCTTGTGGGCTTCGGAGACCTGGATGCCCACACGCTGTTTCTCTGTTGCTGATATCCAGCAGTCGTTTTGTTCTGTTTGTTTGGAAACCCTTCCAGGTCACCTTTTTTCACATGTCAGCATACAGTCAGATTGTACATCGCTGTGAATTGCTGAATCAAGAAGAAGTAAAAATAATTCAAGGATCTGATGGAGACTATGCCATGCTTCTGCTTTGTCTGTTAGTTTTTCTTTCTTTCAGTCTTGAATCTGTCTTAACTCTATAGTTGTCTTTAAAAGGTCAGAAGAATGGCCATTTGGCAAGGTAAAAAGCTATATTTAAGGCTGTATCACTTTCCTTTACATCTTTCCAAGTATTTGGTCTGTTTTCTGTGACTGAAGGCCTCAAATTCACCTTAGCCTTTCCCACACTTAGCTCATGAAAGAGCCCAATGGCCTGTAATTAGTGAGATGTGCTATAAATGCCACCACTTTGCTCATGAAACAGTTCTATTTTTACTTGATTCTTGACATTCAGACTTGTTAGCATGCTGACGTGTGCTTTACAACATTTCACGAACTTAGCATCTCAACTCTGCAGGCTAAATGGCAAATACCTTTTCATAGCTTGAACATACGCTGTTAAGAAAAAGATTCTTGATGGTCTATCACATTTTCTTTGTTATTAGGTTACTGTGGCTTTTTTAGTCTCTTTGGAGGTTTAAATATATCCCTCTTCTGGTGTCACTGTTGCTGGAACTCCATGAAAGCCATCAGGCTGATTCTTCTCTCTGGTTTTGGACATGTGCCCAGCAGTCCCTTCCTCTTGCAGGTAAGAGGTGCAGTAGGTCCTGTAGCTTCTGGAGAGAGAAAACCTCACTGAAATGCCAGAAGTAAAGAGGTTTTTTTCCCCAAAAATTTTTAAAGTGATCTGAGGATAGTAAGATCACACAAATATAAGCCTCTTCAACATGTTGCTTTAGTTTTAACTGGTTTTCCTATGATGAGGTAATGCTGTGCTAGCACTGAAACGTGGAAAAATATGAGTACATTCTTGGTATTGCTGTTTTTTAAAAGTAGCCTGTAATTTTTCCTATTCTAAAAGCATGTATTAAACCCTCTTAAACTGAGCATCTCCCTGAGATGTCATTTCAAACTATTCAGTCAGCTGGAAAGATGTTTTCAACAGAACTTTGGTCTAAGCCATAGTTTTACAAAACATGGGAACAATGCAATGTATTCATAAATAACTGGTGCCATTGCTTCATCTGGTAGTGATTTACATGCAGGTCTCTGTTCGAGGCATACTTTTCTAATTCTTTTCCTATTAGGGGGGAAAAAGAAGCTAAATTTTGACTCGGAAAGTATATAAAATGATCACACAAATCAATACTGTGCTTCCAATTAATGGTTTTAGTTTTGTAGCACTTTCCTCATTGTTTGTTCTTAATGAGAAAGCAGAGATTTCAGTGAGAGTTTTGTCTCTTTGTTCAGTTGAAACTTTGGTCAGTTGAACCAGGCAGAATTTCATCCATGGACGGTAAATCTGGTTCCGCTCCTTGTGGAACAGTGTTTTTCTGTACCTGGTTTGCTGCTGCTGCTTCCAGAAAAAGTCTAGTAGCAGTTGTTGCTGGCCCCCTGCAACTTTGAAGGAAACGAAAAGTCCTGAGATACTTGGTAACAGCCTGTTTTCTGATGGCTGCGAATGCTTCCGTGCTTAATTTCAGAGTAACTTTATCGATAATTAAGTATTTTCTTTGGAAGTCAGTGGGGAATATTTGCTTCATTTAGGACACCCACTAGAGGGAGTAGTGATAATGTTTTAACGTTGAAGGTGCTAAACAAATTGCATTAGTAGCATCCGTGTTAAACCTGGGGCACTAAGAAAAGATATGGGTTACTGCCTCCCCTGAAAGCCCCATCGTGTACTAAATCAGGAATCATAGGACTGGAAACACTCTGGATAAATAGTTTTGAAGAAAGGCTGATGTTTTCTTTCTAACTTACATAACTGCATTGTTGAAAGCCTGTGCTGAAGAGCATTTTCAGTAATAAAAGGAGCTTTAGTTGCTCTCAGGAATGACCTAGGGATGGAATGTAAGTTTTTGGGGGTTTTTTCATGGGTAAAATTGATATGTAAAAGTAGTATCCAGATCTTCAGAAGCAGTGTTTATAATCTGAAGTTTGAATTTAAAATTATGTTGGCAGTTAGATATTTGGGTTTTTTTCTCTCCAGGTTTGAAATAATTTGTAGTTGGGAGGAAGAAAATATATTGCAGGTGGAATATTTCTTTTCTTTTGAATTTAATTTTTTAGCAGACAGATAAATATTACCATGCTGTCAATGAAAATCTAAGCAGCTTCCAAAAGTTGCCTAGACTGATGAAGGGGCTTAGGCATTACAATGCCTGAGTATTTACTGTGGTCATGTGTGCAAACAGCCCTGTGGTAGAACTGACCGTCCAGTGTGGGGTACCTACACTCTACATACAGTCAGGGGAAGAAATGATGCATCCAAGCAGGATCTGTAAAAATCAGGGCACTGAATACGAACCACTTGGAGATGGTCATCTGGACACTGCTGGTGGGACGCATAAGAGTAGCTGTTACAGTACTACTTCACTTTTCGCTTGGCCAAAAACCTCATAGTAAACACCTTTGTGAGGAGTTACTTTTGCAAACCAATTTTTATTTAATCCTTCACTTCTTTCCCTTCCTTCTATCTTTTGGTAGTTCTGAGAAGTGTGGATCTTGCATACCCGCAGCTGCAATGACAATTTGATTATTTTCTGTTCTTTCCTTTTCTCTCATTTTATAATCCCAACCCTCTGAAATACGATTTTATTAGTATAGTGCTGAGCCTGAGTAATAGCAATAAATGATTTCCCAGGACAGACTTTTATACTTTTTTGGTCTGCTTGTCCAAAATTTTTTGTACTCAAATTCACAAACTGCTTTATTCTAAGGTATAGGGCAACTTCTACATTGTTACTGGTCTATTTCTAACCCTGCATCTTAAATTATTGGTACTGTATGCCATAGATAGCAACACTAAGTATTTCTTCATATCAAGGAACTTCCCCTTCCTGGTTGAAGATGGGAGCAGCAGCATCTTGCTTTTGGCACTTGCTTCTTTGCAGAGTTTTAATCTCTCAGGTTTATGTCTGTCAGGATTGAACATGGACCACTCAACAGATCTGCATAGCATTGCAGAACCATATAAAAATCTAGATTGACAAAGACATCTGGAGGTTGTATGGGCCAAGCTTTTTTTGAAAGCAGGGCCTTAAACTGGGTTATCCAGGTCACTAACAAATCTTGATTGTTTCCAGCAAGGGAGATCCCACAAGGTAACCTATTCCAATCTTTATTTTGTCTCACAGTTCTGATTTTTTCCTTATACAAATGGAATTTCTTCTGCAGATGTTTACACCATTGTTTATTACTGTCACTGTGCATCCTTGTGAACGGAGTTCCTGCATCTCCTCTGTAATCATGTTTCAGGTATTGGAAGAGTGTTGTTAGATCTGCCCTGAACCTTCCCTTCTCTAGGCTGAACGACTCAGTTCCTTCAGTCTTTCTTCTTCTGTAAAGTTCTCCAACCCTTCCATCATCTGTGGTGGACCCTCTCCAATTTTTTAGTGTCTCCCTTGAACTGGGGAGACCAAAGCTAAAGCCAGTATTAGAGGTGTGTCCTAAGAAGTGCTAAATGGGCTGGAATGATCACAGCCCTGGATTAGCTGGCTGTACTCTTGTTGATGCAGACCATGACAAGATTTGCCTTCATTTCTCCAAGGGTCAACTGCAAGGGTCAGATGCTGGCAGCATTCGCGTTGCCATCCGTCAGGGCCCCCCAAGCTGCCCCTAGGCAGTCAGACATCCCTTCTACTGCTGCGTGGGATTACTGCATCCCAGTTGCAGGTTTTGACATTCATCTTTATTTAAACGTCATGCAGGTCTTGTTGGCCTGTTCTCTCAGGCTGGTGAGGTGTCTCCGTGAGGTGTCTCTTTCCTCCGGCAGATCTGCCTCCTCTCCCAGTGTGGTGTCATTTGTGTATTTTGCAATGTGTGAGTTGCATGTCGTCGCCTGGTATATGAATATATACCCTGACAGGAGGGTGTCTGGAGTGCTCACAGGTAAAGCTTCAGTTGTCTTGAGTGAACAGGCAATATCCAGTTGGGTCAGAAAAGAGCTGCATCAAGTGATACTCAAGTGTGAGTTTAATGCTCGACTTCCATGAGAAACGGGAGAAGGAAGACAGCATTGTGACAGAGGTATGAGTAGCCAAATAGATATTTATTTTCAAGTCTAAAATTACTCTGTTTTACAAAACCAAAACACTACTCAGTAACGCTGTCTTGGAGAATACATTGTATTAGTGTATCTTTCAAAAAAAGTACAAATGGATGCTATTTTCCAGGTGCCTTTGCAAATATATATAACATCATTCCTATGTCAAACACTTATAATCATAAAAGGAGAGAACATGATAGGTTGGGAAACCAGCACTTAGGCATACTTATAATTTGAAGACTTGGAAAAAAAGTCACTGACATGAATTGATTGTGCGCCCAGAACTGAACATATGTTTTTGCAACTAAATCTAAATTTTGACACAAAAAGTGAAGCGTTCTAGAATGAAATGGCGTAATAGCATTAAAAGAAAAGTGTTACTTTTCACACAGTTCTGGAAGGGAAAAGGAGAAAATGAATCTATAAATTCAAGGTGGCTTGTGTCAGTAATTGTTCCCCGATTGTAAACCCAATCTGAGCTGAAGGGACTGTAATCTGAGCGTCAGCTCTCTGTTTTGTCAGAATAACTGTGTCTGTTCTCAGAATTGGAATCCTTTTTGGAGTATATCTGGTGTGTCCTCATTACAGGCTGAGCATACCTTGTCAAGCGGAATGAATGGTACCTGTACTGAAAACACCGGCTGCTGTTAATGTATGACATCTTGAAATATCTACCATTTAAATTGCAGATAGATAGCCTGGCTATTCTCAAATAATTTTTTTTTTTTTAGTCTGGATGATGATGTGTGTGGACAGCAAGCAAGCTGTCATATTGCCAGATGGCATCTGACTCCCTAGTTTATTATCAGGACCAGAAGACTGTAACTTCGTTTGATGAAAGAAACTGGTTAAAAAGAAAGAGAATTATTATGTATTTGGCGAAATAAAACAAGATTAAATACAATACAACTGCGTCATAATTATTGACCTAATGATGCAATAAAATCTCTCTGAGAAATCTTTGGAGTGGGAAAAGAGGGAGTTCCTAGTACGTCAGAAGTTTAATACAAAATGAGAAATATTAATGTGTAGTAATTATTCTGCAGCCATCTGCACATAAGCTATATTTTTAAGCATGAATTTATTTGCTGTGGGACTAGTCATGCACGAAAACACTCCCTCTCATCTATTTTCAGAGCAAAACCATGAGACTTATCAAATGTTTAACACTGATGCTTTGTGCTTGAACTAAAAATTTCTGCTGTTGATGCTTTCTTCTTTCCCAGCAGATTTTGTTGCTGTTTTCCACTTCTCCTTCTGGAGGAATGTTTTAAATGTTTTTGATTGCTTTAAAAGGCTTGCTGTTCTAACAATAATTTGTTAGGTATGGTCTCCTTGAAGTTTTGAATGCTTTTGAATAAAAATGGATTTGAAGCTGGTACGGGGATGAAAAACTCTTGCTAAATGTAATGATTTTGATGAAGAAAAAATGCAGTCTGAATTATTGAGTGTATGTTGAATGATCAAATAATCCAGCAGCTTGCAAAAATGTTCTTCATTTGTCCTTATAGGCATACACATGACTGCTCTTTTTCCTCACCCAGATTTCTCTGCAGCCCTTCATTATGATTTTGGATCTTTGTAAAGACTTTCCCAACTGTTCCTGTCTGAGCAGCCTCCTGCCCAGCCGGAGGACCTACGCGGCACAGATGCACTATGGTATCTCCGCTTGGAAAAGGGTATAACAGGATTTTCTTTATCACACACACACACAAAAATGTCTTCCCTGCTGCTGCAGTTTCTTTCTGGAGGAACCTCAGAGGCCTGACTCTCATCTCATACAAGATAATACATTTAAAATAAACCTTTTAAGGCCATTGCTATCTGTCTGTTTTGCCGTGAGACTGGAGTTTTGAGTTTATAGAATACAACAGTAAAATTCTGCCAAATACCAGTTGACGTTTATCATCTGTCTTAATTTAAGAATAGACCATTTCTTAAGGCATGGTAAAATACCCCATAGATAGTAGTGAAAGGCATAAACTGTGCTGTGTTTGGTGATGAGACAGGGCAGTAAATATTTCTTAGATACATGCTAGATCTTTTTCTTTATCTCATTTTGCCTCCAACAATACTTTAAATAATGGTAACAAAGTGACAAAAAAGAATTTTCCCAGAGGAGTACTAAAAAAATCTACAGATCTGTCAAATTACCATTGCCTTTCGTACTGAAAGAAGAAATCTCAGGCTTAAGACTCCCGATTTATGTTGCTCATGAATAACATTTCTTGTCTGACTTTGGCTCTAAGAAGATAACCCTGAAGGATATGAACAGGTATGCTGAAGGAGTGCATTTCTCAAGCCCACATTCACGCTGCGTTTTAAGCAGTTTTGGGTTTTTTTCTCTTGTTTTTGGTGGAGGACGAGGGTGATGGCAGGGTTTTCTGTGCTGGGTTTGCAAGTCTTGCGGAGTATCACAACTTTCACAGGTGACTAACATGTCCTGAGCAACACTGGGAAAAGTACTCTTGCACAATGAGAGAAAAAGTACTGTCTAATCTGTCACCCTTAATACAAAGAAAATTTTTATGCAGAAGAATGGATTTTCTACCAGAAAGGCTTTAAAGATCATGGATTTATATTCTCAAATTCCCAAACTGAAGAGGTGGAGTAATTATGATGTCATTTGTAATTGTGATTTTTTTTCTTTCCTCACGTAGATTTATCACCAGTGAGATGAGGATTAGGTGTACTACAGTCTTTACTGCCGGATCTTCTTGCACTGAGTAATAATATATAACACAGGGGAGACATGCAGCTTTCCTCTGTGTTTACTGGCTATAGCTCAGTCCCTGCTGCTTTTAAAACATTTACCAGAATGAACAAAGTGCGTTACAAACTGGATGTATATATATCTGACCAGGTCTAGATGTTTGTTACTTTATTTTTTTCTTTTGGGGAGAGTAAGAGGCCAGTAAAGCACCTGAAAGGCAGTATAAATAACCATCTCGAAAGGAAAAAGGTCACTGACTTTTTTACGTGTACAAATAGGATTTTAATAGAGGATTTTTATCTCTGAAGGTGATGAGGCTCTGGAACAGGTTGCCCAGGGAAGTTGTGGATGCCCCGTCCCTGGAAGTGTCCAAGGCCAGGCTGGATGGGGCTTTGAGCAGCCTGGTCTAGTGGGAGGGGTCCCTGCCCATGGCAGAGAGGTTGGAACTAGAGGATCTTTAATGTGCCTCCCAACCTAAATCATTCTATGACTCTATGTTGCAGGCCACATGCTCCACAGCTTGGTGTCTCCATACAGTTTCAAAAGTTGAACAAGAATGCTTGCCTTTTGCCTAACACAGGTCGTGCACATGCAGCTTAAGTGGTTTCTGTAGTTAGTCTTGACACACGTGAGTGTTAATTAGATGGTAGCTAATACAATAGTTCTTGCTCAAGGGTTTTTATGAGACAGTAATATAAACTTGTATGCAAATAGAAGTAAGTGGAAGCAGACTGTCTGGCTTTCTGCATTGCATTTGGAAGGGGTTTTGTCTGTAGCACTGGCATGCCTGGCTGAAGCTCCCTGCTTGCGAGGACTTGTGGTACAATTAGCACCGAGAGTGTAAGAAAGCACAATTAAATTGTGCTGCACAATGCTGCCCCCAGCTCATACATTTAGTTTATGATTGATAAGTTGTCCGCAAAACCCAATTCAGTTACCTAGGAGGAGTTAGCTGACAGTACTCTGGGATAGATCAGCTTATGCCAGATGCAGAGGGCGCGTAGCTTATTGTTGTATTAGGACTGCGCTGGCACATCGTGGGAGCAGAGATAACTCAATCCTACAAGGTTGTTAATGAGCTCAGAAATAGAGAGGACGGAAAATGAAGATTTTTGATTTGTGTAGTTTTAGATGTTAAGTGCAGAGGAATTCTGGAATATGTTCAAAAGACTAAATGGCTTACCAAAGACTTAATAGGCTACCTAGAGTTAAACTGGGGTATTGCCATGTAGTGATTGAAAACATAAAATTCTTCTCTGTGTTCACTAAAATCATCCATTATTGTCATCTTCCCCTAATAATGTCTTGAATAAAAGAAATCACTATTAAAGTAGGGGGGAAAAGAAAGATTACTACATTTCCTGTTTTCTGTTGGACACAGTTGAGGAGGAAAAGATGTTAATAGTTAGGTGGATCAGAGGATGATTTATTTTAATATGGATGTTTGGCAATTAAAGGAGTAACGTACCTCTTTCATGGAAGATGAAGTCGTGCCCAAGACTTACTCCCCTCTCCTTTGTGAGCTGAAGTTGTAGTTCCCATTATATGTCTGTCAAAAGTCTTATGGAAGAGGCACTGTCTTCTGCTCTGTGTTGGGGAACACAGCTGTTTTTTCCCTGTGTAGAAAACAGGATGGGGATCAGAGAGGATAAGACCTGATGGATATAGAAAGAGAGTTATCAGTGTGAGAGCCATCCACTAAGGGCTTTGTAGCTGCTAATATCTGAGATTTATATTAGGAGGGATTAAATGGTATTGTGATGGGGAGTTTTAAAGCTGCTGACAGATTGGATAGCCCTCTCCACCACCTGAAAGTTTGGCTCAACTTAGCCATCAAACTATGGGAGAACCCCTCTTGAGAGCAAGGTATGAATTTCCTTAGCTGCTGTCAACTTAGCTGATTCCTTTTTTACAGAATAGATCTGGAAAACTTGCTCTAAGGAGAAGTGCTGAAACTTGATCTATATTATCAAATCTTATTGAAAAAAATAAGATAAGGTAAAGTCTATTTTATAAAACATTGTTATAAGGGCCACAAAAGGCTTCTTACCTTGTATTCAAAGGGATCATGAACATGATTTTTGGAGACACAAATTAACTGAAAGAGAGCTTTAGTGAAAGCTGGGGTAGAATCTATACTAATACTTCTAAACCTGCTAATCATCACTTCTAAGTTAAATACCATCTAACTCAGAAGATGCAGATTTATTTCAGACACTGATTGCGCAGGAAGGAGGATGGTTACCAGTACCTAGTGCCAGGAATTAGTCCTGGGCACTTCAGATTGACTGTGGTACTGTTAAATTCTTAGGGAGGTCCTTGATAGCTATTGGTGGCAAGTAGTGCTCTCCCAAAAAATTCCTGAGCAAGGCCCAGAGACTAGCTTGGGCCAGGGGCACTCTCAGTAGGCAGTTTAGATGGAGCTACATTGCTTTGGAGTGTAGGAGAGATCAGGAGTATAAATGTAGACTGCTCTGTGTTAATTGACCTTATTGCCAGAGGGTGCTCCTGTGCACATTTGATCTAATAATATTTGAAAAGAGCTGACTTTCTGCCAGTTTTCCTTGTGCAACATCACAGGCTTCACTGGATTTTGCAGATCTTCTGGGAAAAGAAAAGCATCTCTTCTGACAAGATGTTGTATACTTTTATGTTGGATAATAATAATAACAACAACTATCACTATTATTAAGTAATATGAATAAACCATAATGTAATTTTTGCATATTATAATTCATTAAGTTTTTTCTCTTACACCTAAGAAATGCTTCAAAAAATGCTATTTCTAACCACAAACCAGCCCAAGTTCTTTTACTCATTTCTTTGCCCTGGTATTGCACCTGCACTGCAGTCTTTAGGGAATTGTTTCCTCCCCTCAAGCAACTCATTAAAATGCTCTGCTGTGGCTTCCAAAATATTGTGGTATTTGGGTAAAAAAAATACATCTTATCAGGAAATAGTTTTCAGTGGGTTGCAGGGGTTTGTTGTTCCGTTCACTGACAGCTGGTTTCACAGGGTTAAGAATTAGCATTTCTCTGCATGAACAGATGTTGCATATTTTTTTGTTAATAAAGATTGTGCACGTGATTTGACACATGAAAATTCTGAAGAAAAGTGAAGACTTTGGCTGGTTTTACCCTCAAACTTTTTCACTAATTTTGTTCTTGACTTTGGTTCCAAGGTTTCATTCGATGCTTCTGCAGACAAGAGATGTAAATCAGGTGCCCTTCTTGCTTCTTGTACCCTTGTGAGTCATTGTAGCATATACTTTTTTTTTTGGTTTTCATTCACCAGATAGAAGAGATTTGTTGGAAGAGAAAATCTAAATGTTCTGAAATACTGATCAGTTTAAGCTTCTCTTGGTTCTCTAGCTGTTAAAGGATTCTGTACGTTTTGATAAACTTTCACTAGCCCAACTGCTTATAGCGTACCAAGGATTCATATCCAGAAATCAATTTAATAGAGGGCACATATAAGAAACTCTGTGTGGGTTTCCTTCTGACTTTTGAGTGAATTCTTTGCTCTTCCTTCAATTTCCTTACTCTTAAAGAAATGTTGTGTGGTTTTTTTTTTTTTTTCCTTTTCTGGTATTTTTGAGGATTAAATAGATTGTAGGGTGCCTTCATGATGAAAATATCATCCGGACGATTATTAATTAGCAGCTAAGATGGTGATAACTTCTAGTTTGCCTGACTAGGTAAGTATGCCTGACTGATGTTCTTTGGAGCAATGTATGATGTGGAAGTTTGTCTGCATGGTTTCCAAGTCTTTTTGGTTTTGTGCAACTTGAAAGTTATGACAGAAAGAAACAATAATAATATCCAGGCAAAAAGGACGAATGCATTGAATTAACAGATAGTGTGATATTTTAGTTGAGAAAATATTGCTTATCAATCAGAGCTTTAGCATTTTTACAGCATTTGTACTTACTTCTCTCCTTTTTGTGAGAACTTTGTGTTTTGTATAAAATTCCTTTTTCTGGCTTTTACTCTCATCCATAATCTTGGCTAATCTCTCATGCTGTCACCAAAAATGTGTGTATTCCTTCATCTGCTGGTTCTGCGACATCGAAATGAGATCTCTCTCGTACCTGTGCTGTTACATGCCAAAGGTGTAACACAAGGTACTGAAAGGGTAACATGCCAAAGGTGATTGGTACGGTCATTTCACTGTGTGTCCACAAATACATGAGGCCATTCGGCGTAGGCAAAATAAGCAGCGGCCTCAAAACATCTCCCAGGCTGTGGGAGCAGCAAGCCCAGCAGCATATAGAAGTAGTATCCTTCAATCAGCTACTTGAGTGTTTTACTTTATTATCTATGAAGTGGGTGATCAGCACATATGAACGTGTACTCTGAGTAGCAAATCTGTAACGATAATTACTGCTTTCATAGATCTGTGATTTCTGTAATTGGATGTTTCATCTGAAATATAAGAAACCCTAAACTGTAAAAAGTCTGTGCTTGTTGGAGAAGCATGCATTGGCAGAGGAGGAAAGATGCTATAGCCGTTAAGCTACATTTCCTTCCCTTCCATCCACTGCCACTCCAGTGTTGGTTTTTTTAATATATAGAATTTTAAATTGAAAAAAACAATTTTATTGGGTGGATTTTTCACAACTGACAACAGAAATACGGTAGTTGACAGCATGCCGGCATTTTTAATTGACCTTCTAGCACCAGGTGCACAGCCTCCAGTTGACAAGTTGAGTGGTTGCCAGGAAATACAGCTGGAAGGTACCTGCTGTTACAGTGCTGCATGTGCAGAAACAGATGGAGATATGCACTTTTGGAAATTAGTGTCCCTGAGCCCACTCATTGTTTACTGCTAGCCACTACAGGCAACTTCTGGGTGGCACCTCGCTGTTTGCAAGTCTGGCTACTGCCAATTTCACTTTTTTCTTCTCTGTGGTGGTGTCTTGATTGCCTATTGCCTGTCAAATTCAACAGGAGAAGAGTTAGGCTAACCCTTTTTAAGACTCAGGTTCTTGTCAGTATGGGACAGTTCTGAGAGAGAAAATGTCATCTTTCCACACTTTGCTATCACTTGAATTTTCCAGAAAGCCCCAAGGCATGTCTGCTTATCACCTGCGAAATCCTAATTATAGGGCTTTTAATACTCAATGACTATTCTAACAGTGCACACATTCACCAGACATTTAATTAGAACTGCTTTGTGCAAATCCTTTGTTCAAAAAAATTATCCTTACGGTCCTTGGCAAATTAAAAAAAACCCTACGGCATATTGCAAATATGGCTGCATGATTGAAGTGCCTTCTAGAAATGCAACAGGAAAGGCTTATGTATGTTTTTATTATGGTGTCTACATTTTAACATGTAGTATTGTTTCACCATCAAATCTTAACTTGAGAAACTGTTAATAACATGTATGTTTGCAGAATGTTAATTCCTGATGCTATCAAGCTTAGAAAACAATTATAAAAAGTGCAAGTTTGTACCTTTCCATTCTACTAATTTCAGAATATACCCAAGAACATTTTAGATGACAGTCATGTATGCAGATGTTGATTAACTACTACAGTCAGGGTCTGTGCATTTTACTGTCATTATTGCCTTACTCATATTTACAGTGTTCAGGTGCCTGACACTTCAAATTGAGATTTTTGGTGATGGATGAGGAAACTCCTTGACCTTCATAAATCGCTTTGTGATGCTACTGTTAAGCAACACGAAGTGTTCCTATGCAGCCATTCAATAAGTAGATCTGGGCTTGTGTAATTCAGCATTTCTTTGATTTGAACTGAGTGTGCCAGTTCGCTTGAGCTTCTATTTCATTTTATGTAGCTGTACCATTTTAATTGCCTTAATGGTCCAGTACAACATTCTGGACAGAAACATGCATCAGATCAGTGTCTTGCATAGGTTTGACAAAGCTTGAACTTGACACAGAGCCGTCATTGATCAAACATGATCCAACTTTCATCAATCTTTTGTATTAGCTTTTTGTATCAGCTTCAACTAGAAAACCATAGAAAAAAATTCCAGTGTTGGAGGTGTTAATGACCGAATAATTGATAATCCACAATTCAGATTATGACTGAGATTCAGAATTAATTTACAAATATTAAGGGTTTTGATCAATTCTCTGGTAGAAATATGTCTATCTGTGTAGGTATACATGTATGTATGTGCCTGTATGTAAGTGCGGATACAGACACAGATATAGGCATCTCAGTACCTTGTCCTGTTAGCTCCTGTGTTCCTGCTATGGTACCACGAAATGAATGTGCACTTCTCCATGCCTAGTTAGTGTGACTCCTTCAGATAACACGATGTCTCACAGGAATGTTCCACAGAGAGGGATCTTCTAAACCCACAAAGCAAAGTCTCCCTCTAACCCACAGATGCAAAAGGACAAAAAAGACACAGACACCAAGTGGAAGCAAGGTTATCAAGGACAGGCTGCTTTTTCGCAACATCCATTTGCACTCCAGATGGGGAAAACAGTAAAATCCATGGACTCCTGCTGTACCTCTTGCTCACCCACTGACAGCTCTCTCCTTTGGTTAGTGTTGGTTTTCCTTGGGATTCACAGCTTCTGAAACAGGCAGGGGTAAGGAAGGATTGCATTGTACAGGAGGCTGAGATACGGATTTAGTTTTCAACACAAAAAAAGGCCTGGTACAGGTCTAACACCTTTTTCCTGCAGTTTCCTATCTAAAAGAAAAAGGGAGATTGTGTTCTTCTGTTGTTTATTTGCTTGGTTTAGGGGGATTTATATATCCTTACAGAATTATGTCCCTGATTGTATTTGAGACATTCATAGCTACTTCCCTGCATATGGTAGAGTTGGTTATATGACTCACAAAAAGCCCCTGAAGACCCAGTTTTGCTGTACCATGGCTGCATTACACCTCACTGCCTTCACCGTCAGGGGATTCCAACCACATAGCAAGTGGCCCCAGAATCTCTCATGCTTTCCACATGGCTTCTTCAAGGCACATGACAAGGATCTGATCTGGGATGAAAGGAAAAGTGCCACACATTTTCTCCAATGTCTTCTCAAACAGGGGCTATGCAGTCCCACAAGATGCCAAGCACCTTCTGATCTTCGTGAGGCTGATGGATGTTGTGAGCACTTGAGAGCAGAGAGATGGGGGGGGGCATCAAGTCAGATCCACTTCATGAAGCATATGGGAAAGAGAGCAGCCCATCTCAGCCTCTGTTCCTATAATCTTCAGCTTTGCTTGCTGCAGATGCAGACTTGCTCCCTTTGAATTTCTTATTAGTTTCCAATTTCAATTGAAAGTCAGGCTCCAAGTTTCTCATGCCTTTGGTGTTGGCACAACAAACTTGCGTAGGCTCAGAATCCTGCAAAGAGTCCCAGAGGAAATTCTGGACTGGCACACAGCCGAAGGATGTATGGCCTGCTAGTCTGTGGACATCATTTTTGCACAGCAGGAATCAAATCACCTGCTTAGAAATTGGGCGGGGAAGTCATCACCAGGTACTGTGATAATCCCTTTGGTGGTTTTCATCTATGCTTTTAAATTTGTATGAAATTAGCGGGGGCCCTACCGTGTTGTTGGTGATGTTTAAACTACTACCTTCATCTGCAGTCCTTGCCTGAGCCTGATTCCTATGGCATTTGCATCTGCACAATGATATATGGGACTGGAATGCCGGGTTTGCAGCACTTGTCAGTCAAAATCACATTGCCACCATCAACTGTAATGACACCCCCTGTCAGCCCCTCTTTATGCTGTTCTGTTGTCTCCGGTGCTAATTGCAGAACACCCCGTCAGCTCTTGCTGGCGCAGAGTAAGAGTGATAAAATGCTGGCTGCTTTTTGCAGCCAGACCGGCACACTCCGTGTGCTGTACCTTTGTAAAGAGCTGAATTTCCTCCTGGACGAGCCTGAGGAGGCTGGGAAGGAAGCGGGACCGTATGGGCAGGCACAGGAGGTGATGAGCCGTAGTGCAGTAAAGGGATCACACTATCATCCTCTTTTGGCAGCAGGGACGTCCTGCCCTGGCCCCGCTGCCTGCCGAGCCCTGGTCTGGAGGGGTGCAGAAAGCGCCTGAGCTACTGCAAGAGAGAGACAGGAAGGCTGTGCGGCCAAAACGGGAAGAATGGAAAGCCCTTTGCAGTGGCAGTGGGTATCTAACAGCGTTAATTTGTTCAGCTGGTGGTTTGGAAATTCCCCCAAATTCTCCCTAGACACAGACTATGTCATTATCTTAAGTAAAACAGATCTGAAACAACCCTGAGCTCAACTCCAATAAGCAGTGCTCTCTCTCTGTTTTCCATAGCAGGAAATCTGTGTCCCTGGTTCCTAATATATGTATCTACATAGCATAGACATTTGTGAACTGTGTATTCATTATCTCACTGTGTCACATCTGTCAGGCAGATTAATTAAGTGAACGTGCTTCCAGCTTCAGCGAAACTTTCTGTGCATGCAAAGGCATCAGACCCCAAATATGGGTTTGGTAATCTGAAAACTGAGGAGAATGAGCTAGGGGGAAAGCTGGAAGTAAACAGCACTAGTATTTCCAGGTTTACTGCTGCAAAGGCTGTGTCTCCAGGTTTTTGGAAGTGCTTGCAAATATGGGGTTGTACAGTGTCGTTCAAGAAGAGGATGCTGGAGACCCATCGGAGAGTTGGGAACATTTCACTGCTTATTATCTGTTGTTTCCTTCTTTTGGTAATTCTTTAAAGAAATGCAGCTTAGTCTTAGAAGTTTTCCCTACTAATCATTAAATGCTTTCCATTTTTTTGAAGTCTGAAGTGCAGACATGGTTCTGCATGCATGTGTGTGTTTGCTTTCTGCACTTCACAGCTCAGTGTTCTTATCAACCATCATTAATACATGAGGCTGTGCTCCAGCTCCAGAAACCTTTTCCAGATGGCGTAAAAGTGCAAACAGTCTTTGCTACCTCACAGGGAAATTTATTGCTGGAGCGAGGCCCCCTCCTCTCAAATCACCTTCAACTGAAAATGTGGTACCAGAAACTTTAGCATCTGAGGGAGCAGCAATCACTGCAAGATCACCTGGGAGGTGTGACGGTGACAAGCCAGCACGCACATGTCGCACGTGATGGGCAGCGATGCAGAAGAGGCTCTCCACACCTTCAAAAAGCTCCCTGCTCCCAGGGGTGGACAGTGGCGCTTGCCCATGGGGCAAGTCGGACCAACCTGGGACTGCTCTAGCTTGTAGCAGGTAGGTAATGTAATGCCTTGATTTCTTACTAAATTAACTTCTACCTTGAACTCTGAAAAGAGGGAAATGCAGCCCTGAATGTTTGAGGAAGCAAACAAACTAACAGGAGTCAACGCTCAGCTCCCAGGTTGATTTTACCTATTTTGAATATCTGCCTGTACTCAGTGTTATCTCTTTGGACCCTGAATCCCTGCAGTAAAGCAATTTAGGGTAACAACCCCTGATAAGGAATGACCTGGACCTGTAGAGAATGGGAAGGCAGACACCAGACTGTTTGCATTAGGAGCTTCTGGAAAGGAATTTGCATTATCAGCCATAGACTGATAGACTTCAGCCATAGCTGAAGTCCAATAATTTGCATAGGTACAATAATAACATAATGGGAAGGATCAGTCCTAAACTATTCATGCTGATTTAAATACCTTCCTTGTCTTGGCTTCTACATGAAGAAGAAAAAGTTTCCACATTTCATTAATTTTT
The DNA here is from genome assembly GCA_013400135.1 of Rhinoptilus africanus. Taxonomy (NCBI): domain Eukaryota; kingdom Metazoa; phylum Chordata; class Aves; order Charadriiformes; family Glareolidae; genus Rhinoptilus; species Rhinoptilus africanus. The sequence continues at coordinate 160,652 of VXBO01004448.1, read as the reverse complement.
GCATAAAATTTATTTGAAATGCTGGTGGTGGGGAATTTTGTGTGTTGAACAGTCTAACTCAAATATAGATGCTCTGAAACTCTTTTGTAAAACTAGATTTAAGATCTAGGACTGCCAGGAGTTTATGAGTTCAGGAAAAGGGATTTTTGTGACAGCTCATTATAATGCAATCTTAATGTCCTTCCTGGACTAGATAACAACTCAGTGTTTGGCACAGGAACTTAATTAAACAGATTTTCCTGGTGGATGAGTCATGAAAAAGTTGCTAATTTGCAGCAGAGACATCTCTTTTGAAGAGAAAATTTTGTCTGTCACATTATTACCAAGAAACTTCTCCTCTCTGCCAGGACTGGGGACTGAAGTGTCAGGCAGACTCTTGATACTCCTGAGTAGCAGAGCTGTGTACAGTGCCGCCTCAGGAACCCAACCAATGTCACCTATAGGGACCTGACTTGGGTCTCTTTTTTTTTTTTTTTAAATCCTCAGTCATGTGATATTTGGTGTATTATGATCATCTTTTTAAAGTTCTAGTGGATGGATTGTTGTTAATACATGAAAAGGACAATTACAGATTAATTCTATTTTTCAAATTATGATAAAATTTGAAGTCTGAAAAAGGGACCAGAACCTAAAACCACTACCTGAACCACAGACCAACTGCACTCCTTTCATAGATTTTACCATTTCCAAGTGTTCCCACTTCCCAGAGCTCTACGCAATTTTATGTAAAAAAAAAATAAATCATTATGAGTCTTGAAAAATAAAGACAGTTTAGCAGTACTACTGATTTTATCTCACACAAATCACAGTGGGCAAAGTTCTGGCTCCCAAACATATGTAGGGTCATGCTCCTAACCCCCGCCCTCTTTATTTTGGCACAAAGATAATTTCGCTAAAGTGTCCACCTGACAAAAAGCTGAGAAATGTTGAACACAAAAGGAAACAAAACTGTGTAAGAAGCCTGTCCATGGCCCTCCTGTGTCGTGGTCCCTGAGAACTCCTGTCCTCCTCTTCCCTGCCTCTGCCTGTCACAAGGCTCTTCTGAGAGTCCGTGGGGGATTTTAAAAATAGCTCAGTGCTCCTGAGTGGCTCCATGTACATGGAGAGAACAAGATGACCCATCTTCAGCTGTGATTTTTAAGTATGCAGTGTATTATTAGGTAATTTCAGAACAAATGTAGCAGACAACTTGAAATCAGCTGCAACAATTTGAACTATCTAAGGTGTTTTGATGTCTCTCTCTGCTTCTTGGGTGTCTTCATGAGGTTCAAAGTCTTAAAATACAAAACCCCAAATGTTTGTTTGTTGTAGGAGAAAGCATGTGTTGTGCATATACTCATGCTTTTATGTTTGCAGCTGCAGCCCTGTGTAAATTGCTGTTTCTTGAAGTCTCCCATTCACGATCGTGGTGGTAGATTACACATTTCCATTCTGGAGGGCTAATTAATGTCATCCAAATTGTGAACAGTTAATTTCTAGGTAGTCTCAAGGCAGCTGCAACATCGATAACCAAAGAAAACACGCTTTACTTGAATAAATGCCCAGTACGCTCTTTTACATTTTATCAAGCTAACTTGGGAAAGGCAGATGTTTAACACTCCGATCCTGTTCTATCGAATGAGGTTCATCTGGTCCCTGCTGAAATCAGGAGGATTCAGCTTAATTTGCAAAAATGTGAGATTAAAATCACAGGAGGAGGTAAGTGAGCCAGTCAACCCAATATTTTTTTGGCGGAGCTCTTCTCTGGTGGTGGCTGTTCTTGCTGTATGTGTGGGGGGGAAAGGAGTCATGCTGTCTGAGCAGTTCGGATGCTGACAGCCTTCGTGGGCACTCGTAGTGTCTGGACTTAGCACTTGGATCTCCATGGCCGCTTCAGATGAGGGAAGCAGACCCCTATCAGAGATTCTAGCTCATTTTTTCTGATTTTAAACCTGTCTTTTGGGGGAGGGTTTCCACAACCTGTTGCCTTTGGCAGATGATGTGCTTCAGTGGAACAACTGCATCATTGTGAGTGAAAGAAAGCGTTAACAACAATTTGTGTATGTTTATTGTTAAGATTTAATTCTAAAGTTTTAAAAATGCGTATTTTTTTATGAACTCCGCTTGCATATTGTCTGCATCAAATTCCTCTCTTCATTTCAGCACTCTCTCTCTTCGTTTCATGCTCCTCTTTTGACAACTGTGAAATATCTGCACTTTCTCCAGTTTAGCAGACCACAATCATTTTGTTTTCTCTCCCTCTATCAGTATTATCATGGAATAAACAGGAAACTAGAAAGCAGCCAAGCTGTCAAGTGGCCTTCCTTCTAGTAGGTAATTACACTCCTGTTTTTTACAGTGCTGCAGCTGAGAGATGTGCCCAGTAGCTGTTCCTTTCTTCAGCTGTCTTGGCAGGAACGAGTTGCTGTGAATCCAAGGAACAGACTAATGTTCTTCAGCTTAGCTTTTAAAAGCTACGTGTCCAGTTTGAGTTGTCATCTAGACTCCCTCTCTTGGCTAGGCAGGCAAAAGCAATTTCAAGGGAGAGACAATACCTCCTAGAAGAGAAGGAATGTTTTTTCTATAAAACTTTCTTTCTCTTTATTGAAAACTGGCTGAATGACTAGTTTTCTTAGTCTAGAGGCTTCATTTCTTATCAGGCTAGAATTAAGCAGGAAGGATGTTTGTTCTGCTCAGGAGCCAGCATCTCCTGGAAATGGAAATGTGACCCTGTTCAGCTTCTTCAGTCCTCAAGTGAAGTTTTGTTAGGCTAGATCTGTCCCAGCTGAAATGACAAGAGAAATAAGTAAGAGTACTTGATTTACCTCGTTAGTGGGAAAATAAGCATTACATCAACATCAAGGAGTGATATAATAAAGGAATGTTTATGATTTTCAGTTCAGGTTTGTCTGGGACTTGCACCACTACCTTCATTAGTGCAATCAAAATAGGAGTTTGTATAAACTCATCAGCAATGACATCACAAAAATCCCTGTAGCTCAATGCTCTGAGCCTTGCCCTCTCCTTATCTAAATGGAGGTATTAGTGTTCAATTTTTACCACTATGTTGGAGGGTTAATACTATTCACCAAAGCTTGTACTTTCAAACACAGACTATTAGAGATGAGAAATCCACTGGATAAGATTTTCTTTTTTCCAGAAGTTTTGTTACTGTACAACAAAAACCATTTTAAGATATTATTGATATGGCAAAAATCTATTTTAATACAGCATAAGGACTGGATTTCCTGACTCGGATGTCTGCAAGAAAATAGATAGATTGCTTGAGGCTGTGAAAATATTAAACCATACATAAGAGATGAAAATAGTAAATCTAATAGACTGCTTTACAGAACTCTGGAGATAATTTCATCCTGATATGCGAAGGCCTTGGCTGTAAAGACACAGAAATAAGTAGTTCAGTCAAATCAGCAGACTTCCACATGATGATGCAGGGCTATGAGACAGGAAAACACATGTATTTAAAATATAGAACTAACGTGGAAAGAGTGCTTCTTCAGTCTTCATGTCTCTGGCAGTTAAGTGGTGCTCTCTCCATGTGCTTTCATGGTGGAGGTTTGGGTCTGGTCCACCTCAGAAGTGAAGGGACAAATGCCGTGTCCAACTCTAGAGTTAGTTTTCTTTCTGCAGTTCACTTTTTGGATCTCGACAACTGGTTCCAGGTCAAACTTTTTCTCCTGGTTGAAGACTCCGTAGGGATTAGCAGTTGCATTGCAGTCATGAAGGTCCTAGGGGAGGTTTGTATAAACAGGTGAAGAGAAAAAAAAAAAAGTAGAAAGGACTTTTGAGCACACAAGCCCTTCTTTTACTCTTAAAGTCACACATTTCAAGCTAAACTATTATAGGAGAAGTTGCTTTGGGAATAATTTACTTATGGCAGTACAGCTGCGGACATACCTGGCACTGTTGTAAAGCAGGAGTGTTAGCAGTGGAAGAGGGGAAGCCTCGAGGCCAGTGAGGTAAAAGAAGAGACTATGAGTTTTTAAGCATAGATCTGCACAAGCAGAGGTGCAGATGTGCCATAGTGTAACGAGTAGTCACATGGGACAATGAAGGTTTTCATGGCTCCCTGATATGCTGCACGTTTCCGTTGTGTAGCACAGGAATAATTGATCTGTCTGTATGTTGGCCTCCCACTTGTGAAAGGCAGATAGTTTATACGTCCCTCCAAGAGGTGTGAATTTGGAGTTGCTAAAGGCTGTGAGCTGTGTGCACTGGAATGTCTCGCACGGATGGTTTGTGAAACCCAAGGTAAAAGAGGTAGACAAGTCAGCTGCTAGGTCTCTGAAAGGAAACATATGTTCATTTTATGTATTTGTTTTTCTGAATATGGTGAATTCATGCTTTGTTTTGCATTGCAGCTTACACTGTGGCATATGCTTTACTGATTACAGGGAGCTTGGGCTGCAGAATTCATTACTTAACCAGGGAAGGATATTTGCAGCAAAGGTAAGAAAACTAGGATCAAGGGACAGATACCAGGTTAGTTTTAAATTTATCTCACTGGAAGAAGATTAAGTTGATTGGGAAGTTCAGAGTTCAAATTTGAACCTACTTATTAGCAAATCCACTTCCAAATGCTGAGATAAATGTTTTTTTAAGAGTCCAGACTCAAAGCTGTTTGTTAGGTGGTAGAGTTGTGCAAATATTGGAGAAACTTAATGCTTCTAGGTAGGACTCACTGGGCTGATCCTTTTCCATCTAGGCTATCCTCAACAGTTCTGCAGTAAGAAACCTTAGCTTTGACCTGGATATATATGCATCTAACCACCACAGCAGTATATTGTTGGTAACTGTTGTGAAGTAAGAATATTGTGGCCGTTTGTGTGAGCTGTTCTTGCATCTGCCAAGTTTTTGAGACACCTGGAGTTGTCTGGTGCTGAACTCCATGCTTATGAAAAATGGTAGTGTTCTCTTGATGTCAGGGGCAGAGAGGAGAGTGATGACTTTTTGGCAACAGCTCAGGAAGGCAAGCTGATGTTTTTCAAGACCAACTGCCTAAAAAAGGTTACAGTGCCTATAGGTCACTATGGCATAGCTGGAGCTGCCGTGCACAAGCAGTGCAGTGTGCACTCAGAGCAGTAGCTGCCATGGGCAGCAGACATCTCCAAGCTGAGCTCTCAGCTCCTTCTTAAAGAAAGATTAAAACTTTCTTCTCTGTCCTTCTTAAACAATGTGATTAGCCTATTAGTATCAAAGAACCTATTAACATTTCTTTCTCTTAATGAACTTGTACTTGGGGTCTTTTTAAATGAGGTAATATGAGTGTTGTGCACTATTTGCATGCTTCTGGGTCACGCTAGAAAGATGGCTCTCTAGAAATTAGTATAGCCCTGGGGACAAGGTGTGCTGCTAACACTTAGGTGTTACAAGCAACTCCACTGAAACCTTGCTGCAGAAAGGTGTTCTTTGTTCATTAGAAATAAATGCAAAGCTGCCCCCTGAAATAGAGTTTCCTCTTCCTTTGTCAGCGCTCTGTGCTGGTATAATTAAGCATAGGCAAATTAGAAGTAAACTACCTTTGTCAAATCATCCTTCTGTAATTTGATCCAAAAACCTGAAGGCATGTGTCAGTGCTGATAATTAGATACATAAAGAAGATTATCAGCGGTGTCCAGGCGGTCTGCCCCACTTCAGACATCAGAAGCAGACCACCAGCAGGTTATAAGACAGTGGGCTGTGGGTTTGGGTTCAAATGACACCCCAGAATATTGCAAAGCTGCTGCGAGCAGATTAATGAGGCAGGCAGGAAACTTTGGATCTCTCTGCCGCCTTTGCTGCTTGCAGCATGCCCCAGGGGCGTTGGGCAGGGGCAAGGTTTCATTAGGCAAGTTTTTGGTGTTACTCCATCCCACCTTCACATCACTAATTTAGAACTTGCTGTTCCTGGCATTTGGTCACTGAAAGGACCAGTGGGATCAACAGAAATAGCATCACTTTAATTAAAAATAAAAATGGTGCTTGGCAGGAGATGTGAATAACTTGTGTTTACTTAAGCCCAGATTTTAAAGATATTTAGGAGCTTAAAGATACAGGTAAGTACTTGGAAGTTTTTTCCAAAGTAGCTATATGCTCAGCTCCAATTATTTTTAATGAGACCCATGTGCCTCCTTACTTTGAAGATGCCCGTTATAAACATATGTGAGGCCTAAAGCACAGGAGGGCCTTTACGAATCTGCTACGACGTCACTATTGAAAATGAGACATCATTATTTCAGCATTACAAGACTGATTTGACATTAAAATGATCTGCAGATTGTATTGATGCCTTTGACCTTTTAGTGGGCTTATGGCATTCATGTTGAGTAGCCAATCTGGAAAAAAAAGGATTTTCTATTTCATCAGAAGAACAATTATATTACAGATATTGGCTGGAATTATGCAACTGCATAAGTGTGATGGAGGAGGAAGGGAAGTGTGTATCATAGCATTTAACAACAAGCACTAGAGTTTGTTCTGAGTCCACTATGGGAACCGTCTGTGCTACTGTCAGAGAAGTGGACTTCAGGTTTGAAGAGTCTCCTCTCAGTGGCCTGGAGATAACACTGGGTAATGTGGCCCTGCACATGGGGCATGGGACTTGGCACCAGGAGAGACAGGGTTCTACCTGCGCTGGCACAGGACGACAGGTACCTTACCCCTCTTTACTGGTCTAACCCTTGGAAGGTATTTTGCCATCTCCCAGTGCATAAGCTCCTAGAAGGAGTCATCTTTGTGTGGTGAGCTGTGTGCCACAAATATATCACAGAATCATAGAGTCATCTAGGTTGGAAGAGACCTTCTAGATCATGAAGTCCAAATGTTAATCTAATGCTGCCAAGTTACCACTAAACAGTGTCCCTCAGCACCACATCTACACACCTTTTGTACACCTCCAGGAACAGTGACTCAACCACTTCCCTGGGCAGCCTGTTCCAATGCTTGATAACTCTTTCGGTGAAGACAATTTTCCGAATATCCAATCTAAACCTCCCCTGGCACAACTTGAGGCCATTTGCTCTTGTCCTATTGCTTGTTACCTGGGAGAAGAGACCAACACCGACCTCGCTATAACCTCCTATCAGGTGGCTGTAGAATAAATATGGGCCAGGCTGCATATGTGTCAGGAGCAGGAGTAGGTAACCAATGGAAAGAGACACATCAGCGAAAGAGGGCAGAAAGGTCTGGATTTCCCTGTAAGCAGGTGCTGTGAGAAGTTTTCCTGTGCTCACCCATACTCATGGTTCATTTTAAGCTCGCACACACACACACACACAAATGCACACACACCCTTTTCTCTCCCCGGGGATCTCCCTTGCATGTGGTATTTCCGCCGTAGCAGGGAGTAAAACAAATGTTGGGCTGTAAGTATGAATTTTAATGCTAGACAAAAAGCTGTGCTGATAATGATGCCAGTAAACTCTATGGCTTCTTAAAAGCATGTTTTTCCAAATGATAAATGATAAGCAGTTATAGAAGTGGAGAGGAAAGGTAGTTAAAAGCAAACTGTATTGAAAGAAGATTAAAGCGTGAGCATGCATAGGAAATGATGTGCATTAGTTTGTTTTAATTCTTTCAGAAGAAGGAGATGTACAAAAAGAAAGTACTGAGATCCAAAACTGAGACAAACACCAACATACAGCTGAATAATAATGCAAATGGTTACAAACAGCATGTTGATAATGGTGATTAATGAGATTTTAACCATGATGGTAATGATTTCTATGCTTACTTATATTGTTCTGTTATGACTCTGAAGCCACCTGCCAGGTTTTGACCTCAAAAATCTCCTTTTTCTTAAAATAGAGAAGAGAGGGACTGAAATATTGTTATCGCTGTAGCTAATTACTTAGTTGCTAGGTTGCCATGGGTGCAAGGTGTGCTCCCAAAGGGGTGGCAAGGTTGTATTAGCACTGGATGTATCTGTATGGAGTTTGGTGAAAATTTGGGGCCTTTTTGTTTTAAAGAAGTTCACTTTCATGTTGGCTGAAAGAATTTGTGCAGGAGTCAATGAATACTCTTAGCCGTAAGCAAAGAGATAAATGAAAGCAGAACTGTGGATCTTTTTAAATCAAAGCATTACAAGACCTTGTTTCAAAATGACATTCTTCTTCAAAGCCTTGAAGAATAGTAGACTTGAAAAATAGTACAAGACTGTCTCATCATTAAGGAATAAATTTGGTTTTGTATAAAATGAAATGTGAGTAAATGAATATATTTTTTTGCAGTTTTTTGTTTTGACCAAAGGACAGAAATCCAGAGTCTGTGTGCTGGTGTGTGTGTATACAATAGCTGGATTAAACCAAGATAATAAAGAGGAGCTGTTTTGAAAGTAGAAGCTCATGATGGTTTAGCTGATACCTTTTGTGGTTTGATTCCTTTTTGACATTTACTACAGACCAAACCTAGCAATTAGCTATTCCTGGTTTGCTCTTTGTATGTTATCTCACAGAGGATGTCAATATATCCCTTTGAAACACTACAATGCAGAAAATAATTTTCTACTTTTTGTTTTCATATAATTGGCATTTACAAGAAGTGCAAAACATTTCCACAACAACAGTTTGGTGCATCGCCTTAATTCCAAGCACAAGGGCACGTCTCTTTCCATTTCCAAAGCAACCCTGCAACCAATCATTAATAAAAGGTTGGGGCTTTACATATACTTGTGCAGTAGTTAGTAGCTTTACATATAGTTAAAACCTGAGAATATGGGCATTTGAAAACAAGTAGAACACTGGAGATGAGTTAATCTTCAGGCAGTATTGCTTGAACATACTGTGAGATAGTGCAGGTCATTAATCTGTTATGTACTCAGGTTACCAGGAGGCTGGTCTAGCATTTAACAGATACGTGGTAGTTTACAGTTTATAAGGAAAGGCATTTTCATGTTCACAAGATAATAGCATCATTCACAAAGACAGTAATCTCTGCTGTTTGGCAAGCTGAAGCAATAAACTATGTAGCAAGAGATGTATATTCAAAAATCAGAGTTGAGTCCACGATCATGTATATGCCAAAGAAGGGTGCAGGCAATAACTTTTGAGGCGTGGAGCCTTGCTTCAGTCTAATGCTGCTGCTTTGAATGTCCTTGACACTCATCCAGACAGGATACAAACCCACCACCTGTCTGCTGTGAGAGCAGAAAGTTTTCTTCCTTCTGCATGGGGGTGAATGTTCCCTTATGGCCTTTGCTGACTTTGGGATTTGATGTGGTTCTTATGGAACTGGAAGGGACCTTCTGGTGGTGGTCCAACACTGTAGGCAGTGACTTCTAGCAATTTCCTCTAGAAAATGATTGAATTTCACCTGAAAATCTGTCTCCTGGGTTCTGTTGGAAACTAGTTCCACATTTCTAGTTCTCTGATAATTATAGATCTCTTGTTTTTCCAGACTCTGTTTACTCACTGCCATTTTGTGTCCTTTTGCTCTCATTCCAGTGTCATCTTTTACTTTAAAAGCTTTTCTTACTGCCGAAGAATTAGATGCTGCTTTCCTCCAGTGTGATTACCAAAAGTAATCTTACTCCCTCACAGCTGTGCCCCGACAGTCTTCAAATGCTTGAAATCAGGTGTGATTTTTTTCTATATAAAGCACAACCAATAGTCAATGTAATAAATGACAAGAAAAACGTGTTGGAAAGCTAAGTGGAAGAAAAGATATATGGTACCATTAGGACCAGTTTGATTAGTTCTTCAGTTCTTGGCAGAAAGATTTTCAAGTTGGCCGGACTTCTAAGTGGATTCCTCTTTCCCGTCTTCTCTCTCCTCTACCCTTTCTCTCCTGTCACACTGTGTATCATGGACTAAAGCTCCCTTTTGGTAGTGTCAATTAAACACTGAGGGTGGACTCAGATTAATGTTTTCATTTAGATTGGAGCTCAGGTTTGAAGTGAACCTCCTGGTTGCCCACACTTACTATGCTTCATTTTGTACCATGGAGTGGTCTCAGAGGTCATAAGGTGCATTGTTTTAAGAGGAAATTAAGGTGGAAGACTTGCTGGAGTGCAGCACTTTAGCCACAAATAGGCATCCAGACCAGGAGGCCAGACTAGAAATAGCCTGGAAATAAAAACAAGCACAGTCCAGTCTTGAAATGAGGTCCTTGGCACCAAGTGTTTCACTCTACAAGTCCGCCCCTGTGGTTCATATTACTTGCTATTGCAGGCATAGGTTTCTGCCTCTGTTTCTTGGCTGTCTGAGGGGGTAGGATAGGTAAATCATACCTGCATGAAGCTTTTCTTTGCCCTTATAATGTCTTTGCATTCACCTGTGTCACTTTTCATCATCTACACAGTGTTTATCCTACCTTTAGGCAAACAGACACAACTACCCACAGGAGAGCAAACCAGCTACTCCTCCTGTGCATGAATGCAGTCTTGCAGAAGCACAGCACTGGTAATCAAGGTTAGCAACCAACAGTGCATTCACCTCCTTGAAACAGATTCCTTTGGATGATATCCCTTGGTTACCTACTGACTCCATTTGGGGATAAAGAAGACTATTATACTAGTAAAACCTACACTGAGTCAGGTAGATTAATATTTAAAGACTTGAGTTAGTATGGCAGATTTAAACCCTGCATTTGCATATATTGACTTTTCTTTCCTTGGTGCTGTAAGCCTAAGGATTTGTCTTTAAATCTTGCTTATTAGCTTAAAAATGCTGTCTTTTAACAGAAAGAATAACATGCAAAGTGGTTATCTGCCTTCTAGTCAGGTACACTTAGCAGAGCTTGGAGTAGGAAGAGGTAACCTTTTTGACAGTTGTTCATCTCATTCACGGTGAGCTTTAGTTGCAGGCCCTACATTCGGAGAGGGCTCATGTGATTGCACTGCTAAGGACCTGGTCCTGCACTTAGTGTATTTGAGGTGCTCTGACTTGAGAAAGATGGGCTACATTTTGAAGGAATATTTGAGGGCAGAATACTTGTATTAGCAGCCGATTAATTAGTCTAACACAAGCCATGGCCTGTGCCTCTAGTCCTGCAAGCTTATCAGCTTGCTTTTCCTCTACCAGTCTGAAGGATTAGCGAGGCAGAGTTTAAATGGAGATTTGAGATCTCAGTGTGTGGGCAGGAGTTGGAGTTCCCGTAGCAGTAATGGCAGGATTGTTCCTGGTGTTAATACAACAGTGAAGACAACCCTGAAGCAATAACATTTTATATTTTGCTTAATCTAGCTTCGTTGTGGAATGACTGCCACTGCCAGTGAAAATGAATCCCAACTGCAGTAAATCGTTGGTTGACTGCAAAATTGTATTACGCTAAATCAGTCCTTCTTTCTTTCAGTTTATTAAGTTTATGGACTTGGTTATGAGGGGGAAATGAGTGATTATGGAGAATATGTACAAGGAAGTTGTATACCTCTGTGTATACTCCTGTTCATGTAACTTCTGCAAAGGCAATTCATCCTTGCAAACAAAGAACATAAGCTGGATGGATCGTATGGCTCTCTATAAAGTATCTTATTTACGATTATTGCCCAGGGTAACATCATAGTTAATTTTTAGACTCCTATACAAGTCTGTTCTTGGACAGAGTATGTTGTGTTTGGCACACTAAATCTTTGCAGATTTTACTTCATTGTTAGTGACACTTTGTATAGGAAGAGGAAATACTCTCGTCACGTTCATTGCGGGGGCTTGTGACAAAGGCTGAGATAGATATTTTTACGAGCTCTCCTCAAACTAGGTTTAAAAAATAATGAATCAACCACTGAGAGAGTCTGATTGGTAATCCCTGAGAAAGTTTCTTTCCACTGCCTGATCCAAAGCTTAGGAATGGAATCTGTGGTATCCTGCCTTGGGTGAGTGGTTCCACCTTCTGTAAACCCTGAATTATTTGTAAAATTTGATGTGAATGTGAATGCACTGAACACCATAATGACAGTATTATTCTTACTTGACTGATGCACTCCTCCCTGAACACCAGCTTGCACACTCTGCTGACATCCAGAGCCCACAGGATGGGCTCCATAGGAAGGGCAGTGCTGGCTGGTGCTGTGATTTGGAAGCTTCTCGCCCCCTATGACTCCTGAGCACAAGAGCATCAGTACTCACTGCTGAAGGGAAGACAAGGGGAAGAGGGCACTGGTGTGACCCCCTGTTCCTCTTGTCCGGGTTTGAGTGACACATGGCTAATTTCTTTTCTAATGCCTGGGGTAACTGCACTTTTAGAAGACTCTAGTGCCTGAATTTGTGAAAATATGTACTGTATAGCCATCTATAATTTGTGGGTTTCAAGGTATCAGTGTTTTCGAGTTAGCCAGGTGCAGGTATGAGGGGGAGCGACACCCAGGCACTTGACCCAAGCTGGCCAACAGGACTATTTCATACCATGAATGTCACTTTCAATACAAGTTAGAAAGTTTGCTGAGAAGTTCTTTCTCTCCCTTGATGGCTGCGATCCTGAGAACTTCTTGCCCCAGTGCCGGACCCCTGAGCCCTTCCTTTCCTCCCAAAACCGCAGCACTCACAGTGTCCGACATTTGCTGTCCCCTGCTGGGAGTGCACAGCTTCCTGCTGATAGCATTGGCTGAGTATAATCCTTGTTTATTTTATATTGGTATTAGGATCAATATTGTTTCTTTAGTGTTATCAATGTTATTTAGTCTTATTCTATTAAATCTATTTATATTTTCACACTCGCGGGTTACACAAACCATAGCACCTTCTCATCCCCAGGACACGAGGGGTCCAGGCTAGTGGGTGCGGTGGAAGTCTCTCTGTGCTCTTGTGGGTTGGCTTGGTGATTGGAAAGGGGTGAAGAAAGATGTGGGAAAAGAAATGTTACTCCATTCATCTGTGCATGGTCCTTATCCAGTTGGGAAGGGTTTTACGGGAGCTGCACAGTGTTGTTAAAGCAGATACTGGCACGCTTTCCCCAGGATATGGTTCTGGTTTAAGCTAACTTTCTTTCTTGTATGCTTTTTAGTGCAAACAGTACTAATTTGGAGACAAGTCTTTCATTAAATATTTCTCTGCTTTCCATTTAAAGACTCCTTTTCAGATACTATAATCCTGCCAGATACTGGCATTTCAAAGGACAGCTTATTTTCTTGCCTTCAAAATGGGCTGATGGATATTTCCTTTGGGAATACTGCTAGGAACTCCCTGAGAAAAGCAGGAGGTGGCAGGGTGGGGTGGAAGGTGGAGGAGAAAGCCAAATGGCACGTCAAAGTTGGTGTCTCCAACAAATCCTAGCTGTCCACAGGCATTCGGCTACCTCTGTGCTGAGAGTGCAGACTTGGCATAGGAGAAGTCCCCTTGTTTCTTCCCCCTTGCTGTTTCTTTGATACTCAGTAGTTTAGAAATGTCTTCTCGTAAAATCCTACCTATAATCTTTTTTTTCCCCTCATTAAATGCATCAATTATGACAGAAGAATTGGGAATAGTGTTGGCCAAATATAAATTTGGAGAGGAAATTAAATACAGGCTAGCTGGGCTTTGACTCCCAAAAAGTCTTTTAATATGTTCGTCTGTTTCACCACTTACCAAACCTGATAATTTGATCCCAAGATACATGTTTTCTTGGAGTGCATCCTACTGCAGACTTTGTAGAAAGCTTTGCTTTGTGACAAAGCTTGTGTGCAGCATTCTGACAGACATCCTTCCTTATATTCAAAATAAACACAAATGGAAAATCTTTACTGAGCTGCCATTTTAGTAGCGTTACTCGGTGACCCTACCTGTGTCTCACCAAGTCCTGGAACTATGCATAGCCACGCTAATGTTATTAGTTGAAAAAGCTTAGGTATTCATAAAAAAAAAAAATATATCACTAAATTAACAGTTCTGCCATCCAGAGGGTAACTTTGCTTTTGTCCCCTATGTATTACTGTTGTTAAGTTGACGGATAAAAGCCAGGATTTCCAGGCCTGATGAATGCTTTCTCAATCATATGGGTTGCATTTAGGATGACATTTTAAAAGGACATAATTCTCAACATTTGGCAGTGCTTCTCGAGAGTTAGACTGTTCCCAGGTAGCTCAGACTAAACAGGGGAAACAGAAGTATCCAGTTTCCTACAGGTTTCTCGGACTGACATCCAAATTTCCTTTGTGGAAAGCTTTCTTCTCTCCCTTGTCCTTATACAGTGGCTTTTGAAATGTGAAAGAGACATTTTTATTTATTCAGTCTTTTGGATAGTTATTGTCAGCTGGATGATATTTGGTTGGACCTAGTGCCTTGAATTTGCCTTGTTATGTTTTTATTTGCATTCTGAATATTTTGTAAATAAATGGATGCATTTCTTTTTCAGAGCAGCTATTTTAAGAAAGTTTATCGCATGGTGCACAAAGGGACACATGGCCCTGCTGTGCAAGTAATCTCGCAAAGACGTACTAGGAAATGCATTTATAGCAGCAGTATTCATGGAGGACCCTGAAAGCTGTGCCAGGGAGCAGAAGTCATCTGTATGAACCATCTGGAGCATATCCCTGACTGTGAGTGACGAGTACTCAGCACAATGATGGGGAATACATGCAGGTCCCAATGCGTTGCCTGGGTCTGGGGCATCATGGGGGGCTCCAGCATGGGACATTGGACACCTCCATGGAGATAGGGACATGCTGAGGCTGGGCTGGGACATCAGCCTGTGGGTTGGGGATGGAATGTGTGGGTCCCATGGCCAGGCAAGGCAGGGCTGTGGTGAGCTGGAGACTGGTACTGCTGCACACAGGGGTGTGGGGTAAAATGAGGTCCTGTGCCAGGGGCAGGGGTAGGAGTGTCCCCAGGAGAGGTCAGGCGGGGACAGAAAGGGCTGTTCTTGCCCTCAAGGCCCTGGCAGCAGCTCTAATGTTGGCAACACTCATAGAGCCATCAATAGCTTGTGATTTATGGATGTTTGTGGGTAACATACTGGCAGGAAATGAGCTTGAAATTTGCTAAAGAAGTTGGCCACTATTAATAACTTCCCTTGATCAAATTAATGCATTTCAGGATGATAAGCACATGGTATTCTCTCCTTGGAGACCATTCTTGGCAGGGGATAGATGCATGTAGCCACAGTCTGTATGTGTGTGTGACAGGACAGGATGAAATAACAGTGGTGAGCTCCTTAAATGTGTCTATATTTGTATTTCCTTGCTTAAATGAATAAGCCCTTACTTCTGCTTTGAATTTGGCACATTGGTGGTACTTATAATGCTGCCTTTCTGAGTCTTTCTTCTAAGGATTATCAGGCTGTACTTCTTACTCCCAGCAGTTGCTTTTTGCTGTACTGCCTCACCCCAGAAACTTCTTCGCATTTGTTTGATGGAGGTGTCCCTTCCTTGTTGTTGCACCCACCAGACCGTACATTCATCCTTCTGAGCCTTGTGGTCCAAAAAGCGACACAGCACAACCCAAAAGGATGCTCAGGGCTGTCCATAAGTGAATTGGCTGACTTAAATAGATACAGTACTCTCAGCATTTGAAGATTTCAGGCTGATCTTTAGCAGTTCATGGTCAAGTATTTTTCAGCTGGGGCCAGAACATGAGCAGGCTTAAGCATCTCTAACTACACTGTGATTCATTCTAGCCAAAGACAGACATTTTAGTTGATTGAGGGATGTTAGTTCAGTTATTTCAATTTTATTGCTTTGTGTTCATTCCTTTTCCTCACTGGTTTCCAGCCAGGCGTGGAAGAAGAATTGCTCAAACTGCAGAATAGTCTGCATTATGTTACCTCCAGAAGAAACACCACGTTTCTGGCAAGTGAGTAAATACAGACAATATTTTTAGCCCTGTTTTGCTGCCTTAAGAGGCACAGATGCACTTGAAGAAATATCCAAATGTTTCAAGGCATAGTCTTATTCCAGCCCTGAAACTTCTGAAACTTCACAGCAATGAAACTAAATAATAGAAGGAGGTGCCTGAGAAGCTCAGCATTTGGGTTGACCTGGGCTGTCTGCCTGCATCAGTAAGTACAGTGAACCAGTAAGTAGTGGATCTATAGAGGAAACCAGCTGGCACTGAAGACCCGACATCCAAGATACACACATTTCAGGGATTTACTTTGGATTAGTCTAGTCTGGTCCTGTGGAGTCCACATCGTCAGCGACTGAAGTGCCACAGGGCAGATGTGGAAAGCTTCTTCCAGATAATTTTCATTTGAAAGGCAGCCAATTTGTGTTCTCCAAGACTGCTCAGCCGTGTAAACCAAAACATGGTAAGTGGGGACAATTGGGAGGTTCGCTTCAAAAGGGCACTCTTGATCTGAATAAAAAGGCTAATATGGACGGGCCTGTAATCTTTCCCAGTCTGTCATGAATTTCTAGTAAGTAGTTCAGGAAGCTGCTTCACAAATCTAAAAGCTCTGCAGAGGGCTCACATTTATTTCTTATCACAGTGCTGGCAAAAGTAATATTTTTCCTGAGCGAAATGTCCAGCTATGGCTCAAGTAGTTTATTTAACTGGTGACAAAAGCCATTGTGTGTGTTGGGGTTTTTAAAAAGACCATTTTGCTGCAATCTAGCAGCCCACATAGATAGGTTGCTTGAAAGCAAACTTATTGGTTTTATTCAAGTATCATTAAGGGCATGTGAAAACTGAAGGAGTACCTTAAGATACACAGGGAAGAGAATCTGCATTTAATGAAATTTGCCAGAGGAAGAAAATTGCAGCTTATGTTTTTCGTGGCGCTATTTCTGCAATGAAATTGCTGAGAGGGTCTCATGGAACTGTGATCCAGAAGCAAATGGATCAGTTTTAATTTTGTTTTCCTGTGGAGCAGAAGCACAAGCTCAAACACCCACCAACGTTTCTTGGGTGAAGCTTTCATCTGTTTTATACTGTAGTGGGTTTTTTTCCCCAGCTGAATGTGAATAGATGTGAAGTACAGTCTTTCAAGCATGTAAGAGCTGAGGGAGGTGAATGGGATGCAAGGAAGAATGTTTTTTTGCCGAGCTTGCCAGATTTTTGTGCACGATTACAGAAGTTGTGTTCCTTGTGTGCCATTGTCCAGGTGGTGGGAGGAAGCTGAAGCCACTGATCTGGATTCAGAATGTAAAATCATTTCCCTACTGGAAGTTCAGCAGGGTTTTGCTAATGACGTCTTTAAAGCCGGAATCTCATGCAGAAAATTTGGATGGTTCAGTCACCCTACGGTGACTAGAAAAAGGTGAAGTTAGCTGGGAAAAAAAGCAACTGAGATAATTAATCTAGTTTCAGGGATGGCTTTTCAACAAAGAAAGGGAAGGAGCTTGGGTCATAGGGCAAGACACCATAAACCTTATCTGACAGCTCTATAAACTTCCACCCTTTCCTCTTGAAAGACAAAGTCAGATTGGAACAGTCACTGAAGGGTAATGAGGGGAACAGGGAGCCCAATGTCCATATAGAGGATATTAAAATAGCATGGTTTGGTTATCCGAATGAAATAAAAACTTGTTGCAACCTAACAGCTGTAAATGCTCAAGGCCACTAACTTTCCAGTCAGAAGGACAAAGTTAAGTAAAGTGACAACAGTGGCACATGAATAAATGGATATTCAAAAGCCATGGATAAACTAACGTGCAAAAAATGCATGAATAAACAAACATGCAAATTGGATTCACAGCAGCCAGAAGGATGAGGTTCTGGACTGGCCTTCTGTAGGTAGTGGGGACTTTCATGAAAGGAATAGCATGATGCTGTGCCTCTAAGAGGAGGGGACAGGTTGCAACAACCTTCGGGATGTCCCTTCAAGTCCTGTGTTCTGATACAGAACTGTTGGAACACGCTAAAGAAAACAAACGGAAAACTCAACTTAGGTGAAAGCAGATATTTTTATAAATAAATAAGGAAATAGATTTGGGGTATTCCTTAGGATCATGTTGTAAATGTCAAATACCATCAAAGTAAAGGCAGTGTTGTATTCTTTACTGACAGAAGTGCATTATTCAATACAGAGGTAAAATAATGATTATGTTCTTTCCTGTACATTAGGTTTGGATATATTGCACCTGTTTTCAATTGCCTGGAATTTTGCTTGAGATGCAAAGCATGCTGTAGCGATGCTATGCGTTCCTGTAAAGAGGAAGGCTAATTATTATAGGAATATGGATGAAGTAATGGAGCGTGACTGTCAGGAGTGTAACTGGTGAACAGGCAGATAACAGACTAACGACTGAGATTTTGTAGTCTGTCAGAAATCCAAGAGTTCTACGTGAGATGCCTGCAGTATTGTGCACTGGGGATGTGAAGGCTGGAAATGACCAAATACAGCAATCGAAGACACATGGTTTAAGTTGAACACAGGCTGCTGCTAATGACTGAGGCTCAACTGTGTGCTTAATGAAACGAAGCCTTTTAACTAGTAAGAAAGTACAGGATGCAGTGTTTGAAGATTTTATATCCAGACAGGAGTTATGATCTGGCTTCTTCTCTCTTCGATAGCTACAGCTCAACCAACCTAGATGCTGTTTAATCCACCAAACAGGCTAGGTGTAGTCCAGACAAAGTCTTACAGGTGAAGAAGATCTTGAAGGAAGACTGTGGTTAAAGGAGTCTGAGAGTGTAGGATCCCTTGTCCGGGAGAGGGACAGATAATTAGTCTAACTGTGGCTAGTGGGCAAGCACTTGTGGATCAGCCCCTGTTATGCAGTTTCTGTGGCTCCAAGGACTCCAGAGCACCAAGAGACACTGTAGAAGAGACAAATATATTTAAAAGGACAACTTGATATGCATTTAGTTTAATGAGTAGATTATTGCAAAAGATATCTTTCTTTCCTGCCCCAAGACATCTGCTGTGTCTTGCACTCTTGGTGTCTTAAGGGAAAAGTAACTCAAAACACATGTGCAGTGCAGAGAAGGTTGTACAATATTAATCTATATTGGAGAGGTCTTTCCATGATCAATACCATGGAAAGAATTAAAAATAACAATTTCCTCTGACACTACCGGAAATATGGTCTAGCATGTTACATTGCTCAGAGGTAAGACTTGAGTGATTTAAGGACAACACAAACCAACCCAGTAAACTTGTTAATGAAAGCACTCCTTTTATTAAAATTGTTCAGTAAAGTGATCATGTGGAAATTTTTATGGGCAGCGTGGCTTGTAAAAAGCAAACAAAAAGATGCAAAGCTTTTGTCCAGTGTTGGCTTCAGATGAGTATAGTGCAGGACCTCAGCAGGTACATGTTTGAATGTGGTGGCGTTGTCCCAGTGGGGCCAATGCAGCTGTTGGCCTTTGACAATGATGTTGCAGCGGTCTTTTTTCTGGGGGATGTTCCCTGAAGCTTGAGGGCAGAAGGCCCCTAAAGGAATGTATTCCCAAAAGGCTGCTCGAAGACTCAGAGAGGGGAGATAGCAGCTGGAGAAATATCCAGCTGGGGGAACAGGTTGGGCTGAGCTAAGAGCCTCTGGTCCAGGAGGCACATTGCCAAGGAGGGGCCAAGTGCATTGGCTGGGGGAGGCCTCTGCAAGCTGCCCCAAGCACAAAGGGTGGGCTGACTCCTTAGCCCACTCTTCAGGGTTGCCACAGACAGAGGAACAGATGAGGGCGAGTGCTTGTGGGTCCTCAGCAAGGCAAAAGTGGGTTGCTCCCTCTCTGTGCATCCTATGTTTTTGTGGAACCCCATGTGTCTCTTTGAGCAATTGCTGTGCTGTAGAGCAATAGACACCTCTGCCAGCAGGCTGTTGAAGTGAGTCTAGGCTGTCCTTTGCAGAAGATTAAAATGAGGGCTGTTGAGACAGCAAACCTGGGTATATACTACCAGCAGAGCAGGTAGGATGCTGCATGGCTCAGTAAACAGTGAGTTTGGAGTGCCACAGTTCATTGTCTACCTGTGGGGCTCCCACATGCCTGGGAAGGAGGCGTTTGCTCAGCTGAGATAACCTTAGTCTTTAGTTTCAGCAGCCTTACCAAGGGCTCAGTGAGTCATGGCATTAGAAGTCATTTTTAAATGCTCCTGAGCTTAGTATGCAGCAGGGGGTTAAAGCAGAAAATCAGTGGGAACATTTTCGTTTCAACCACAGCAGATCTACCAAATCCAAACCAGAAAGAAATGTGTGTGTGTGTGTGTCTGCGTAGGGAAGAACTCTCAGATACATAAAAAAACCCCCATCAAAACTATTTTATGTTTGAAAGTGGGTTTTAGAGATTTTTTTGTTGGGTTTTTTTCTTTTTTTTTCTTTAATAACATCTAACAAAGATTGCTTTATACAGCTATGCTAGAAGCGACAAATGGAATGGGGGTGATGTAGAAAAGCACATGGGACAACCTTTGCCATTGGCGGAGCAGCAAGGAGGGCATTTTCCACTCAGTTCAATTCTTTGGCCGTGCAAGGGTAGGAGAAATCTTGTGTACAACACTGGCTTTTGAAGTGGTAGAACCATGCACAGATCAAGACCACCGTGCAGCATCTCAGACTTACTGTTTGGGATTTTTTTCAAAAAACACATTGCTATCCTTAATTCAGTTCTAGGGAAATCTAGGCAGACATCTCTCCTGCCTCTGTTTATTTCATAAAATGATACTTGCAGTGTGTGTTACAGCAACAGTTGAGCTGCAGTCAGGGACAGACTGGAAAAAAAAACACTCCCCAGGAATGTTCTTTGAGATATGACAGTGATAAAGTAAAGAAACAAATTCAGTGGTTAAATGAGGGAACCAGAGCAGCAGTCTGTCAGTGTGAAGACTCACTCAAATACATCAACCTGAGAAATCTGCTGCATTTGTCTTTCTTTCAAGTCCCAAGTAACTTCTTCCTTCAACAATTCATTCTCAGTTAAATGCATATCTAAGGACACTGCAACACAAGCTTTGTATTTCATAATCACTTCTTTGTATTTCATAGTCATTATTACAAAAAGTGTAGCAAATTACCTCCTGTGTCTTCTTTTAAATTTCGTTGCTCTAAGTGTTTACAAATCAGTATCCTGCAAAATAATTTACCCTGTACTGTTAGGACTTGAAGCTTTGACTAAATGTTGAAAATTACTAAGACTTGAGATGGATAAGAATAGTGACAATGGTCATCACCATCATCAGAAATTAAGGGAAGAGAAATTTTACTGATTGAGCTTTTTGCCTCAAGACCAGGAGTAAGATGCCATAAATGTGTTCTTGTAGGACAGAATGTTCTCTGAGCATTAAAAATGATGCACTTAAAAGGAGGGGGAAGTGTTCTTCCTTTATTTTTCAAGTTTAGAATTAGTGCAATCTCTCCTGTAATTCTTAAGGCATGATATGTATGTCTCATTAAAAATAATAATTGTGAAATACCATACTGTATTCACTACAGTTGCTTCCTATGTTCTCTTCTGTCTTTGCACACCTTTGGCTGGGCAGAAGCAACCATGTCCAATAGATTGTTCATGTATCTTGGTGGCTGCAACATGGATTTTGATGGCTTGTGTTTGTGTGTCCCTGTGTGTATGTATTCGGTGGCCTGTTGTGGCCCAGGAAAAAGGAAAATCATTCCAGCAGGAAAAAATCATTCTCCTTTGTGAGTCCTCTGTAATGATACCAGCAGGTGTGAATGAAGTTGTAGGATCTTAATGGCTTGGACACATCCATTGTTCTGCCACACGTGACTGCAAGCCGTCAGTGGACTCAAAAGTTAAGGGGAACTGGAAAGATAGACAATGTGATTACATAGGTTTTGGTTTTTTAGAAAAGTGGGGTAAAAGCCCTCTTAGTTTGTCCTTCCAATTGACATTCAAATTAAAGTATGTCTAAGCAACTCTTTGAGCACGTGGATTTCTGCCATATAAACCACCTGATGGCCACACAAAATTACCTGAAGCACTTATCCTGAAACAGAAATAAGCATGGGATACCACTGAAGGATTTATGATAGTGCTGAAGACTGCTAAGACAGCAACTGACTCTCCAATGTGAACAGTGCTATGGAGAACCTCACGGTATTTTATTAAAAGGTCAGCTATAACCATTGTTTCTTCTCCTGAAGCTTTATATATAACATTGAAAAAAAGATGAAGAGCAAACACTGTACGAACATATGCATTTCATCAGATTTGTATAGTGGCCACAGATAGCAGTCCTACTCTCAAATTTGGGCAATGATAGCATAAAGTTTTGTCTAACATACACATAAATGAAGACAGACATCCTTTGCTTAGAAAACAAAAATAATGGCATCACTAAATCAATGTTAAAGGTACCTGACCTTGAAAGTACAGATGAAGAACTGGAATTTTTTTCTTCCAATTTTGAGTTTTCATGAACTCTACAGAGATCCGGATGGAGGAATGCTCTGAAGAAAAATCTGACCAATGCATTGCAGAGGGACCAATCTCAATAAACAAGAAACCACACTTAACTCTCTGGGACCATCACTAAAATGACGTGGCTTGTCTGTATCAAGTAGGAAAAATTGTTCTGTCTAGCCTAGCTATGTAAGTACATGTTCTGTCATCTAGTCTAATCATTCTTTCTGAGGTCTCAAATAACTGAACAAATAAAAAAAAAAAAAGTTGTATCAGGCTACTCAAGTCATCTATGAATTTCTCAAATACATTTTTAGTTGCAAACGTCTTGTGACCCATGAAATTTAAAAATAGTCAAAAGACCTCTAATATTTCCATTTTAAGTTCCATCTCTCTTTGCTAATGGATTGAATGGGGACTGAACCTGAATCCATATGAGTATGATAATCCATATGAAACATGAATGAACTAAAGCCTGAGTAGAACCTAAACAAATAATGATTGAACTCTTTCCTCACTTCTGAGAGGCTAAGCCATATTTTATAAGCCCAGCCTCTGGATATCTTAGCTCAAGACATCCTGACATCTAACTCTTTCCAGTGGAAAGTGGATATGTCTTTGACTTCAGCAGAGGTGAGGTGTTTCCTGCATCCTGCACTTCCGTAGTGCCACCATAAGTGCTCTCAGAGCAATTAAAAAACTTGTATAACTTTCATAAATGTCTTGCCCTGTCAGAGTGCATAAACATGTCTTTGTATTTTCATTGAAGTCAATGGGACTTTTTGTATTTTGAGATTCCATACTTGTAAATCATACCCAAACCCCCTGTGTATGAAAGGAGTTTGTTCTTCCATTTTTTAAATTTTTGTTCTTTAAAATCTGGGCTTGCTTTTGGCCCTTAGGTTGGAAAGCTGCAGAGCTCCTGTCCTCTTCCCTCCAGCTTCATTGTACATTGGGGACCATAGAGATGTTTTCTCCTTGAACACCTGAGACAAGTGACTCAAAACTTGCACAGCCCTGGATCATAAGCACTAGTTTGGTAGACTGTGTCAAGAGAAGGAAGGAAACTCTTGGAAAGCCTGACTCTGGGTTCTTCTAGCTCGTTAGGAAGCAACATGCCAAAACATTGAACTGTGAGTAGTAGCTGTTGACTTTGTGTTAAATCAATGGTGACAGAGCAGCAACCAAACATTTTTGTTGCATTCTTTTGCCCATAGTAGGGTGGAAGGAAAAAGAAATGGGGGGGATATCAGGAAAAAAGCAATATTCCATTGTAGAGAAATGACGAAAAGGTTGTGCTTGCATCTCAGCAACTTATTTCAAGATTGATGACTAGCTGGAGGGGAGCTGTTGACTTATGGCAGTATTTGACTATTGCACTGAATTTATGTTACTTGGCAATGGTAACATGCATTAACTAAGAGTGCAGCACACCTCCCGGCTGGTCCAGCCTGCATCCCTTCAATCATGCAGACCAACGCATGAGGCAGAGGTCGTATCTGTGGCCTCTACCAATTTCCTTGTTAAATTTTACTGCAGCTACTTTTCACTAAATTAAGGGCTATTTTAACTATATTTCTTTTCCAAAAATACTTGTCATAAGGCAAGGAGGGCCCTTGCTTCTCTTTCAAGGCCATGAAATGCTTAGCCCATCTGGTTTTATTATGTCTCTCTGCAGGGCACAAGGCACTGTGTTACACTAAGTCTATCAGGATGGAGCTGGGGTTTCATGTGCTTTTTGCTGCCTTCCAGGAATTTGTCCTTTGCCGTTGCAGGTGGGGAGCCAAAAGTTTCTGTTGGTGTTAAGGGACACTTATATATGTATTAAGAAAGTAACAAAAAAAAAAAAAAAAGAAAAATAAAGAATGCTAACTGTGAATAGCTGATCTTCACCACTTTGTTGAAAAGGTTTGTTCAATGAACTCGCCCAGGTTTTTTTCAGATCAATTTTCTTAGCTTATGTCTTTTAAAATTTGCTGTCTAAAGAAATGAACAACAAGCAAGCTAAGTTTTGAAAGACCCACCAGCATGTTTGCAGCTTTACCAGGGACTGCTCAGAGCAGAAAGGAGAAAAGGAGCCCCAAGGGTCTCTAGGTGACTCTCCAAGTAAAGCAGGATCCTTCCACCACACCTCTGTTCCTCTCTGTACGTGTGGCAGCACACCTTTGCTGGCTGCCAGTTGCCCACCAAATCACTCGCTTATTCCCTGTCATCAGCAGAACAGGAGAAAATACAACGGAAAAGCTCGTGGGGCAGGATAAGGACAAGGAGATCACTTACCAATAATCATCATCACGGATGAAACAGACTTGACTTGGGTAACAGTAATTTAATTTTTTGCCAATTAATAACAGAGGAGGATAGTGAGATATAAACTACAACCACCTTCCCCGCACTGCCCACCCTGTTCTTCCCAGGGTCAACTTTACTCCTGACTCTTCCACTTCACTGCAACTCCTTGAGGGGAACATGGGGATGGGTAATGGTGGTTGTGATTGTGGATAACCCTTCATCTCTGCTGCTTCTTCCTCCTCACACATTTCCCCTGTAACAGCGTGGGGTCTCAGATGCAGGAGACAGTCCTTCCCATACTGCTCCAATGTGGATCCTTCCTACAGGGCCCAGTTCTTCAGGAACAAACTGCTCCAGTGTGGTAGGTCCCACATGGGCTGCAAATCCTGCCAGAATGCTCCCTGAGCAGAGTACTTAGAAAAAACCCTTGGAAAGGTGTTGGAACTATGTGTCTTTCTGTCTCTCTGCTGTTGGTGGGAATGAGCTGCTTGAGAGAACAAATGAGTTACATCTGTCACTTCAGACTGGTTCTATGTAGCATTTAGGGCTGTATTAAAAACATGCCCCCTTGAACAGAGGAGGAGATACAATTCAGGAACTTTAAGTGGCAGCAGTTTGAGCAGCTGATGGCATCCACGTCAGAAGTTCAAAACGAGTGGACAGAGGGAATAAATACCCAAAAAATCTTCCACGAGACGAAGAGAAGGGCTACCTTGCCTCTTAAGCAGTCCTCATTTGAAAACTATTTAGTAGAGTTGCAAGGTTTAAGAGGAGGAAAACCAAAGTTGAAATGTAGCAAGGAGTGCAGAGCGTTAATATTTCCCTCTCTTGTGCCATTACATTAACATATAAATAAACTACCTAGTAATTGATTTGCTCCTATCAGTGAATTTGGAGGAAATGGAAAAGGAGAGAATAATGACAAAACATTTATTTTGCGTTTGATCTACAAAATGAGAAAACTATGCAACAGATTAATAAAACATTGTTTCAGTTATAATTAACTTGGCTAAATTTGCATGTCAATACAGTGCAACTGGAATGCTCTGCATATACCTTAAACATTTCATGGAAGCTGTGCTAAAGCACATGGAGGACAGGGAGGTGATTCAAGACAGCCAGCATAGCTTCATCAAGGGCAAGTCCTGCCTGGTCAACCTAGTAGCCTTCTATGGTGGAGTGACTACATCAGTGAATGAGGAAAGAGCTACAGTGTCATCTATCTGGACTTCTGTAAGGCCTTTGACACAATTCCCCACAACATCCTTCTCTCCAAAATGGAGAGGTATGGATCTGATGGGTGGACTGTTTGGTGGATGAAGAATTAGTTGGATGGTCACATCCAGAGTGTAGCAGTCAATTTTTAATGTCCAGATGAAGATTGGTGGCAAGTGGTGTGCCTCAGGGGTCCATACTGGGAGCAGTACTGTTTAATATATTCATCAATGACATAGACAGAGGGACCAAGTGTACCTCAGCAAGTTTGCGGACGACACCAAGCTGTGTGGTGCAGTTGACATGCCTGAAGGATGGGATGCCATCCAGAGGGACCTGGACAAGCTTGTGAACTTCATGAGGGTCCTACATCTGGGTCTGGGCAACCTCCAGTGTCAATACAGGCTGGGGGGGATAAAGGGATTGAGAGCAGCCCTGCCAAGAAGGACTTGGGGGTACTGATGGATGAAAAGCTGGACAATGTGCACTTGCAGCCCAGAAGGTCAACTGTATCCTGGACTGCATCAGAAGTGTGGCCAGCAGGTCAAGGGAGGTGATTCTGCCCCTCTACTCCACTCTGGTGAGACCCCACCTGGAGGACTGTGTCCAGCTCTGGAGCCGTCAGCACTGGAAAGATGTGGACCTGTTGGAGCAGGTCCAGAGCAGGGCCACGAAAATGATCAGGATCAGACCTCTCCTGTGAGGACAGGCTGAGAGAATTGGTGGGTTGTTCATCCTGGTGGAGAGAAGGCTCCAGGGAGACCTCATTGCAGCCTTCCAGTACTTAAGGGGGTCCTACAGGAAAGACAGGGACAAACTTTTTAGCAGGGCTTGTTGCGATACAACAATGGGGTAATGGCTTTAAACTAAAAGAGGGAAGATTTAGACTAGATACAAGGAAGAAATTTTTTACAATAAGGGCGGTAAAACACTGGAACAGATTGTCTAGAGAGGTAGTAGATGCGCCATCCCTAGGAACATTCAAAGTCAGGTTGGACAGAGCTCTGAGCAACTTGATCTAGTTGAAGATGTCCCTGCTCATTGCAGCAGAGGTTGCATTAGAAAACTTTCAGATGTCCCTTCCAACCCAAACTATTCTATGATTCTATGAGAAGATCAACTTTTAAGCAGCTAAGGTCTAAAGCGCTGCAATTACACTGAGCCAAGACAAGAGGCCAAAGCTACTCAGTGGAAGATTTCTGAATGCCATTCCTATTACTCATTCACTAAAAACTGGCTTGCATTAGAAGCAGGGCTGACTGAGCAAAGCATGTAAGAAACCGGAAATCTGATGATTCAATCTGAGGGACTGAATTCTGTGAATTTCCTGCGTTTTATTTGGTTTACCCCAGACTAAGTTTGGTATGGCTGTTTAACTTAGAAATTTGCCTTTTTTTAAAAAAGAATATAAGTTTGCAATTGTCTTCTGGGTACTTTACTTGACTTTATTAAGGTCCTCAGCAAACAAAATAACAAGAACAAGGCAAGTGTTGTGAAACACTAGTTTAAAAAAATATGGCTTTACCCCCCCAGGTTAACCAGGAGTACAGTGTGAAAGAGAAAAGAACCGGAAAAAAAAAATGCCTCCGAGAGGCATTTAGATTTAGATTGAATTTTAAAATTGTGACTAGGTAGCTTTTAAATTAATGTCAGAAATGCAGTTCTATTTTAAAAATACAGTGCCTTTTTCTGTCAATACTATTTTCATTGTGCTTTTTCATACTCTCTGTCTGACTTTTCAGAAAGGAAAGGAGAACAAAAAAGAAGGAAAATGGGAACTGAATAACAGTACATCTTGGTTTTTGTGAAAGGTAATGTGAGAAGTTATATACTGGCTATGGAGATAGAGAAAAATTGTCAGGGATGTGCAAAAAACGGTTGCAAAGTAACAGTTTAAGAAATTCTATAAAAATACTTACATTTACAATTTTTTTTAAAATTGTATTACATTATATTCTCGTGATGTAACAGCGTTGTTACTGAGTTTCATGACACATAAAAGGTCTTTGATGAGGAGCTTCTAAAATTGATTTGAATCCTGGGGAAACCAAAATGCTACTGAAGATGTCTTTTTCCTAGACAAAAAACTGTACCTGCCTACTTGTACTGCTCTTGTAGAAAACTGTCTTTGGCTGCTAGCAATTGTATAATAATGACATTATTAGGGCAAGGGTTAGAATTTAGGACTTTCTGATGTCTATGCCAACTTGTTTTGGTGTGAGATGTGCCCACAGTAAGGATAACAGATGCCAGCACAGTAGTAGATGTATACAAAGGTCTTTAAGGGGTTCTGGACCATGTAATCACTCAACCAAAAAAAGTGAGGTAGCAGGTCAGTCAATAAGAATGCCTCTTATAGCTGTCCAAGTGCAGAAAAAAGGGTTCCTTGGATCATCAGAGAAGGCATGGTGTTAATACCATGCAGTAACTGTACGAGGTGGAGGTAGAAGAGGGAAGCTGTGACATGCACAGTCATTGCTGTAAACAGTACGTTAACTAGTATTAAATAGTGGTTCCAAATATTTTAATGGTTGATTTTGTTTGGTTTCTGGCATGGGAAATTAATATTTCTCTGACTGGTGCCTGTTACTGTTCTAAATTAAAATAAGATGTACATGGAGACATGAAGAAATTAAACTTTGGACTGTTCATGGATATGAATCAATACTAGAAAAACCACTATTCTCTTGGAGGATGAAGTTGTCACCCTACTGAATTTGGTGTGAGATTTTCCATAGATTTCAGCAGGCTCTTTAAATTATTTGCTGTTAGCAGATAATTAATGTTTTTATTCTAGCTTTCCCATGAGATGTAGAAAGGAAGAGCAAAAAAAGTCCCCAAACCTTACCCATGAAAAGACTCAGAAGAAGGATTAAAGTTAGGTTAAACAGAAAAGACCTAGATGGTGCCATGGATTAACATGGCTTGCTTTTTTTTTTTTTTTTTGTTAAGAAAGAGAGGAAGTGGTTATGAAGGTGATTTTCTGTAGCATAAAACAGATTGAAAGATGAATGATTTAAGATTAGGATTTATGGCTTGGATATGAACCTGGAGGTTTGCTCTGTTTAGATTCTGACCCAATATATGAATGGAAAAGCTCTAAATCGAATTAATTTGAAGTGAGTCCCTAAAGAGTGAAGAGGGGTTTAGGAAAGCACATTGTCTTTGTTACAAGAGAGAGAAATTCAATAAATAAGGATTAGCAGCCCATCATACTTTTGCTATGAACAACATTCCCTCCCAAAATGAAAGACTTCTATAATGTCTAATATTTCTGTGCTGCTTCTGGGTGAAAAAAGACAAATATGTACATAGGTTGTGGCATTTAAATAAAATGGAGCCATATATAAAATATATCCTGGGATATAGCTGGAGAGAATTATTATAACATTTTTCCTACTGGACCGTTATTTATTAAATTTAAATCAGGATGCATCAGGTATGCCCTACTTGCAGGAAGGTCGACTGCTGAGCACAGTGTCACTTCACATAGATAATTTCAATCGTGTTAGGACTGCCAAGCACAGGTCATTTTTACACCTTGGCATAAATAATAAATGGATGGTTCAAAGCTCCAGATGAGGATACAACAAATCTCATTGTCTTCTCTTTGCAGTGTGTTGTTTTGTGCAGCTGTTCAAAGCACGTAAAAATAGCTACCATGCGGTCCTGGCTGTGTTTTACATCACTTCTGTAGCATCACTGTAATGGACTTCTCAAAACACCAACTGGTGGAGAGATAATGTCTGGTACTTGAACTGCGGACTTTTCTATCAATTGCAAAAGGTCTTCTGAATGCTGCATTGGATTATTTCTAGAGTTGCAGACAAGGATCCAGGCATCGCTGGCCAAAATCCTACAGATTCCCACACTGAATTAAGCAAACTTGGCTGAAATAATTTAAAAATTGGGCTAGTTGTAGCTGCAGCTGGAATTAATTAGCGAGAGAAGTACCTACCATAGAGCAGATGTGCAAAATTCACCAGTATTTATTGTTCTTTAGCTATTTGTTCTCAGAGAACTGAAAACATGCTAAAACTGCAACTAGTTGGTCTTTATTCCTCATTGATACCAATACCATTGTCTTCAATTGATATTGGACCAGCAGTCCAAAAACCTTCTGAAATTAATTTAGTATGAAGGCATAGGAAAAAAACATCAACAGAAGCCTTACTTGGAGCCTATTTCTGCTCTGAAATACTTATGTTCTTACACCCTTTGGTGTCATATCTTTGAGGGGAAAAGGTTGTTCATTTTAGATTATTTATGCAGAACAGGATGCACTTTCCTTAATTGCAACCAGAACAGCTAGGTAATTACAAACGCTTTCAGGCAGGCTTGTGAAGAACATAATTTTTATTCCCTTTTAAATTTCACTGGATTCAGGGAATTCACATATGCCTGTGTTTTCCAACTTCTAAGGGATCAGTGGGAGTACTAAGCAAAGCAAAGCTATCAGCAGAGGCTTAAATTCACCAAAGACAATACACAGCTTCACTGGAAACATTTTATGGAGTCTTCAAACTGAAAAAGACCAGCAACTTACATCAAAGACTAGAAAAGAGTTTTCTCCTTCTGGCCATTTCTCATCTGATTCGTAAAGTTCTGCTTTATTTCTCTGCAAAAGAGTCTATATGCTCAGACTCATCACACAGCTGAGTTTGAAACTCATGACTCAGTCTTCGACGCTGACCTCTGTAGCTGCTCAGAATCTCAGTATTTAAGGAGAGTGTGAGTCAAATGGCTTTCATTTTGAAGGCACTGTCACATTATGATAGACTCAGACAGAAAATAATTTAATGAATGAGGATGCTCTCTGTTCATATCAAAGATTGCGTCCCACAGTCAGATATATTACCTTACATCAACAAAGAACAACAGCAGGACCTAGTTTTGCTAAGCCAAAGCATATGCATATATGAAAATGGGAATGAAATGTATGGTACCTCTTGAGCAAAGAACAAACTTCCACTAAGAGAGAGCAGGTGCATTTGCTTTTTTCTTAATAAATGGAAATTACCTAGCAGCTGTAGA
This sequence comes from Rhinoptilus africanus, assembly GCA_013400135.1. Lineage (NCBI taxonomy): Eukaryota > Metazoa > Chordata > Aves > Charadriiformes > Glareolidae > Rhinoptilus > Rhinoptilus africanus. Next base: position 129,996 of record VXBO01004448.1, on the reverse strand, counting down.
TGTTGTTAAGTTATCTGTGGGAAACGACTCAGCCTGTGCCAGCCCTGTAGGGTGTTTTGTAGACTTTAGGGCACCTAGGCAGCTGAATCCTACTGCTGAGGTGATAAAAACATGTACATTGTAGAGGGGTACTGTGGGGCGCCACAACTGTACAAGAACAATGTACCATCTGACTCTTCAGTCTGGCATAAAGAAACTGGAATGATTTAGAAACTGGAATGATTTATCCTCTGTTCTCCTTTTCTCTAATACTTTCTACTTAGATTTTACCTTAGAATTAGAAAAAATACGGATGAACAGCATGTCAAGAGATGTGTCTCCTACCCTGGTGGCAAGAGGGATTTGTTCCTTCTGACGGATGGTTCATTAGCCAAACTAGAAAAGCCTCTGTGGTGGGCTTCCATTACATCCCCAGGCAATCTGTCTCAGAGATTCCCCTCACCTTAAAATTAGAGAATTTTTTTTTTGTTCCTAATGTTCACCTTAAAATTCTTGCTGCAATTTACGTGCATCATGTCTTTTCCCATCCCATGCTGATGGATTTGAAGACTGGTTCCATGTCTTTCTTCACTCATTTCCTCTCCTGATTGAGTAGTTCTTTTATGTCTTTGCATGGGCCATGTACTCTGAGATTTAGATAATTTTTACTGTAACAATTTTTTATTTTAAATCAGTGAAAAACTAATAATTAGAATAAAATAATTATGCTAAACAATGGAAAGACCTAAATTGTAATGGCTTGATGAACAGCACTTTTTCAAAGAAAGTGCTGAATAGGGAGTTTTTAGATAAATCTTTAGATTGTTATTTAAGGCAACACATACACATATTAAAGAGTCCCACCTATATGAAAATCATAAGCAGTCTGCAAAGATAGAGAAAAAAGATATGAATTCAATGTTTTATTCCTGAGTTTCTTGAATTGTTGTCCTTGTGCTGCATGAAAATAATGGGTAAAGAAGAAACTTTACCTGTAACAGCTCCTAGATGTATTTAAACCTCCTAAAGCAGTTTTTCATGAGGAAAAGCACTTTAGTGGAAGGTGAAAAATGGACCCCTACAGGAATGCCACTAATTCAATCTGAAATAAATGCTAATAGAGTTTATTCTGTCAGTGATATTTGTTGTTATCGACTGAGATGCGCCTATGTGTTTGATAGCTTTATGAATTTTCCCTGAAAACATTGTTTATCCTGTAGACTTGGATAGAAATCATCATAAATGTCATCCTCCTTTAGACCCCGACTCAACAGAGCAGTTAAGAACATAGTTAATTCTGAATATAAGCCTAAATTTCACTACTTCTCTAAGAAACTTAAGCATTAAGCATATTTTAAAAATCTTTTGCTAAATCACAATGTTATTTTCAGGTGGCTTCCTCTTCTTTAGCATTTAACAATCCAGTGCTGTCTGATTTGTTGCCTGTTACAAAGCATCTTTCATTGCTACCTTTCATGTTCCTTTGTTGCTGGATGTGCACTGCTGCTATAAGTAATGCTGTTGTGTGAGTATGAAAGAACAGTTGCCTCCAGCAAATATCATGGTATGTTGTCACTACGTATGTGAAGATTAAAGATTAATGTTTAAATAAGGTACTTCATAACGTTCAGATTATATATCATGTATCTTCTATTCACTGGCATTATCTTTTCCTCTTTTGATAAGGGAATAGGTGTTATTGAATCAGAATGGCTGCAATAGCTATGTGAAAACACTGAAGAAGGCAGTTGCACTATAGCTGAAAATGCTTCAGACTTTTAAAGTTTGCGCCTTTTACTGAAAAGGTGGTGGGCTTGTCTTGCTTTGGTCCTCTGGATGGAGAACTCTGCTTGCTACATGGAAGTGCTGTGATGCCTACCCGCAGATAAAGGAGGGGCTGTGAATTTTAAGTTTCTTGCAGGTGAGAACACTGAATTTGTAAATGTAGCTGGGGTTTTAGCAACACTGTGTTTCCTTTTAGTTGGCTCAGGTGTTCCCTCATTCTGCTTGTCAACTTTTAGGATCTTTGCTCCAAGCACGTAACTCTTCTGGCTATATATGGAGCCTACCAGCCTGGGTGTCACACAGGGTGGTGGAGAATAGAGGTGCAAAGCTTAAATCCTCTTGTGAATTCATAATTGCACTGACAAAGTTTGTTTATTGCTGCACTGAGTAGGATCTGATGAGCAGATGTTACCAGTAAGCCCCTGGTTTAGGATACACTGCCTTGTATGGCGTTGACGTGTAATGGGCAGTAAAAATGATCATTAGTGACTGAGAGGCAGAACTTGAAAAAACAGCTGCTGGTAAAGTAGGAGGCAGGATTCTCTTTTATCAAAAGGCAGCGATTTATTTGAAGTGCTGTATCTCACACACATCATCCCAGGCAGCTTCTGCAGAACCACACCAGAGCTCATAGCGTCTCTGTTTGAGTTTAGGAAACCGAAAGCTCGTGAATTTTTGTCTCTCAACAGACAGCGGCTCAGAGAAGAGCACTTTCAGACTTTTGTACAGAGGTCAATTTGTACAAAAGTTTGGAAAGGCGAAGTGGAAGAACAGTGATTGTAGGAGTGAAGGGAAGACAGCTTGCATGAGCTAGAAAACCTGCTTTTTACCTTCCTCCATTTCAAGGTAGGATAATGAAATGAGTCTGTGCAGCAGCTGGGAATAGTTGAAGGTGTGGGTATGCTCATGGATATGAGACAGCAGAAAATTCAATGATATGGGAGAACTGTGCAGTAGTGTGACTAATACTGGGGTTAGCTTTATGTAATTCATCAGTTATGTCCTTCCTCCCAACTTCTTGCTGGAACCGTGTGGGAAGGACTGGTCTGACAGTCACCTGTAGTCAACCATCCCGCTGCCTTCTGCATCTGTGGGAAATTTCTTAATTTCCTGCTGGTTCCAGTGGGCAGCACGTGGGGCTCCTACTAAGGATGCTGGGGTCTGGCTAGATGAGTGCTGTAGCTGATTTTTAAACATCAGCATAGTTAGTTTTCATTTTTCTTATTTATGGGTTCCTGTGATAAGAGTCATGGAGTACCAGCTCTTCCTCAAGATCATTCTTGCTGTCATTGATGCTCTGTTAAAACCCTATTAAATTTGCAAGGCAAATCCATAAAAGTTTAGCTGTGTTTTAAGTGCTGATTTTGTCCTCAACCTCCCACCTGAGTTTGGAATCACACATATTGCCTCACACATAAGCAGCAGCCAATTCCCACCTTTTAAAGTCTAAGCCCTGTACTGTGTGCTTTATTTTCAGAGAGTGCATGGAGTTAAAGTGGTCTTCGAAAAGCTATTTGGGGAAAAAAAAAGTGTCACGATACTACAAAACGCTAGAATCTTATTAGTCGCTTGCAAGCTGCTATATCCAGGGTTTCTTACACCTGATTGTGGCAGCGAGCTCTTGGGAAAGTCACTGATTTTGGTAGCATCAATGTACCTTATGAAAGAAGCATGCCACAGAACAGCTGTGCTATTGATTTTTAAAATATAATTATGGGATAACGATTGAGTGCAAATGAAATTTGGTCTTGTCTCTTCAGTCTGGGGAAAGCTCAAACTGAGCTTTCACTGTGAGCTGGGAAAAAAAAAAAATCACATTCGCTTTTGTCTCCAGAAGAAAGTTAGGTGTCAAGGGGTGTGGTGCTTCATTTTAAAGTCACACAATGTTGCCTTTTCCCCACTGCACAGGTACACAGGATACACCAGGAGAAGCCTGGAAATTCAGCTTCACGAGTGGATTTCATTTGCTTGGACCTGCAAGCAAGTTCCCTGTCCCAAGAGAGTCTGCCGGGCTGGAAATGAAACCCTTTCAGCAGCAACCAAATACAATGCATTGATTAATGAGGTGTCATAACGGAGGCAAGTACATTATCAGGACACGGCCACTCTGGCATTGCGGTCACTTCATAAGCTGGTTGCTCCAGCACATGTTACCTTGGTTGGCCTTCAGGGCGCTCCTTGCTATGAAATTAACTATTGCTCAGCACTTTCATTTTAATTGTTGATGTGAAATTGTCAGGTTAACTCTTCCATTTGAAAGGCAGCAATAAAAGCACAGAAACCACAGAGAGCTGAGCACATTACTTATCCACTTTGTAGCATTCAGGAGGGACAGTCCAGCATGATTTAATGGTCTATGCTGTAAAAAAGCATTTAAAAATCCAGACACTACATTTATGCCACTGGTGGTGGTCAAAGCCTTAACCTGCCGCTCAAAGTACATTCTTATCCTGACATGAATGTGTTCCCTGAGCTGGAAAACTTGAACCTGCTGGAGGACACCAAGAACTGGAGATGAGTCCTTTTACACTTGTGAGCAAAGGAGTGGAGCCCAAGTGAGGAGGGCAGGAGGATGCTCCCCTCCCATCATCCAGCTTTTCGTACCCACCAGCTCAGCTCATACCAGGAACAGAGAGGAGGAGGAAAAATAGTCTACCTCTGTCCTGGGCTGAAAGGTTGTGCTCCTAGATGATGCAACTCAGGTAAGATCTGGGTTTGACTGCAGGCGAACCACTAAGAACCCATAAGAGGTCAGCACGATAAAGCGTTATGGCTTTTTGCCTTCACAAGTAGCGTTCAGTTTAGCTAAGAGTTTCAGCTAAAATAAAAGGTCAGAGAAATTACAACTTCAGCACTTTCCCTCTGGAATATTTAATTTTCTTCATTTTGCAAGTCTTGAAACATTATAGCTTCATCTATGCTTAATTAAACTAAAAAAACCAGTTACCTGAGCTGAAGCAACAAAGCTGAAATTTTCAATTTTCATTTCACTGTACTAGTGAGCTCAGTCCTCCTCATCGTTTATTAGCATAGTTCCAAAAATATAATGTAGGAGAAGAGGTATAAAAGTTAATACACATACCCAGTCTCAACTAGACTAAGCTATGGGTATGCTATGATGTGATACAGTCTCATATTAATTTTGTACAGGTATTCCAAAGATTTCTCTGTAACTTATTTAATGTAATTGCTGATCTGGGACTGAGTATCTAGCGAGTCTGGGATGAATTAATAAAACACACATTCTTCCTTTTTTTCCAATCACAAAAATGGAATGAGAAATTGTACATGTATATTATACATATGTATAATTTAATCTTCAGTCTTTGAACTCTAATCTTTTTGACAACTTGGAACAGTGATTTTAAATTCACCTGTTCCCAATTATTTGGTCTGCTCCCTTGACTGTTTTAACCTTCTTCAAACAGAAGAGATTTATCTTTGGAGCATGTTAGGATTTGAACAGAACAAACTAGATGCTGACATGACTTTTTAAAAGTATAATTAAAATACATGACCAAGTCACACTTCCATACCTTTAAAAAAGAATTTTATTATGTTAAATATTTAATCTGGGACAGTTAATCCATATTTATCTTACCAGATCATGGCAGTGACTGTAAAATTGCAGGCCATCGATCCTTTCTTGAACTCCTTGGAAAAGATCTATAAGAAAATTATGGGCTAAGATTCCCTTATAAAGTTCAGGCAAATACTCCTCGAAGTTGAGTGGTGTTTAAATCAGTAGACTAGATCATCCAATACTGTGCTCCACTCCATCCAAGAGATGCCGGTCCCTGTTATGCTAACTATTTGGTAATTTCTTGGGTATTCTCAGCAGTAGGAATGTTGCCTGCTTTTTTTTGTTCTTACCTGTGCTGTGCTGCAGGACAGAGATCTCAGCCACCTGAGCAAGTGACAGAGATGCTCATCAAAAAGGGTAGCAGGAGCTGACAAGACATTGCCTTAGACTTCTTGCATTTTGGAATTGAAGAAACGAGCCAGATGCAAGACGTGAAAATCCAGTCAAGGTCTCAGGCTTTTATGGGGAGAAGCTGTACAGCAAAGTTTGTAGAGTTCTTCATTAGAGTCTTTTTTCTTGATTGCTTCTCTAGATCTTACTCTCAGTTTGCCATTCATCACTTCTTACCCTTGTGGTATGAGATATGCTTTGATTGAACAGATTTTTTTTTTTTTTTTTTTGTAAACTAACTCTGCTTTCCCATATCCATGTCTTGGGTATCAAATGAATATGCAGGAAGCTCTGAAATTTGGCCTGAGCCATTTAAATGTCTACTCATTATATATATATACGTATAATATAAATTTATGTATAAAATTTGACAGATATTTCATTGAGAAATGGGTAAAATTTAAGGGCTGCTGGTGTTGAACACTTCATAAAAGGGAAGAGTTACAAGAGTAATAAGACAATATTTACAAGCATAATATAAAATTATTCTTGTAAAAAAGCTTTCACAAAAATGCTTTTGTGGTATGAGTAACATTAATTAGTTTGGGGTCAAATAATTTTTACAAAACAGTTGAGAACTGATGGTTTAAAACAAATATTTTCAGTTTGTTTTAAAATGACATTTGTTCAGTAAAGTACTTATTTCTTTTAGACTTTCATATCAGTGCTGGAGGGAATTCAGACATGTCTGCTGGTGGTTTTATCACAAAAAAAATAATAGATGGTTTTTAATTTTTTTTTATTTTTCCACAGCAGATGTTGTGGATTGCTGCTTTGTAGAGAGAGAGAACAGAGGGGGCCAAGCATCAGCAGGTTTCCTGTGAGATGCTCTAATTTGTGTCATTCCTGACACAAGGTGGTGAAAGCCATTTCCAGACTTTCAGACCCTGAGGCATGGCCAGACTAGTTGGATTTTCATCTGAGTTCTCTAAAACACCAGCTGCTAAGGTCTGCAAATATAATTTCGTACTCTTCTGTGACTTAGCATAGATTCCCAGTTTCACATCTTCGTGTAAATTAAACAGAAGTTGGTGAAAGGCTTTTTACCTGAACAGATTTCACCAAAGTTCAGATGCTATTTGTAGTGCCTGCTGCTAGCTGTGGTGACAGATGGTTGGTAGCAAGATGACTGATAGCAGGAAATGCGTCTTAGAAAACCATGTATTAAGATCTTTGGAATGGAAAATGCAGATTAAGGAAAGAAGGGTTTCCATATTATTTCCCTATTATTACTAAAAAGACCGATTTTCTTTCAGTCTTTGGATCATTCAGTCATTTAAACAGCAGCAGTGTGGACAGCTGAAACTCTGCACAGAGGGGCAACAAGTAAACACAGAAATATATTCTTGCTTTTTTCTTCCGCGAGTGCCACAAGAACAGTCAACAAATGCTAGAAATCAGTGCAAATTAGTAAGCATATCCTCTCAGCAGCCTATCAGTGGCTATCCTTTTGTTTTGCGTCCCTACTTTTGCGAAATTGTAAGTATTTCAGGATAGGCATCCTTTGCATGTGCCTGCTGTTAACTGAAACATATTGGACACTTGCACCTTGCAGCTGTGCATTCAGAGCAGCCACAGCAATTCATATAAAACTATTCCAGTTAACCTGCAAATGGGGATATAATTCAGCTAGAGAGAGTATGTAAACAGTACTTTGCTAAGACAAATCCTACTGTGAAAATGAGAGGTGGATGTGCTTCTTGTAATTGCTCAGGGCTTTGACTGATGGTAAATACAATTGTCATCTCAGTTGAATATCATTACGCGCACCAAATCTGAACATCAGAAAACGAGCTCTAGCTACCTAGAATATCTGACTTTGGATGATCCTTCCAGAATCTTTGCTTAAAAATTAAGCACACAAACTTGAACTGTCAAACCAGGGAGATATCAATTCGCCAATGAGCCATGTTTTAAAGCAGACACTATAATGTACCTGCACTTGGATAAAAGATTCTTTTTTTTTTTTTGGAAAGTGTTACAGCCCAAATATCAGGAGCCTCCGTTGTCTTCAGATTGCTGAAGAGACAAAAGTGCAGGGCACATAAATGAGTTGAATAAAGTTAGGCACTAATCTTATTCCAGAATTTATTAAATATGGGACATTTTTAGTCCCCCACATCATTACAGATGAAATGAAATCACAGCCATGTCCAAAACCATCATGCCATTCTTAAATCATCATTCTTATCAGATTCAGCAAATAATCTTATATGGCAGTAATAGCTGAGCATTAACAATTAAACAATCCAAATTGCACTCAAGTCTGAAAAAATCCAACAGCAGATTCCTAGAATTAGCAAGTAAGGATGGACAAAAAAAAAAGCCTACTGAAAAGTATTTTCATGTAGCATTGGAATTTTTTTGAAAACACAGATTTTTCATGGCAAAAGTCTGCTTGCATTAGAAAAAAATTACATCACAAAAGTCAAAACCTGAAAATTTTTACCAACAAAAAAAAGACGGTGTGTGTGCACTCTTCAGCTTTTTGATGACAATTGTGTCCTTTCATGAAAAGAGTAGCAAAACTTTCCCTGAGACCATCATGGAAATGGGAAAAACAATTAGGTCTATCAACTAGCCAGCAGACTTCCTAACCAATTTCACTGTTAAGCATGGGAAAAAATGAAACAAAAGGACAGATTCTTAGTGATATTTAAGCAGTATTTGCTTAGCTCCTAGCAATAGATTTTCAAAGGTTTCAAAAGGAGATTCCCATGATTCAATTTCTTTTGACATTTTGAAAGCATGGTAAGACCCCTTCAGCAACTCCTATGAAAAATTTCTGACATTATTCCTTTTTTTTTAAAGAAAAAGATATGAAATGAGAAAACATCATACATTTTACATCATACATCATGCAATTTATTTCTGTAGAGAAATAAATTAAAAGCTCTGTATACATATGAAATTGTCTTGCTCATCATTTACCCAAAGAAGAGACGCTTTAATTAATCCTTTCTGTGAGAAAGATATTAAATCCTCATCTAATCCCCAAGCAGCAGTTCAAAGTCTAGAATCATTTTGCATGTTCATAACCACAGAAAACATTATTTTCTGCTAAAGCAAATTGTGCTACAAAAGCTATGACTGCTTCGAGCACAGAGATGTTTCACTTTTCCTTCATTTAATCTCTCCCTGGTTTGATACACATGGGGATGCATAACAATTTTTTTTTCTTCAAATTTTCTTTCTGTTCCAAAGAGAAAAAGTAAGGAAATCTTCAATAATTTTGGTCTTTTAAAATTTTCTGAGAACTCAGCTCTGGGCAGCAGGAGCGACAAATATCTCCCGCATTGATTTCAGGTTTGTTTCTAATGACTTTAACAAACTAGGTATTGTATTTGCTATTTTGTGTATTCTACCTACACCACTGTTATGCATTGGAAACTTTTTGCACTCCTGTTTTTTAGATGATACCTGTTATTTTATCCTGTATAGCTTTATTACAAGAACAGTATGACTTGTTTCAGAGGTATGTTTGGGTAAGGACTGGAAATTTCTTGCCTAAATAATGGAGATGTTGCTTGGTCTATATAAGTGGTAAGTCAAGTCTGCCTATACATACAAAGAAATAAATAACCTACTCCCAGGCGGAGCCAGCAAGCCAGATTGTCAGCTCACATACATGGGCACAACCTGCAGGGATTTCAGCCCCTTTATTTCTATGAAGATCTGGCACCACCTGTCCATAACTTAATGCAAACAGAGCAGTCGTCCCTGGCTAGCAAAGGCTGCCGAAGTGTAATGTGATCCACTGGGTAATTATACCCTTTCTGAAAATGACAAACTATTTTACATTTCTCTGAGCATTTGTATCATAATAGTCACATTTACAACGGTGAGCAAAGAATCGATGGTGGGCATAAGATATCCAAATCATTGTGCACATCTTATTGAAATGCCAATAGTCTAACAGCCACAAAAGTCTATTCCAATGTGGAGACATAAAAATACTGCACTGAGTTGATTTGCCTAGTTATAACTTCCTGAATGTTTGATCACTAAGGAATGTGAATGTTTACATCAAGTATATCCAAAACCTTATGGTGGTTGCTAAATGTTGCATTTTTCTTTAGACAGCATTGTTGGATAACATCCTGTTTTAATCCTCTTTCTTCATTGGATTGGAATCGTAATCAAAGCGTTTTATTTGTGCAGAAATGGAAATGATAGCAGTCCATTTCACTATTTTTAGATGAGAATATGTTTCATAATGTGATCAAGAACATTAATATGCTGCCTTTATGCTCTACACAATGCCAGACAATATCCAAAGAAGTATGCCTGAAAAATGTATTAGCAAAAAGACTGTGGTATTTTGGAAATTAAGTTTTGAATCATACAAGACTCAATAATTTACATCTATATTCCAGGCTAGGAAGAGCTGGCTTGCAGAAGACTTTTTTTGGTGTTATTTGTCTAACACTGAAAAAAAAAAAATAAGTTGCTCTGTGGTGTATCAGACCTAGGTTGCTGTTCTGGCCAAGGTATGTTATCAAACACATTGCTTGTGGCAATATGCAGTGACACTTATCAGTGTGAACAAAGTGGGCTTTGTCCACACGAGCTCTCTGATGAAGCTGAGAGAGGTTCTTTGGTGAGTATTTCTTTACTTCTCTCTGGTCCCTCTCCCTTTCCCCTGCTCTGAAATCCAGTGGATTTTAAGTAAGTTCTGACACAAAGCTGCTGGGGTTTGAATAACTCATCCCTTTTGCTGCCTGAAAATATGTATGATCCTCCTTTAGGGAAATGCCCTGAGACACAATTGCATATTGAGGTCAATATTATCTTCTGACCCTCCACATACAAGTTCTGACCTCAAACACATTTTACCAGCTAACAGGGTTTTTCTTCTGTCCACACACTGCTTTTGGAGGGGAGAGCAGTAGGTGAAACGTATCTTTTTCTGGAGATCCTAAAAACCTGATCTTCAATAATTGAAGGAGTTACACTGTTCTTCAGGTGCCTGTTAGTGGTAGCAGCGCCGTACATTTATTTTACTCTACCTTAGGCTTTATTAAAGGGAAATTGAGTGTAACCTGTTCACCTTCCTTACAGTGACTTTTTGATTTCTCTGTATGTGTGTGTGTGTGTCCATGTGCAGACAGTCAGAAGCACGCCTGCTACTGCAATGGATTTTTTCCTCTAGCTCTGTATAATTTCTTCAGCCTTTTTATAAGTGGAATTAAGCCTGAGAGCAGTTAGAATTCAGCTGGCTGCTTCTATATTTAATAAATAATAACCTTGCCATGAAATTGTAATTGGCAATAAAAAGTCCTGCAATTCATCTAGTGGCTTTCCACCTCCGTTGTAAATCTGTACTTCCCCTCTGCTGCTCATCGCCAAAAGACAGAGTGTATTCATTACTTCAGATACAACTTCTTCCACAGAAAGGAGAACTGGCATGCACGCATTTTAAATTCTTTCTTCCCACACCTTCTTTTACTTGCCTACCTCCCTGTGGGCACAGAGTTCCTCCATTTTTTGACCTACATTGTGGTTTTTGCTGGTCTTTTCCAAGCTTTTAGTGTTGATGTATTAGACTAATTTCTCTAGATCACCCTCTTCCCTCTCTGCAGCATCTGTAGTGCCATTTGATCATAAACTAATTCTGGCATTATAGTCTTAAAATATGTCCTAATGTATTAATTTTTTTGTTTTGCCACGTTTTGAACTTCAATTTTAACTTTACCTAGAATTGTACTTTTTAAAATCTTCCATCCAACAGAAATTCATAGCAAAAGTTCAGTTTGCTGTGAAACAAACATCTCGCTCACTGTGTGGGTTTTCCCGGCACTGCTTTGCAAAGGAGGCTCAGCACAGTTTCAGCTCACTGCTGGTTTCATCGGTTCAGATTTGGGGCTTAAGGATTGTGGCACTGCAAGAGCACATCCTTCTTTAAACAGGGGCTTAGGTCCCTGTTAATAGAGGCTCTATCAAAAATTAAAGTTGAACAATCAGGTGGATAGTCCAAGAGCTCGATGTGCCCAGGGATAACTATGCAGACAGCAGAGACAAGGTGGATGAGGAATGGCAAGCCAGAAGGGCATGAGTTTCTGTCACACCTTCATTTCACAAAGCTCTTCCCTATGGGAAAGGAGGTCGCTTGGCCAAGGTCAGAATGGGAATGTGCAGAGGAGAAAGGAACTAAATCTCTTCCCTGAACTTCAAGACTGTGTCTTAGCTGTTGGATTGATTATTCTTCATCCCCTGCAGAGGAAGAGAGAGGTTTATCAGCTCCAGGCATCCTCTGCACTCTAATAGAGGATCAACTTCTAAATCAGTGCAGGCTTGAGGGGAAATAATGGAAAGGACATCTTGTGTGCAACCACCAGAAGTAGCACATAGGGTGGGTAGGGAGTGGGAGGAGAGAAGCATTTCTCTCCCAAAGCAGATATGATGTGATATCTGTATGCTGTAGTCTATGGTGGAATAAGATTTGGTTAGACGAGGAGAGGAGAGGAGAGGAGAGGAGAGGAGAGGACGCAACACAATGATTTTCAGTTGGAAGGGACCTGTGTTGACCATCTAGTTCAACTGTGTATTAAATTGGGTTTAGCTCAATTAAACATGAATGGAGGTAAGAAAAATGCTTTTAGGCAACAATATGTAAACTGGATTGAAAATAATTCTTATTTATATAGGTTAAAGGCAGTATGTATCGGTGGAGGCTGTTTAAAACACTGCAAGAAGTTGGCTTGTGGAAACCTTGAACTCAGTTTTCCTCCAGTGGCCTTCCTGTACTGTGTAAAACAGAGCTCTGGCCCTGCTGAGTCTCTGGCTCATAGCTCAGAAGACTATAAATGCACAACAAGCTGCTGATGCCAGCTGTAGACTAAATGGGAACTAGTAACTGTGCCTGCACAGCCTCTCTGCCCCCCTCTCAACGTGCATTAGCGCTCATTGTAGTTAACCGGGACCTTGAGCAGAGGGAAGAGAAGGGCAGGACATCCATATGGCTCGTGTTTTGTTCTCTGCGGTCGCCCAGTTAATGTGCATATGGTCTGCTGGGCGACTGGGTCAAGCAGGCTGGCTGCCCGCCTGCCGGTTGTGCTGGGAGCCGGCCAGGAATCACCTGAAGCTGCCTTTCCCATTTGGCAGCGCAGCTTTACTTCTGAGCTGCTTTCCCTTTCCAGCTGCAGCGGGAACGCTGGTGCTTTGAGCAGGGCAGACAGTGCCTTGGCAATAGGAAGTGGAAGATTTTGAAGGAAAAATCTTTCTGGTGACAACGTGAGTTGTGAATTTATTCTGCCTACCAACTGGAATCCCTACGCATAACTGTGCCAGGACCTGATGGATGCCATACATGTTGGCTACCTGCTCAGCTTCTTAAAAGTATCCATGCTCCAGGTTGCTGTTTTGACCACCTTGATATTATATGGGAATGCACATTTATCAGGCGTCTGTTTCAATTCATGGGGCTTGGCTCTTTTTTCCACTAAAGCTACTTGCAATTCAAGTCACTGAACAGGAAGCAATCCTGCTCTGCAACAGACAGGATGAATGGAGAATCAGGCCCTTGTGAAATATATGATTTTCTTGATGGTTATAGTGAGGGAAAAAGAGCAAAGGGATTTGAAATTTCAGGGTGTCTGACAGTTCCACTAGCATGATATTCATATTTAATGGTATTCTTCTACATGTTTGCTTCATCTGCTTGCTCTTTTCAAAAATAATTCCTTAAGGATTACTTATTCTTCTGCAAGACTTTCTTATCAAAACCACAAATGGTGGTGTGTCATTTCTGTAAAATGAACCAATCTGAATTAAGACTATGAACAGTAAGGAAGACGTGAAAAAAAATTCCTTTTACATATTTTTAAAGTTATCCGTGAAAGAGAAAGAGCATGCTTATATTTTATCATTACTATTATAAAAATACTTTGTAATTGCTATGACTCCAGTACTTTACTATGGGTAAAATTTAGACTTCTGCAAACAATCTGATCCAAAAATTAAATGAATGGGAAGTATCCACTTGCTGTCACTTTGGGGATCTGAGTCAAAGCTGGACAGACACTTGGCAAGTGAGAGACCAGGCTGGAGCCCAGCAGAGAGCAGTCATCTCATTCTCTGAAGGCTTTAGTATTTAAAAATTGAATTTGTTCAGATTCTGGATGAAAACCAAACACAAATTTCTCTGTAAAAGGGAAAGTCCCCTCAGCTCCAGCTGCCAGCACCTAACTCCGGAACGCAGAAATAGGGGGAACTGACGAACTCAGGGAGCTGTTGGCCCCGTGTCCCGAGGTGACCCATGTGGCACAACTGGGACAGAGTCACAACCCAGGATTCTCTGCAGTGTGTAGCTGAGATTCACACACTTGCAAAGAGCAGCTTAGGATGGCTGAGACTGACAATGTCAGCATGCTGCTGCCAGGCTCCCAGGCACCACGGATCCTGAAATAAAATCCTTGGGAGTGAGGTTGAAACCAGCTTCTGAAATCTTGCCATGTCCCCTGAGCCTTCAAATCCTAAATTACAGCTCTTTCATTTGAAAGGTGGAGAATGAGAGTTAGAGGTTTCTGTCAAGAGAACATAGTAACTGTGTGACTGTGTGTTTAGTTCATGAGAGATCATTGTTATGTCAAGTCTTTGAAGCTTTGGAAACTTGATGTCTCCACCTGGTGGGGCTAAAAAAAATATGAGTGCAAATGCAAGGGGAATAGTTACATGCTAGCTAAGGCACATATGGAGCTCCCTTCCTTCGCACACAGCACTGACCTCCAAGACTCCAGAAATACGGGCATCCCTTCCCAGCCACAGCCCAGGCTGCGGGAAGACTTGCAGCCTTGGTGGGTCCCAGCTCTGAGGGTGGCACTTCAGACTGTTAGGGTATCTTCTACCCATGACGAACAGATCTGCCATCCTCTGGAGGCACAACGCCAACACAAAACAACATGCATGCTAAGCAGCTTGTAAGTTAAAGGAAAATGAGCTTACATCAGACAACAGGAATTGTGCCGCTAATGTGTAATTTCTGCTCCTCTCCTGTGCAGTGGGGGTGTGGGAACACAGCTCTCCAGTGGTTCTGCACTCCCAGAGTTGGCAGCTGGAACCCCTCTGTGCTGCCCCAGATGTTCGGCTTCTGGAGAGAAGGGCTGTGTGTTGGGAAGAGCAGACTGACCTTCCTCTTCCAAGGCCAGAATATACGAATTTGGATAAGCATGTGTTTGTTTTTTTGGTTTTTTGTTTTTTTTTTTTTTTTTTTACAGAAAAGCACAGAAAAGGATTTGCAGTTCTTTTAGAAGCAAGAAATATCTCATTCTCTTTCTTCGTGCAGTTGGATAGCATTGTTTGCACTTAATATGATTATATTCAACTACACCAGAGTGCGGGAAACTCCAAACAAATAGAATCCAAATATTTTTTCAGTTTACTTCCAATACTGCCTAAATGCAGCAAAGAGAAATCTACTATGAATTCTCTGTAAAAAATAATACAATCTTGAGCAGATGTTATTTTCTGTCCATTTCAGACATGCTCAATTTTTTTTTAAGAACTAGATGCAATGGAACAGTTGGATTGGTTGACTTTTGGCAAATTATCAACAACACGCACAACAGATACTGCCACACAGCAGTTTCTACCAAGGAAGACAAAACAGGGAAAAGCATAGCACAGGAGGAACTACGTATTCCTGCATAGTGCCCTCTCCTACTGCTGCTGAGTTTTGGAGAGCAAAGTCCATCATGGCTGCAGCGGCATCTCTGCCTGGCGTGGAGTGTCCACACTGTGGCATACAAAATGACCCATCTCCATCTATTGTGTTTCACAGCTGCTGTGCAGGAAAGACCAGAGTGTCCACATGAGGAATTTCCAGCTTAAATAATCAATATTGCTATTTTGTACCTGGTCTTTAAAAACTTTGGCTCATTATGTTTTTTTTTTTTTTTTTTTTTTTTCCGAAANTTTTTTTTTTTTTGTCCAGAAGCACCTGCCTGCGTCTCATTGTATCCTTCTCTGGATTTCACTTTCTGCAGCTGTGCAAGGTTTCCTTCGCTTTCCAGTAAGAAAATCATGACACTGTGGGGAGATAATACACGTGTTGCAATGTCCCCCCATGTGCCTACACGTGGAGGATATCAGTGTCATTATACACTGCAACTGCAGAGTATTCTCTTCAGCTTTCGCTGAAGCCACTTATGCTCTTAGGTTTTCTGGTCCTCTGGTTCTAGGCTGTATTTAAGAAAACTAAATTTTTGTAGCTTTTGAGGTCAAGATAATAAGAATGGCAATGACGTGACCCCTGAGACAAGTCTTCTCTATTCTCCTTCCAAATAATCCATTCCTTTGTTGAAAGGTTATTTTCAAAATTGCCTAGTCTTTCCTGTGGTATAATACTCAACTGTGACTTTAAAAAAAGGTTAAGCAAGCAGTATCACATTTTATTATACATTAAGAACAAAAAGTATTAGAATAATCATTTGAGAGCATTTTATATTAAAGCAGAGGGAAGACTCAATTTCTGTCTCTGTAAAACTCTCTAAATCTCTTCAAGCACTGAAAGTTCTTTGAGACTTTTCAATGTCCTGGCTAAGGAAAACAACAAAGTCAGCTGTGGGAATCAGTCAGCCATTTCTTCTCCACAGAGGAACTGGTAGGATTTGATCTTCCCTTTTATAGGCTTTTGAGATTCAGTCGTTAAACTTTTATTTCACTGTTCATTTCAGAGGTTCATTTCAAGTGGTTTGCTTAGTCTCAGGGTGGAGGTAGGGGGAACAAACCCCAGATCCCCACATTTTGGAGAGCTGGCGTGACATTGTAGAGGTTTGAAAACAAAGTGTTCTATCCTAGAGAATTAAGTTAATTATAGATGTAGTGCCACAAACAGCCCATGGCTTCAAATTCTGTGACTAAATGGAAAGAAAACAGTGTTTCAGCAAAACCAGCCATCAACAAACCAGGGCAGTGACAGTGACTGAGAAATACTTAAAGGCAGAAAAGCTAATAGTAATGGAAAACCTGAATTACCCCTGTGTAGACTGCAAAGTGCTGGAGCAGGGCACGGTATAGCCTTTTCTAGTACCATAAGCACTACTTAGTGCAAGTAGCTGGCAAAGCCACAAGAGAAGTCACTCTCGGTTAGTCCTGAGAGCTGTGCACGATGTGGCGTGCAATGTAACTACCGAAAAGCCTCTTAGTGCCTGTAATATGCTCAAGCATAACAGCTCTATAGGAATCAGAGTACTAAAAAACCCTCCCACATTCAGTGCAATAACTTTTAACTCTAATAAGGAGAATTCTGTAAATATAAGAAAGCAAGGTAAGAAGAATGAAGAAGAGCAAAAAACTGATAGGAAGCATTCAAGAAGCTTGGCTGCTAAATATATACTTCATAGCAGAGGTTCAGATTCTACCTGTACGATCAGTCGGAAAAAAATGTCAAAAATATTTACTCCTCTCTCTTAGATAATATATTAATAAGCATTTTCCCAATGGTTTTCATCAAAACGTAGTGGTTCTGGAATATTTCTTTTTATCTGATCCCATTCCAACCCATGCATCATTTGCTGCTGTTGATTACTGGTGCATATGGATCAGTGCTGAACCTTTCTCATCATGACTAGCACTAATTATCTGTATGGGCCTGGACAAACTCTGAATGACTCCAGGGAAGTTGTGAATGCCCCATCCCTGGAAATGTTCAAGGCCAGACTGGACGGGCCTTTGAGCAACCTGGTCTAGTGGGAGGTGTGCCTGCCCCCCTGCAGGGGGATTGGAACTAGAGGATCTTTAGTGTCCCTCCAACCCAAACCATTCTATGATTCTATGATCTCCTGGAGAGGCTGGAACAATGCTCAGACATCCAGAGGTTTCTCCCATCCCTAGAGTAGCCTGGTCCGAAGCCCTAGATTCAGACATGTCTCAACTTGGGAGGGTTCAGAGTCAAAACCTAGACCTGAATTTCACTGCTTGTGCTCCCATCCCCTGCTATTACCGGCCCTGGGAGCTGAAGTTCCCTGCAGCCACCCCTTTTTTGCTGCTTATGTAGCCAGGGGTGGGCACAGCCCCACCTGGACCATGGGGGTGGATGCTGTCGGCATGTTGTGGAGATGCTTGCTGTAGCAGCTGGGGAGAGGATGTGCTGTGCTGGCCCCAGCAAGGAGTTTAATTCCCCCTGAGCTCCCATGTGGCTATCTGTGCTTACACATGCATAAGCAAAGGACCAGGTTATTCTGTGAGCAGGTAATGCGAAATTGAGTTGGGAGGGAAATAGAGATGGCTGGGAAAACACATCATGTTCTGCTTAGAGTTGCATTGGTGTCAAGGCAGGGCATCTCCATAAAGGTGCACAAGTTCTGGATTTATATGTGATTTTGTGGTATGGTCGGGGAAGGTGCGCCCAATCTCATCTGCTGTCTTGATGTAAACCCAGGGTAATGCCACTAGAGATGGGTAAAACCATCCAAATCAACGGAGGGTAAGTGAATTAGGTGCCCAGAAAATCAGTAAGTAGAAAGATAATTGATTACCTTGTTCTGAAGAACCCTTGAGCCTCTAAGTGACACCAGCAATCCCTAGGAACCATACCTTTCCAGGCAGGCTCTCCATATGGTGAAGAAAGCACTGCCTGTACTGAGTGTGCATCACGTTTGAGCTCTTTGCAAAGGTAAGTGCAAAGGCGTATTTGAAGTATATTTTTTCTTGGTAAAGGCAATTTCAGAAGTCAGATAGATACTGACAGGGAAATCGTCATAGCTTAAGCCTAAAACCTTAATAAGGTTTTGCTAATACAGGAGAGTGTGTTGGTGCTTGTATATGGATATATCATAATTCTGCAGGTAATGGAAATAAAAGTGGGCTGATCTAGGGTAAGTAAGCAAAGCTGCTGTGTGGAATAGCCAGGCTCCTGAGCTGAATGCAGGGAGGAGGCTCATGCTTTTACAGGTGTGCCTGACCCCAGGGCTGGCAACTTTTGGGGTGCAAGATAATCCAGAGCTCACAAGGCACACGGCTGGGTCCACGTGTGCTGACTTTCTTACCAGCTGCAGCTCCTGCTGCTGGAAAGAGCATGTGGAGGGCTGTCGTCAGAGTTGTAGCGAAGGAGAGCTCAAAGGGACGATGCCAGCTTGGCTTTCTTTTTT